>CAWUFW010000793.1:0-470000 GCA_963921515.1 Calotriton arnoldi
AACTTGAAAGGCGAAGAGAAAAGTAAGTGTCTCACAGAGTGGAGATAAAATGGCGGACCGAACGCTATCTCAGCGACGTTCGACGCGGTCACACCAACTGAGGCAAATCGACACCAAACGAAGTTGATCATCGTCTAAATCATAGACAAAGAGTTCCTCAATATCATTTTCCACTCAAATTGACAATGACAACTGTGCAATGTCGATGTTTACTTCCAAAAGGTATGCACATGTGAAACTACTCAAATGTGAGGAAAAATCCAAAGTGAAGAAAAATCAACACGAAAAAGCACCAAAAATATTCAAACATTGTCCGAAGATCACTCTAAGAATAAATTGGTGTTCGGTATCATTCATAATTGACAGCGGTGTGTCGATAAATATAATGCCTGAGGAGAACTATCAAGAACTGTCTCCGTTACCACCACTTACAAAGTCAAAAATGTAAGTATACACATGGGCTGCTTCGACGCCCTCAAGAGTCAAGGTTCCTTTGTAGCCACAAGAAAACACAAGAAAACTGTGATACAAGCACGTATTTATGTACTTCAAGGAACAGCTTCAAGTGCCTGTTTGCTGAGTTTTAATACTACTGCTGATATCGGATTAATATCCGTGAACTGCAATAAGAATGCTCATCACGAAATTGTAAATTAATTTCCTTCATTATTTCATAGGTTAGGAACACTCAAAACAATGAAAGTAAAGTTACATGTAAATGAGGTTGTTCATCCTGTTGCTCAAAGACACAGATGAATTCTGTTTCACTTGCAAGAAGCTGTTGAAAAGGAGGTTAATTATTTGCTCAAACATGACATCATTTAACGCTCCACTGATCAGACTTTATGGCTTTCTCCTATTGTAGCAGTGCCTAAAAGAGACAGCCAAGGAGCTGTAAACATATGTGTTGACATGCGTCAGGCCAGCAAGGCCATTGAGCGAGAGAGACATCCCGGTCCGCACATTGCTGATATGATAGCTCAACTGAATGGTGCGAAATTCTTCTCTCAACTCAACTTAAATAAAGGATATCACCAATTGGAACTTGAAGAAAAATCCAGGTACATTACAACCTTTTCTACGCATATTGGTCTGTTTCGTCATAAGTGATTGAGTTTTGGTGTATCCTCTGCTGCAGACCTTTTCCAAGACGGTATTCGACATGTCATACAGCCTCTAGTAAATGTATTTAACTATAGAGATGACATATTGGTTTTCCGACAACACAGAAAGAGCATGACAAAGCTCTCATGCGAGTATGTTGTTTGCTGAACGATGCAGGCTTAACTCTGAATGTTGACAAATGTGAATTCCACAAGAAAAGCTTGACATTCTTTGGCCATGTCTTTTCAGATGTGGGTATAAAACCTGATCCAGCTAAAGTGCAAGTGTTGTCTACTGCAAATCCCCCACAAGACATTTTTATGTTACGATCATTTCTTGGAATGGCCAGTTACTGTACTAGCTACATACTAGACTTTGCTACGGTCAGTGCACCTTTACGAGAACTAACCAAAAAGAATGTGTCTTTTCATTGGTCACGTGAATGTAAGATGAGCTTTAAACAAATCAAGCAAGACATTGACAGTGCCACTGAAATGGCCTACTTTGATCCCAAACTACATACAGAGGTTGTAGTTGATGCTAGCCCTGTCGGGGTAGGCGCAATCCTTGCACAGCAACATGGACAGCCAAATGCCCAAAGACATATCGTGGTATACGCCACTAAAAGTCTGTCACAAACAGAACGTGCTTACTCGCAACCTGAGAAAGAAAGTATGGCAGTGGTCTGAGCATGTGAATATTTCCATGTATTCTTGTTCAGAAAGCCTTTCACAGTATTGACTGATCATCAAGCACTGTTGATGATATTTGGCAATCCCAAAGCCAAAATGCCTCCTCGAATTGAACGTTGGGCTTTGAGGTTACAAGAATACAACTATACAATTCTTCATCGTCCAGGGAAAGATCAGAATTCTGCTGATTCGTTTTCAAGAGGGCCATTGCAATGCCCTGGTACCCCATCCAGGACAGCAGAGGCCTACATCAATTTTAATGTGAAATTCAGCGCACCAGCTGCCATGTGTTTAGAACAAATTGTCACTGCCACGAGCCAAGATAGTTACAAGTTAAAGTTAAAAGACATTATTGCTCATCAATCGTGGAACCAATACTCTAGACCTTTCACTGAAGACAGTGAGTATTTGAGGTTCAAAAATGTAAGATTTGAACTCTCAGTGACTCAAGAAGGCGTCATTCTGTGAGGTACACAAATTGTTATTACTGAGAGTCTACGACAACAAGGGATCGACATCTCCCACGAGGGACATCGAGCAATATTTTGCCACCAAGAGAGCTCTCTGACCCAGTCTGGTTTCCGCATCATGACGAAAAGTTTGAAAAAGAATTAAAGGCTTGTCATATATTCAACTGTCTTTCATCTCAGATCATTGAGCACCCTTTGAACATGTCAGAATTGCCACAACATGCTTGGGATAAACTTGCTATTGATTTCTTTGGTCCGCTTGAGAATGGATATCATCTTCTAGTCATTGTTAATAAATACTACGGTTTTCCATTGGTAGAAGATCTTTCATCCATTACACATGAAGAGATTATTCAAAAATTAGATGGAATCTTTGCGACATGGGACAAGTCTTAAAATCAGACAATGGCCCACCTTTCTATAGTCAAGAATGTAAAGACTTTCTAAATCACCTCAATATAAAGTATCAAAAAAGCACTCCTCTTTGGCCCCAGGCCAATGGTCTGGTAGACTGGTTCATGAGTACTCTGAAGAAAGCTGTTCAGCATGCTGCATTAGAGAAGCTCGACCTCAAAATTGTTTTGAACACTACTCTTCGAGCTACCGTTCGACCCCTCACTCAACCACAGGGGAAAGCCAAGTAACTCTCATGTTTGGAAGAGCCATGATGACCAAGCTGCCCCCAATGGACAATCCTCAGATCAAAGAATAAGGAAGACATTCACACTACGGACTTTGGTCCCAAACAGAAGATGAAAATATATGCTGACAGACGACGTCATGTAAAAGATATCACTTTTACAAGAGGAGATCTAGTGCTTGTCAGACAACACAGAAAGAGAAAGTCAGATGCTCCTCTTGTGGCTGAACCTTTTACTATCACTAACACCAAAGGACACATGGTGCCTGCCCAGCATCCTGGTAAATCCCTTACTAGAGATTCCTCTCATTTTCGACACGTGGCCCATGACTCACCAAACATTGATGTCAATGTAGAGACTGTGTCCAGACAGACTGCCGATGACTCGGTGTCTGCTGATGATACCTCCTCACCTGTGCAGATCACTGACACTTCGATTGCTAGATCCTGGTTTCCAGTGACCCAATCAGGACGTGTGATTCAGGCGCAATGCTTAATTGCTTGTATATCTATATATTTCATGTATCTGTTTGTATATTTATATATTTAATCATTCATTCATTTATTTATTTCCTATTTTGAAAAGGTTGTAACTTTTTATTTAACAACATGGGAGATGTATTGTCTTGTAAATAAAAGAACGCTGGAACTCTTTTGGTTACCACTGTACACCTTAGGCCTGTGACGTAAGCATTAGAGGGATTAGTTGAAGGCAGGCTTAGAATGTTGAGTTCTGACTTACACGCAGTGGAATAAAGACGTCTAAAGTTGCTCTCCGTGTGAAGTTTGGGTATTGGTGAGTGCCTGGGCTGGCAGGACACTATAGTTGTGAGATGTTTATCTGTAACATCATCTTTCACCTCAGCATGACCTACCAGCTTAACACCAGTTCAATAGCTGAGCCAAGGTGGTGCAGCTTACCTTGAATTATTTATGTGACTACAGGAAAGGTCATTACAGAGAATATCTTGCTATGAAGTTGCTACTACGCATTTTTTTAACAAACGAACATTACTTTGTAACTGCAGTGAACCTGTTACAATGAACAAAATATAACCTGAGAAGTTACAATAATTTAAAATAAAATAAAAACAGGCAACAGAGTCAGCAAATACCAAATTCAAAACGCATGAACAAGAATAAAAAGATACGTTTTTAATTCCTTCCAAAAGACAACAGAAAAGCCTCACTTTCAAAATAACACTAAAGCTATCTCTAACTCTTTCACCACTCCAAGCCCCACTTAAATTTGGCTATCCTTACAGTTGGCCAGAGGAGACTCAGGGTATTATCACATCTGATAAAATCCATCTCTGCAGGAGTCAGAATTCATTGGGTGAAATAAATATCACCTATTACAAGATTTTTCACAACTATAGAGTGTCTCAGTTATTGCTGGGTATTTTTTCTCTGTTCATTTTCAGCATGTTTGACCTGCCAAAATGTAAAAAGTGATGCAAACTTTATCACACCCAGGCATTATCAGGTGAGATAGGCTTCAGATAATTTATAATTCCGACCCCTGCGCAAATAGGTGTTTGCGCAGCGGTCAGAACTTTTCAGCCCTCTCACAATTAGGGCCTATAATACTAAATGTAACCCTAACATGAACCATGTTCAAACTCCTTACTTTAAACTACCAGCAAAATACTCTATTAACATCAACGCAAATAAAACATTGTGTTACAATCACTTTTTTAATGATTTTTCCTGTGGGAGATTTTCTGCAATGGTTTTCTCTGTTCTGGATTTATTATAATATAATCCCTGTCTTGAAGTCAGACCTTTTTGATCATGGTTAGGGTTTGCACAGAGCATGGCGAAGGGAGAATGGAGAAAATACTCTGCGGACTTGGCTTCCACCTGGGTGCTTTTGTCATTTGATTCTTCTTTACTTGGCCATATGCAGTGTAAATCATTTGACTGCCCAGGCCTTTAATTTATTTACCTGTTTGCTTTGGTGTAATGGCACTTCAGCAAAATGAGCTAAATGTATTGTTAGTGATATAGAGAGTTAAATTTGGGGACTGATGGTACTAGAGGCATCACACATTCTACATACATTCAGAGTGTGCATCACGTCTCTTTACCTATTGGATGGGGATAAGCACCATATTGAATGTAGAGTGATGGTGCCTCCCTGTGATTGGCTTTTTTGCTTCTCAAATTTTTTTTTTTTACGGAGTTTTATATAGCGCGAACTTGACCCGAATCGGGTATCAGAGCGCTTTACATAGCACCAGTTGCATTACATGAGGACACATTCATTTTTGTTAGGCACAGGGAGATTAAGTGATTTGCCCAGAATCACAGGATGTTCAGTGTCATTGCTGAGACTCGAACCCAGTTCCCCAGATTCGAGGTCGACCGCCCTAGCCGTTAGGCCAACTCCTCTCCCCAAAAATGAAATAACTATTTTGAAAAGGTGCATTTGCTTAAAACAAATTCCATCAGGGACAATTCATATATGTGGAAAGCTTACAAAAAATGTCAATCTATGTTTTCATTGTTGGCATAAATAGCAGTAATTACCATACATGGCAACACACCCAATTCAGGTGGAAACTTCAGGGGCCGTATTACAGAAGTGCCGGGGCGCAACGGGCGTTTGCGCCCACTTTGTGCGCTCCTCACCCAGTTCACTTTGGTACTACAGAAGGGGCCACAGATTCTTGCGCGGCCCCTTCTGTAATACAGATAGCGCTGGAGCACATGTAGCACCAGCGCTATCTCAAGAGGGCGTTTCCCTCATTTGCATGGGGGCGTGACCCCTCTGCAAGTGAGGGGATCTCTCTATCTCTTCGCTAGCGCTGAATTATAGATGCGGGCACAAAGGCAAAGAAGCTGTCAGGAGTCGCACTGACAGTGAGCCACAAAAAGATGGCGCACTGTCAGTGCGACCCCTGATTGCAGCCCTCTGGAGAAGGCCAAAGGTGTCCCATGGACCACCCAGACTTCCCCTTGCAGGAGGGTGCAGTCACTCACTGCACCGGCCTGCAAGGGGATCGCTTTCTACTCTTAAAAGTGCAGGCGGGTTGCTGCCTGCACAGTGAAACACGGAGGGGCTGCTTCAAAGCCACTCCATATTTCACTTGAATGCACTCCCCCCTCCAGGGCAGCACGAGTTCACGGCTGCCATGGGGGCAGTGATTCATTCTAATACAGCACGCTTTTCCTGTTTGCGCAGGGCGGACCTTCTGAAAGGTTTTTAAAGCCAAACATGACTTTATTTTACATTTCTCCCACCTAAAATTGCCTCCGCTTCAATACAAGTCAAAGGGGAAAATAAATTACTGATTTATTCTTCAAAATCTCGTTCTTTCCGGCTTCCAAAGGTTAACATGCATGGTAAATGTTATAATTGCATCTATAATATTGCTGTCCATAAAGGTTTGCTTAATGTTCTGTTACAGACCTGGGTTATTGCTAAGCATTTTCCAAAACCTTTAAAAAGTGCTGAGTAATGAATTAGGATGAAAATAATTCCTCATCTGATGTCTTTTCCACTAGTTATGGTGCAGTACAGCAGAGCTTGTGCCACACAGTAGGGAGGTATAGTGACCTTGGACAGTTTGGAGAAACGTATCATATGAATGGCTAGAGAAACCCTTGCCTGCTGTTCATTGGCTGTGGGGTCTGAGTATGAAAGGCTGGCTCTCTTTACTTCGATGACTGCCTCTGAATATCATTAGAGTGAGCCAGGCCGGTGTTTCAAGTATCCCTTTATTTTATATTTCATGCACATACTACATTGTAAAGAGCGCACGCTCTTGTAGATGACTTGAAGCACAATCTGACAAACTAGACTGGCTGGGCCGGAACTGATAAACTCTGTCTGGAATTGTTCCAGCCAGAGACTTGTTCCAGCCAGAGACTTTATCAGTATCTTGTGAGGCCCAACGCTGTCAAGTTGTTTCTCTCTTCTCCCTGTTCTCTTGCTGCAAGTGTTGAAGAGAGGAGCAGAGGGCCTACTATGGTTTTAATGCATATGGTCTTGGGCTGAAAAGGAAGAAGCAGGAATCAGCAGGTCGGCTTTCAGTTTAATTCTGCTTATCAGATAACTGTGACATCCATTCTTGTGCATGGCTACCCGGGAAACTTCTGTCATTTACACCAGATTCTACATCTGCTTGCTAGTCATAAAGGACTTCCAAGCCAGACTGATGGAGCTCTCTGAGAGCGGAGCTGGAAAGCAGAGACACAGCTTCGGGAGGGAAGGGAGGAGAAGGCACAGAGAGTAGTAGGAGTGGATGGCAGGTGGCCATGTACGTTTCTTTTTTAATTGGGACACAGAGGACAGGTCATGTTATGTATGCCTCCCCCATTACTTCTCTGTCATGCATAGTGGTGGAAAGCAGGGGCAGATGGTTTTGGGGACCTGTTCATAACATAAAATGATAGATGGGTAAAAAGTTAATTAGGGGGGTGTTTTTCACCTCGCTCTCATTTTCTGTCTGATGTCACTCAGAACACCTCAGTGAAAAACATCCCTGTAATTCACCTGTTACCCATCTATAATTCTGTATGTTTTCATGGTTTGGGGAGCAGGCTCTAGAAAGTAGAACACATTTTATGGGTAAATACTCAAATGACACATAAATTTGCATGGCTGTTACGTGATTTGGTATGGCTTGGTGTTAAAAAAGGGTGGAGCTCCTCCAATTTCATGAATGGCTTCTGTCTATGTCCGTCCTCCTCCTTCCATGGTTACTTTGACTCCACACCCCGGGCCTGGTGCTCGGTGTGCTGTGACTGCCTCCACAGATCCCTGTAGGAGTCATGTCACCATCTCCATCAATGGTGTTAAGTCCCCCACTAGCGCCAGGCTCACTTGAGAATTTGCTTCACGCATTATCCTTGCATTCTTGCCTAGGGTCAGAAATGCCTTCTTTATTGGTTCCAACTCTTTGCCCTCTTCTCATAAATCTACTCACATTTAGAGAAATCAAAATTTGAGACCCCGTATACATAACTTTCCTTTTTCCAGACTTTTTGTGGTTTCATGTCAGGATTTGATCTCTGGATCAGACGGCTTAAAGCCTCTGAGTCCGATGATGATTGTTGGTTTTCTTTTTCTTCTTCTTGGTTGTACTTTCTTCAGTCCAAGTTGGTGACATTACATGATGTCAAGCTGGGGAAGCTCCTGGGTCATAGGGAATTGTTCCTCCATCCAGCCTTCAAGAAATATTTTAGGGTTTGCCACTTTAACTTTTGTGGAAATTTGAGTATATGCAAGTTGGTCTTGCACAATTAGTCTTGTAATCACTCTGTATAATTTGACACTTTTTTATTTTCTGTTTTGCATGCCACATTGAACTGTTTAATCTTCTCCGCTATGGAGGACAGCTCTCATGATTTACTCCGTTGCTGCTGATCATGCCTATTAGTGACTTCGGTTTTTTCACCCTCTCCCTTAGGATAGCTGCACATAACCTATACACTTTCAAATATATCACTCTAGTAATATTAACAATCCTTCCTATTATCTCCAATATTATGTGTTTAGAGGGCTAAAAAGGTCTCGGATGACCATCTCTGGCTAAACGATTCCCCCCTTTTCCCTTCTTAACATTAAAAATCTGAGACTCCTCTACACATCATCTGTTTGTTTGAACTATTTGGCAATCCAATAATGGGGGTCATTAAATGCACCTTCCATACTGGACCTCAGTCAGTAACAGAAGTAAGGCAAATATACTAATAATTCTATAATATTTGAACCACATAATGAGGTCTGGAAAGCAAGCGGCAGTGCATAGTTAGTACTTCTATGCTCATGTGCCTGTATGCCCTACACAGGTGAATTCCTATGTTGTCTTGATGCTTGAAGCCCCTTAGTGCCCAGCTTCTCATTATTTCAACCCAAGATGGCCTCTTCTCTCTACATCTTTGTGAGGGTAGAAGGCCACCTGACACTAATATGATGCCCAGACTGCAATAATCCCCACAAAGTGCATGCTGCCGTAGTGTTCAGCCCTAGCCATTCTGAGATAGTTTGACCCAACTGACTACCTCAACCATGAAGCCAGCCTGGCTGGGGGAAGAAAGGTTAGCCTTCCCCAGGTCTCACCTTGCATTTACTTATTAAGGAGCAGGCCCTTTACAAGTTAATGAAGTCCCTGGGTCCACCCTAACTGGTCTACCAGCAAAATGAAGAAAAACACCTCCCCATGTCATTGTTTATGCTATACACCTCATAAGGTTGAGCTGTCAGTAGATTAATGCTTTTTTAGCATGCTGGAGATTCAGGCAGGTAAAAGTTAAGAATCTAAAAGTTACTGTTCCCAAATATTCATTAAAAATCTTACTTTACTATTAAATTGCATTTTTAATAAATATAAAAAATAGCATTTGAGTCACCATATATAGCAGTGTTGATATTTTCTATAATTCAGCTACATTCCTGCCAGTAAAAATAGCTTTTGGGAGTTAGTCACTTGAGGAAAATGCCAACTTTAATTTCACACGTTCTACTTTTAAATATCAGGTGCCCTACCCTGTGGGCAACAAGGTGTACTTAGAGGTGACATTAAAATTTAAAAGCAGGTTTTTATGCCTGTCAAAAAGAGTTATTTTGACAGATATGACAGCAGCTTTTTTGGCTGCTGCAGTCAGAGTACACTGCTACACTTGTCCCACTCTGTGGATAGCACACTATATTTTGCAGTCCAAGGGTGTCATTTACCTTCCAGGCCCTGGGTGCATGTTCTACTCCACATACTAACGACTTGTAAGCAAGTTAAATATGTCAATCATAAGCCAATTTAACCATGTTTAAAGGGGGGGGGGCACAGGGCACTTTACTCCAGTTTAACTGGGGTTAAAGTGCATAGAGTTGTAGGTCCAGCAACAAAGACGTCTAGAAAAAGGTGAAAAATCTGGTGTGACCATGCCGAAAAGGTAGATTTGCTACAGGTGTATGTATGCCTTTCGTACATTTTCTGGGAATTCTCCTGTTGACAGGGAGCTATTGATCGTGGTTCTGACAGGAGTGGCTGCAGATGTTGAGAGAACAATATTTAGGAAGATTTTTGGGGGGGCGACAAGGATTGGAAGAGCTGCCAACTGGACTGCTAGCTTTCACTAGATCCTTGAAATTAGTAATTGACAGGTCTTTGAAAGATAACAGAGCTGAGGAGGTCCTTTTTGCAAGTAAGTTGAGGCAGATAGTTTTTAGTGTTTTAACTAAGTTCTCAACATTTGTGATTTTGTAATATGAGTCACCAAATGATTCCAAAATTACGGAGAGTTAGGAAGGGTTTCTTGGTGCTTTCTGGGTTGTAAAGTTCGGACAATATTTTAAATAGCTCATTATTGCGGCATTTCACATTGTGGATTCTGCTAGAGTAGTAAAAAAGATTTGTATTTGTGGCTTGAATATTTTGCTTGACTATGCAGGCCTAATACAAATCAGCACCTCCCTAGTACAGTGGTGAACTGGAAAGAGGCAAAACATCTAGACTTGTTTAAACTATGTTAAATGGATCTGCTGCTGGTTGTATGCACTGCTGCTCATCACCTTGTTTACATATGGTAGCATTTGTGGATACGCTTTAAAGTCCCCCCTAAAGCTGTTATGTTGTCAAATCACTAGTGGTAAATACATGTTTTGCGAGAAATTTCTACATAAACTATTTTCCTTATATTGTGTTTGGAGTTTGTCCATTGCTTGGAAAGGGCACTGGTAGACACTTGGAAACTTCATGTCTTCAAATGCAGAAATGTAACAAACAAGAAAAGTATCAGCTAATGGGAGATGGGTTCATGTCAGATGTTTTTGTAGTACCAAGGGTCACAAAATTTGAGGGCGCCTCTGTGGCTTCCAATCTAAACAGCAGATCTTAATTAAGGAAACATACATGCGGGGTAAAGAGAAAACACAGTATTTTGTGCTACCTAGAGGTGTTACTGCTGCAACTCAGAGGAAGAAGTCAGGCCTGCTTTTCATAATGAAAGTGCCTGTTGTTATCAGGAGTGTCAGGCCCCCTATAAGTGCGGGGCCTTGTAAAAGAGGCTGTGCTCCCTGCCCTGTGCGACGGCCCTGGATGGGTGCATGTTCCTGTAAAGGAGGCTTCACTGCAGTGTTATTTGACAAGCATTTTCACAGTCAAAAATGTGCCGATTCAGCATTTGCAATAGTTAAAATGTTTTTTTGCTGTGCACTAATCCCATTCTAAAAGTCAGAAAAGGTTTTCTGACTGCTAAAATGGGATTCCGAATGAAAACCGATTTGGCATCTAGAAGGACTGTGTTGTAGGCGACCCTGACAAGCACTTAATCAGTACCATATGTATCGACGTTTTGCGAGAGAAATCTGGTTGCAAAATATTTACATTTTACCGACCGTCAAGTTGCATTCACAACATGGAAGGGGTCTTTTTAGGACCTCGTCTCCTTTGTGAATTAGAAAAAAACAAGTTTGTTGGTGAGTAGGCAGTAGTCCACAGGACCACTGTCAACTTTCAAACAAATAAACGTAAAAGCAATACGTCTTATAGAAAACAGACGGACAAAAACCTTTACAAATGTTAGTCTATGTGAATGCAGAGTATAGGGCGAGTGGTGTCAAAACACTGCAGCCATTTTAGTAAAAAACCAGACCCAGCTTCTGTTTTCTAAGTCTGTTTTTGATCTTGCAAGCTCAACACATTCCCTTCTGGTTCCACATGGCTGGAAAGTCCCCATATGTAATACTTAACCTATTTCCCTCTTTTACATCCTGCCACTTCAGTGGTACTATAATGCCGCTTTATAAATATCCTTCTTTATACGATTTGGAAGCACTTTCCCCTGGCCTCTCCCCTCAGTTACTTCCGCTTCAAATATGTTTTGCTTTTGTAAATGCCAGGCCAGCAATAAGTTTAGGTTAAGAATTTGCAATTATATTTGTTCTTTGAACAGATTCATTTCTATATCCAATAATTAATTGTGTCCTGAACTCATAATGAGTTTTGCCTCTTCTTTTGTTTTAATTGTAAGTCCGTTTTTATATAGCGCAGCTACTCACCCTTACGGGTCTCAAGGCGCTGGGGACCGTAGTGGAAATTAAGTGAGCTATTGCCCAGAGTCACATGGTGCTGAGCTGAGCTGCCACCGGAGCCGGGGATCGAACCGTGAACCCTGTGCTCTGAAGTCAGCTGCCCTGGCCGCTGCACCACACCTCTCCACTCATTGTTATGTCCTTTACTCCTATTTATTCATGAAATATGAGCTAGCGCTCGCTACCTTCTGCAGATTGGATCAGACACTGAGGCTGTGGAATGGCAGAGCTTGCAGCTGGACTCTTTCATAATATATGGGGTAATGTATATCCGGCTATACATTCTCAGGATATTACAGTTCCTGGCTAAAACGCCTCATGCCAGGGACCTCAAGTCTCACTCATTACCAGGAAACTGAAGAAGTCACAGAAGTTCAGGCATTTTGCAAAAAATGTAAGAAATGAGTAGCAGGAAAGTACTTGGCTGCACATCAACCTTACAATGAATCAAGATTTAGATTAAGGGTTCTAGGAAATAAGCATATTCTGTACAGAAGATTTCTAACTTTGTGTATTTTACTGTGTAATAGTGTTACTGCTCTGGAAATGGCACCAGGTACTACAAGGTATTCAGAGGTAGTTAAAGGAATGAAATTAAAATTAAGTGGGTGGTGAGCAAAAACTTTAATCCTGTTGGTGGATCAAATCATCCAAATGGAACTTAGACACATCTTAAAAACATCTTTGAACCAGAACGCCCAGATAATGCTACTAAGAGGGCTATGAGGTACGCCGGCACTTGCCCACCAAGGAGCAAGAATCAGTGTACAGGGCTAAGTGTGTGGGGTTCCTTAGGAGAAGAGACTGGGTACTTCTTAAAATGAAGGGCACAAAAGGAAAAAGTGCAAAAAATAGCAGATTTATCTTTTCTGGAACAAACATAGATGCAAGTGATTCTACTTTTGAAATGAACAATTAAAATGTTTAACAATATTAAATTAATCTCCATGAATGTAAATGGTTTTGGAGAGATTAGAAAAATGAATATGCCCATGCACAAATGTGAACAATTAAAGGCAGACATAACCTACAAGCAGGAGATAAACCAAGGGCTCGATTATAGATAGGGCACACTTTTCCGGTTTGCGCCACGGCACACCTTTAAGCAGGTGCGCCGGTTGCAAACTGGACAAGTGCGCCCTATCATGTAGAATGCGCTGCCCTCAGGGCAGCCGCGAACTCGTGCTGCCCCCAGGGTAGTGCATTCAAGAGAAATACAGAGAAGCTGTTTAAAAGCTGATCCGTGTTTCTCTGTGCAGGTGGCAACTCACCTTCATAAGGGATTTGAGATCCCCTTGGAGGCAGCTGCAGTGAGTGACTGCATGGACCTGCAAGGGGATGTCTGGAGGGTTCATAGGACCCCCTTACCCCTACAGAGGACTACATGCGCGCCAGCGCGTTCAGTATTACATAAAGGGGTTGCACAAGTGTCTGCGGCCCCTTTTGTAATACCAACGTGCCCCGGGGGTGCACAAAGCGAGCGCACATGCCGTTGCACTCCTGGGGCATGTTCTGCAATATGGCCCCTGGTAGAGCGACACAAAGAACTATTGACAAGGTACACTTGGGTACACAAGCCCCACGTTGCCAATAGCATAGCAGCACTAAGACGAATAGTGGTGGTAATAAGGAAAAACTGTTATTGCGTAAAAGGAAAGCGTGACAAAGCTGGTCGATGGTTTATATTACAGCTTAGAAAGGGACTCATTAGTCTCACAATATGATATTATTATGCTTCTATCATAGATGATCTAACCATAGAAAGAGCACATTTTTTCTCTCCCATGGTGTTAGGTGTGGACTATAATGAGGCAGCGTTGGAGCTTGCAAGCAAACGTTTGGCAAAAACGGGGGTGCATAAGAGAGGAATTAAAATGAGCTAGACTATCTTAATGAGGCCGGATAGTTACAGTGTGATAGACATCTGTAGAAACATGTATCGGGAAGAATGGGGCTTCGTGTACATTAGTGGAAAATATAAAAGTCAAGCACTGATCCATTACTTTCTGCATCTCTTATTTGAAATGTAAAGAAGCTGGAGATTCTCCCAGGTTTTGTCAGGTCCCCTCCCCGGCTTACATTGTTTGCATGCTTGAATACTTAGATAGTGGTCAGGACAGTAAAACATTCTGGGGCCGTATAGCAGATGGTGCCCAGGGGGCGCAACGGGAGTTTGCGTCCGCTTTGCGCGCCCCCGCGTACTTTGGCATTATAGAAGGGGTCGCAGACGCTTGTGCGTCCCCTTCTATAATACCGATAGCGCTGGGGCACTTAAAGCGCGAGCGCTATCAACAGAGGGTGTTCCCTCATTTGCATAGGGGCGTGCCCTATGCAAATGAGGGAATTCCTTGGACAATGCGCCCGCACCATATTACAGACACGGGCGCAGACTCAAAGAAGCCCTCAGGAGGCGCACTGACAGTGCGCCATTTAAAAGGTGGCTACTGTCAGTGCGCCTCCTAACAGCAACCCCTTGGAGGGGGTAAAGGGGGTCCCATGGACACCCTCCGTGATCCCCTTTTGAAAGGTGCATCGAGTGCAAACAGTGATAATGTATAAAACGGCCCCTGGAGTGCAGACATTTTATTGCTGGAACAGCCAGATACTCGTAAAGAGGCTTCTATACCGACCAGGTATATTTTTTAAATAAATTATGCCTCTGCCAATGAGTCGACAGTCTGGGAGATTTTTAAAGCTTATTTTCTGGGTTGTTGATTTCTAAGGGAGCGGCAAGAAATAAAAGGGAATGAACAGAGTTTAGACACAAGGAGCAAGCGCAGATTCCCCCAAACCTCCCTCCAAAAGAAATATATATATTATATATATCGTCAAAGTACATAGAGTTGGACGGTATAGATATCGTCAAGGTACATATGTGGATGATATACATGTCAAGGTACGTATAAGTGGAGTTAAGTAAACCAAACCTATACATACCTTCTCAATATTTTATCCACAATATTTTGGTAGCACAATGTACCTGGATCAATATTTTGGCAAACATCTGTATGTCCTACTTTTTAACCATAATCGATTCATCCCAGTTTACTATCAGACCAGCAACCTCTCTATACACATTTACCATATCCATCTGTCTCCAGCCAGTCCACTTTAGGTAGCAGAGAATAGAGCATGTCATCTGCATGTAGTGAGACCCTATCAGCAATTCCTTCCTCCCAGAAAAACCCTTGCACAAGGCCATTCATCTGTACCCAGACCTGCTCAGACCCTAAGACGAAAAACAGTGCAGAAAGTGTGCAACCTTGCCTAGTGCCAGCTCTGATTTGGAATGCTTAGATCATGCCCCATTTACTGAAACCTGAACTCCAGGATTATTGTGTTAAACTTGGATATAGGTAATATATTTGGCAATACATTTGGGAAATTTTCTCGAGGACTTGGTAAAAGAATTCCCTTCTCACTGGATCAAAGACTATTCCAAACCAACAAATATTAAATCGCAGGGAACAGAGAATTCCTAGGCACTTTTGGTCTAGGTGGACCGGAGAGGCACTCTGCAAAATCAGCCTAATCTTTGCCGAAATCTTAGGGGCAGATTTACTTATGGCTTGCGTTGTCCTTGTTTGACGCAAGTCATCGCAAGGCAATGCAAGTCCTTAAGTGGGATTTACTGAGCCATGCAAAGTCACCTTGCATGGCTGTGCATGATTTAGTAAATCCACGTACTTCACACACTTCCTACATTTCAGTAACACACTCCAACATGTTATCTCATACAATCTAATACAGGTATGTTCTGTTATTATGGTTATCATGGGTAATACAAATGATAGCAAATGACAGCATATGCTCTAAAGTTAAGTCATAAATATTATCAAATGTTGTGTGCAACTCGATGCAGCTATACTCCGATAGTGCGGTTTACACAACAATAAGTTTAATGTTAAATTCTTTAGGATGCAGTGTACCCTGTCGCATGCAACCCGGTACAGTTTTGTTATGTTACGATACTGTGGTTAAGATAAATGATTTTTTTAAAATGTTTTGCTCCAATACGATGGTTAAGACGTATGATTTTGCACCATATAGATAAATGCTCCTGTTACTATTGATTATCTTATGCATCATTGTTAGAAATGGGACTTCTGGTTGGCTAAGGCTTGCGCCAAAGCCAGGCAGAAACCACCACTCTAGTCAGGGCAAGGGAGTTACACACCCAAGATAACCCCTGCTCACCCCTTTGGTAGCTTGGCACGAGCAGTCAGGCCTAACCCGGAGGCAATGTGTAAAGCGTTTGCGCAACACACACACAGCAGCAACACACTAGGCACACTACAAAAGGAACTCCACACAAGGTTATATAAAAAATAGCCTTTGTATTGTCATAAACACATTAGAAACGTAATCACACATTTACACTGTGCCAACTGGCACGGGCAATATTCACAGGGGAGTTATATACAGGACCAGGCCAATCGGGCCATGGTCAGAAGCATCAGAACAGGTAAGTAAATGCAAATATAAAACACAACCAGTAACTACTGGTACCATAATGACCTAAGCATTATCCTATTAGCATTAGACATAAACCCACATTAGGCCCACACCTCATTAGCATAAACACATTACGCAATGGGCCTCACCTGCATAAACACATTATGCAATAACCTCATAAGCATAAACACATTACGCAAATAGGCACTACCCCCAAAACATCATAACAGGACATTAAGCAATAAATCACATTAGGCCCAAACCTCATTAGCATAAACACATTACGCAATGGGCCTAAATCATTCTTGGCAACATTCAGAGCAGGCATAAGTACATTACGCAATTCTGTAGAGCCTGGCGCTCTACCAATGTCACCAACCTGACCCCCACGCCAACTTGCCTTCTCAGAGGGCTCAAACGCCCTGTGTCGAGAATGTCAGGGCTGCTGCCTATGCAGCGAAATGAAAGTGCGCAAGGGTGCAAGCCTAAACGTAGCAGCTGCCCACTAATTGCTGGGCAGCTGTGAACACAACTTGTACGTACTGGCACTCACTGTGCCACATAAGCCCCACTCTGGGACTCTCTAATCACATGCCCACCGTTGCAGCTGCCTGCGCCTTCGCAGGGCAGCTGGGGTTCCCTAATCAGCCCTGGCACAACTGTGCCCTCGGGGCCTTCACTGGGGATCTGCAAATCTCAATTGCCCTCTCGGTGCAGCTGCCCTCTGCCAGGCGGGGCAGCTGTAAACAGAACCAAGAAGAAATTAGGCACGGGCACCTCGGTGCCCTCTGGACCCCCCTTTGGGGCCCTGAGAACAATATACCCCACGTTGGAGCGGCACGCTCTCTTTGCGGGACCGCTCAGGCACTGTGCCTTGACTGGCACTTACAAACTGAGGGCGCCAAGAAATGCCCCCACAGGACTGTGGGGCCCACTGGGGCTCTCTCTTGCACCCAAGAAGCGGCTCAACAACGTTGGAGCGGCCCGCTGCCAGACGGGGCCGCTCTGACTCTGCCTCTCCCAACCCGAACTCCCTCGAGCTCCACTCACCGGCTGGGGGCGGAGGCAGGACTCTCCCCTTAGCGGCGGCAGCACTTCTCTCGCGGGGCTTCCCTTTTCTCCTGGGAGCCCCGCGCTGCCGTTGGCGGCCTCAGCCGCATTTTCTCTTCACCCGGGCCCCCTTCTGGGACCCGGGACTCTACAGCGGTGCCGGTGGAGGCGGGGTTTGCTCCCGTCCTCTGTTCTTCGCTGGGGCTCTCCTCTGCTTCACGGGAGCCCCGGACTGCGCGCACATCACTCGGCCGGGCCCTTTTCACTTCCGGACTCCGGCCCCGCCCACAGTCAGGCTCAGCCGCCTGGCTTCCGGGTCGGGCTGAGCCCGTCACTGCGGCATCACTACGGGGTAGGCTCCCGTCCATACAAGCAATGCGGGGTGGGCACCCGCTCCAAGAGCAGTATCACGGGGGGAATCCCTCCGGTGGGGGATTCCCTCTACAGGGCCGGGCAGCTTCGTGCTGCGCAGCCCACGCTCCTCCTGCAGCGTAGTGCTGCAAACGCCATCTCCTCTCTCTGGACAAAGTAAGAATAAAGCGCTCCTCCTGCAAAATAAAAGCGCTCTTCAACGCAAAACGCTCCTGGAGGAATGAAAATAAAGCGCTCACAAGGAGCCACAGCTCCAGTAGCAAGCACAGGTCCTTCAGTAAAAAGGCATCAGTCCTTAGGTGAAGAAATGAAGCAAAAAGTCCTGTAGAGAGTAAGGGCAATGCAGGGCCCAGGGAGGCAAGCCCTCCTGGCAGCCCCCCCCTGGGCCCTAGCAGCAGCATGCCCCAGCAGGAACAGCACCAGAACTGACCAATCTCATGGGGTCACAGCCCCTATTTTTATACACCATTTTCTTTTGTCTGCAGTACAGGGCTTTAGGGGAACCAGCCAAAACTGGTTCAGGGGGGAATTGGAGCACTTTGTTTGCCAAGCTCCTCTTCCCCTTTGTCAGGTGGGGGCTAGGTGATCAGACACACCACAGGGGGCGGAGCCAGCATTGTACAGGCTAGGCCCAGCCCTATTCAGGGACTTCTCCTCCCACTACTCAAAATGTAGATGTCCTATTCAGCCTAGCGCTGACTCACCCTGCCCCTCCTGGAGCCACACACACCTCCCAGCCCCTGTCACTCACAAGCCAGACATGCAATTCACATCAGGCAGGCAGACACATAGCACACAGAAATGCCAACTTCTAAAAGTGGCATTTCTAAAATAGTTATAATAAATCTGCGCACACCATTGCACAGCATTTATTATCACTATTCCAAATATACCAAACTTGACCACGCTGCGCCTCTTATATCAGGGTTTACCACTGAAACACTTATCAGGGAATCCCCAATGCGTTCCTATGGGAGGGCAGCCCCACAGTAGTGAGAAACCAAAATGGCTGTTTGTCACTACCAGGACATGTCACACACTTAAGGTACATGTCCTATCTTTTACCTACAATGCACCCTGCCCATAGGGCCAGCTAGGGCCTACCTTAGGGGTGACTGACATGCAGTAAAAGGGGGGTCACGGACATGGCACACACTTTAGGTGCCACGTCACAGCGGCAGTAACACTGCGCGCACAGGCCCTGCGATGGCAGAGACCTGAGTTAGGTTTGAAAGGCTACTTTGGTGGGTGGCGCAATCAGCGCTGCAAGCCCACCAGTAGCATTTAATTTACCAGCCCTGTGTATATGAGATACCACTTTACAAGGGACTCACAGGTAAATTAAATAGGCCAAACAGGTGTAGACCAATCTTACCACATTTATCACAGAGAGCACACACACTTTACACTGGACAGCAGTGCTAAAGTGCCCAGAGTCCTAAAACCACCAACACCATGTCAGAAAAATGGCTAGGAGAAAGGCAAAAAGTTTAGGGATGACCCTGCAAAAAGGTCATGTCCAACACAACCCCCTTCCAGCCAAAACGCAGGGTAGACCAATCACCACCTTGATGGGCTTCCCTGCCTTGGGCGATAGAACACGGACGCGGGCCCGCAATTGCAGGGACACCCTCCAGTTCTACGCCACTCTGAACACACGTGGTTCCCTCTGAAAAAGAACTCTCCGGCCCAACTAGGCTACCCCACTGGTACTCCCTAGTTGTCCACAGCCAGGACCAGGCCCTAGGCCATCCAGATGTCATGGGTCCTTGCCAATCCACAGAGTGGGGGGCAGTAACCCCTGGCACACAATAGCCATTCTCCACTCTCCCTCGCAGTGTAGTTCCAAACTACCACTGATCCTTCAACCTAGGGTCCGCACCCTCAGGCTGACCAGAGGTCACGGGCAAGAGTTGCCTCACCCTACCTCTACTTCTGGGGTTCCGCACTCTCCCAGGGGAAGCACCCACCAGAACACAACTCTCCCACCAGTTCAGGACCTCTCTCCATCAACTGGTCTACCACCTGGGATCTGGAGACTATTTCACTTCGGAGGTACAAAGCACACAGCAAAGTCCCTCTTCAAGCAGGTGGGGGGACACAGCACACAGCAAAGTCCCCTTTCCTCTTCCTCAGTGGAAACAACAAACTGCAGGTGAGCCCCAGAACACACAGCAAGGGCAGCCTCCTCAGTCTCTTCAGCTGATCCACTTTGGCAGAGATTCCTTCTTGACCTGGAAGTTTCCTAATCTCCCAACCTAGGGTCTAAACCCTCAGGTTACACGAGGGTCAGAGGCGAGGACTCCCTCTCTCTGCACCCCTCTCCTGACATCGCACCCTCCCAACTGGAGTGGTACCTCTGGAAACCAAACCGGTCAGGACACTGTTTACAGTCATCCTTCCCTCCAGGTCAGGCCGAACCTGAACCTGGCCTCCCCAACCTTGGAGGTAAACCCCGCGGCTGAGCACTTGCCTGGCACGCCAGGACTTCTGGGGGCGCACACAGCACCCCCAAGGGTAACACGACTCACGTGTTGCGTGATAGTCCGCCTGGCGCAGATCTCCCGACCCCTGTCCATCTGACAGTGCACAAAGATCCCCCAGGACAGAAGTGGTGTCACCATGGTCACTTCTAGGAGACTCAGCCCTTATGGCTGGCCCCTGACCCACTGGCTCTCCCTCTGGGGAACACATCCCCCTCTCACCCCTCACTCTGGACTTCTGAACCCTCCCAACTGGAACGGTACCGCCAGACACCAGGACCACTGGAGCTCTAGTTACAGACACTCCACGTCCTCTAGACACTGGGAGATCCTCCTCAACTGGCCTACAAGTACAGCCTAGGCCCCCGACCTGGCGCTCCCTTAGGGAACCCTCCAGGCCCTGAGACTGGGTTTTGGGCCACCGTGGGACACACCGTCCCACACTCACTCCGTCTCCACTGAGACAGGACGTGAGCCCCTACACCCCTCCCATTCCACTGGGACCTAGCTGGGCTACACTGAACCTCTTCCACCACACAGGACCGGAAGATACCCAAGCCACTACTTTTGGAATCACTCCCCAATGCCTCTTCAGACCCTCTAGCACACAGCCAGAGGTCTGCCTCCTGTGCAAGCTCCCTGGGGTCAGAGAACTTACACCCCAACAGGTGTTGGCGCAACCCCGGAAAACAATTACTGAACAAGTGCTCTCTGACACACAGATTGAACAGCCCTTCAAAATCATTTGCCGTGCTAACCAGCACCCATTTGTCCAGTGCATCACAACATTCATCCACAAACCCCCCCCAAGACTGGTGAGACAGTTCCTTACTGCCCCTGAATCTCAACCTGTACCCCTCTTACTGGGAACCAGGTACCATACTCTGGGAACGGGGAATGGGACGTCCTGCACTGGACACCATATTGCTGCCACCACTGGATCCCACCCTTACTGGTGAATCCAGACAACTCAACTGAGCTCAGGGGATAAACTACCCTCCAGAGCTAATTTTTTCTCCTCCACACTCCCTTTCTTCCCTCCTATCCACCCATACCTCTGGGGACAGGAAAAGGGATGGGGCACTGGACCCAGCAAGGGACTCCCTATCTATGGGATCCTCCCCACCTACTGGCGTCCCGCCCTGTCATTTTCTCTCTTCTGCCACCCAAATAAAAGCGCAGAAAACACCATTTAAAAATTACACTCTTGAGGAGAAAAACAAAATCAGTCAAAATAATCCCCAAACATGTGATTATCTAAATGAGGAGTTTGTAGTGCAACCAGTTGTCGCTGTGGTACTGCGCAAACGCAAGTCCTATCCTCACCGCTGACAACCAATGTTAGAAATGGGACTTCTGGTTGGCTAAGGCTTGCGCCAAAGCCAGGCAGAACCCACCACTCTAGTCAGGGCAAGGGAGTTACACACCCAAGATAACCCCTGCTCACCCCCTTGGTAGCTTGGCACGAGCAGTCAGGCCTATCCCGGAGGCAATGTGTAAAGCGTTTGCGCAACACACACACAGCAGCAACACACTAGGCACACTACAAAAGGGACTCCACACAAGGTTATATAAAAAATAGCCTTTGTATTGTCATAAACACATTAGAAACGTAATCACACATTTACACTGTGCCAACTGGCACGGGCAATATTCACAGGGGAATTATATACAGGACCAGGCCAATCGGGCCATGGTCAGAACCATCAGAACAGGTAAGTAAATGCAAATATAAAACACAACCAGTAACTACTGGTATCATAATGACCTAAGCATTATCCTATTAGCATTAGACATAAACCCACATTAGGCCCAAACCTCATTAGCATAAACACATTACGCAATGGGCCTCACCTGCATAAACACATTATGCAATAACCTCATAAGCATAAACACATTACGCAAATAGGCACTACCCCCAAAACATCATAACAGGACTTTAGGCAATAAATCACATTAGGCCCAAACCTCATTAGCATAAACACATTACGCAATGGGCCTAAATCATTCTTGGCAACATTCAGAGCAGGCATAAGTACATTACGCAATTCTGTAGAGCCTGGCGCTCTACCAATGTCACCAACCTGCCCCCCAGGCCAACTGGCCTTCTCAGAGGGCTCAAACGCCCTGTGTCCAGAATGTCAGGGCTGCTGCCTATGCAGCGAAATGAAAGTGCGCAAGGGTGCAAGCCTAAACGTAGCAGCTGCCCACTAATTGCTGGGCAGCTGTGAACACAACTTGTACGTACTGGCACTGACTGTGCCACATAAGCCCCACTTTGGGACTCTCTAATCACATGCCCACCGTTGCAGCTGCCTGCGCCTTCGCAGGGCAGCTGGGGTTCCCTAATCAGCCCTGGCACAACTGTGCCCTCGTGGCCTTCACTGGGGATCTGCAAATCTCAATTGCCCTCTTGGTGCAGCTGCCCTCTGCCAGGCGGGGCAGCTGTAAACAGAACCAAGAAGAAATTAGGCACAGGCACCTCGGTGCCCTCTAGACCCCCCACTGGGGCCCTGAGAACAATATACCCCACGTTGGAGCGGCCTGCTCTCTTTGCGGGACCGCTCAGGCACTGTGCCTTGACTGGCACTTACAAACTGAGGGCGCCAAGAAATGCCCCCACAGGACTGTGGGGCCCACTGGGGCTCTCTCTTGCACCCAAGAAGCGGCTCAACAACGTTGGAGCACCCCGCTGCCAGACGGGGCCGCTCTGACTCTGCCTCTCCCAACCCGAACTCCCTCGAGCTCCACTCACCGGCTGGAGGCGGAGGCAGGACTCTCCCCTTAGCGGCGGCAGCACTTCTCTCGCGGGGCTTCCTTTTTCTCCTGGGAGCCCCGCGCTGCCGTTGGCGGCCTCGGCCGCATTTTCTCTTCACCCGGGCCCCCTCCTGGGACCCGGGACTCTACAGCGGTGCCGGTGGAGGCGGGGTAGGCTCCCGTCCTCCGTTCTTCGCTGGGGCTCTCCTCTGCTTCACGGGAGCCCCGGACTGCGCGCACATCATACGGCCAGCCCCTCTTCACTTCCGGACTCCGGCCCCGCCCACAGTCAGGCTCAGCCGCCTGGCTTCCGGTTCGGGCCGAGTCCGTCACTGCGGCTTCACTACGGGGTAGGCTCCCGTCCATACAAGCAATGCGGGGTGGGCACCCGCTCCAAGAGCAGTATCACGGGGGGAATCCCTCTGGTGGGGGATTCCCTCTACAGGGCCAGGCAGCTTCGCACTGCGCAGCCTATGCTCCTCCTGCAGCGTAGTGCTGCAAACGCCAGCTCCTCTCTCTGGACAAAGTAAGAATAAAGCGCTCCTCCTGCAAAATAAAAGCGCTCTTCAACGCAAAACGCTCCTGGAGGAATGAAAATAAAGCGCTCACAAGGAGCCACAGCTCCAGTAGCAAGCACAGGTCCTTCAGTAAAAGGCATCAGTCCTTAGGTGAAGAAATGAAGCAAAGGTCCTGTAGAGAGTAAGGGCAATGCAGGGCCCAGGGAGGCAAGCCCTCCTGGCAGCCCCCCCTGGGCCCTAGCAGCAGCATGCCCCAGCAGGAACAGCACCAGAACTGACCAATCTTATGGGGTCACAGCCCCTATTTTTATACACCATTTTCTTTTGTCTGCAGTACAGGGCTTTAGGGGAACCAGCCAAAACTGGTTCAGGGGGGAATTGGAGCACTTTGTTTGCCAAGCTCCTCTTCCCCTTTGTCAGGTGGGGGCTAGGTAATCAGACACACCACAGGGGGCGGAGCCAGCATTGTACAGGCTAGGCACAGCCCTATTCAGGGACCAGGGACTTCTCCTCCCACTACTCAAAATGTAGATGTCCCATTCAGCCTAGCGCTTACTCACCCTGCCCCTCCTGGAGCCGCACACACCTCCCAGCCCCCCCTGCCACTCACAAGCCAGACATGCAATTCACATCAGGCAGGCAGACACATAGCACACAGAAATGCCAACTTCTAAAAGTGGCATTTCTAAAATAGGTATAATAAATCTGCGCACACCATTGCGCAGCATTTATTATCACTATTCCAAATATACCAAACTTGACCACGCTGCGCCTCTCATATCAGGGTTTACCACTGAAACACTTATCAGGGAATCCCCAATGCATTCCTATGGGAGGGCAGCCCCACAGTAGTGAGAAACCAAAATGGCTGTTTGACACTACCAGGACATGTCACACACTTAAGGTACATGTCCTATCTTTTACCTACAATGCACCCTGCCCATAGGGCTAGCTAGGGCCTACCTTAGGGGTGACTGACATGCGGTAAAAGGGGGGTCTCGGACATGGCACACACTTTAAGTGCCACGTCACAGCGGCAGTAACACTACGCGCACAGGCCCTGCGATGGCAGAGGCCTGAGTTAGGTTTGAAAGGCTACTTTGGTGGGTGGCGCAATCAGCGCTGCAAGCCCACCAGTAGCATTTAATTTACCAGCCCTATGTATATGAGATACCACTTTACAAGGGACTCACAGGTAAATTAAATAGGCCAAACAGGTGTAGAGCAATCTTACCACATTTATCACAGAGAGCACACGGACTTTACACTGGACAGCAGTGCTAAAGTGCCCAGAGTCCTAAAACCACCAACACCATGTCAGAAAAATGGCTAGGAGAAAGGCAAAAAGTTTAGGGATGACCCTGCAAAAAGGCCACAAGGACACAAAGAATGCAACTCCCTGCAATCTCAAAGGATACATAGCATTACTGCTTCCCCCACCACTAAGGAGAAAAACGGGGTCATCGCCCTTATAAGAAAAAAAGCTAAGTTAGAAGTTGTGGACATGACCCATGACAATGACGGCAGATGGCTAATCACCAAAGTTAAAAACAATCACAGTTCTCTTTATATTGTTAACATATATGCCCCTACAGCTGATGACCCTGAATTCTGGGCTGCTCTAAATGAACAACACTGTGAACTACCAAACAAATCTAGCTTTCTCCTTGCAGGGGATTTTAACCTCCTGTGGGATACTACATTGGATAGGAACTCTGCATACAAGTACAGACCCAATAAATCACATAAACAAATGAGGAACCTATGTAAAAAGCATTGTCTGAATGACATTTGGCGCATTCACAACCCGACCGGAAGTGAATTCATTTTCTTCTCACATCCACACAACACGCTCTCAAGAATAGACAATATACTGACACATAATGTACTCACCCTGGCTGCCTCCGCCCCATCGATCCAACCAATTCTAATCTCAGACCACGCCTGTATCTAAGTAGACTTAAAATTCGTCCACAACCCCCATAAGCAGACTCAATGGAGATTCAACGACGTAGTCCTTAAAGACCAATCATTTATTGAAAAAATTAAAAGCTCTATTACTAACTTCTTTCATGAGAATGATACCCGGAAATCTTCAAAGATACCCTATGGGACGCCATGAAAGCTACCATCGGAGGAGACCTCATTAGGATTGTGTCTAACATAAACAAGAGCACGAACAAACAAGTCAATGATTTAGAACAATCAATGAAACAACTAGGAAAGGAATTCTCAGTTAATAAAAAACTCACAACTCTAAAATATGATTAGAATATTAAATTAATTTCTAGAGCGCTTGTATATCTGGAAGTGTCTTGGCGCTAGCTTAAACTGAAACCTAATGCTCATTGGGCTATAAAGATAAATGTTTTAAGAGCTTTCCTAAAAGGGAGCAGGGTGTTCATAGCATTAATGTGAAGAGGCAGGGCATTCCGAGACTTTGAAGCACAGTTCACAAAACTTCTTCCACCCCAGGAGACACGTTTGAATTTCGAAACCAAAGCATTTTTGGCTGCTGATGAGCATACCGTTCTCAATGGTAAATACCAATTGAATTTCTGTTTCAAGTAGTACGGTCCTATTCCATATAGCGCTTTAAAAGTAATGCAGATAGTCTTATTGGTGATTCTAACAAAAAGTTGAGTAACACGGCGCACATCTGGGTGCAGCACAATAAAATTGAGACTTTTAAAGATTCCAACAGAGCAGGCAAAGCACTAGCAAATTACTTAAAATTTACAAAGAGACAGAACTACATCCCATTTATTAGGAACAAAACAGGATCGAATATCATAGACCCACTAGAAATAGTTAAGGTTTTCAGAGAATTCTATAAGGACCTCTATAATCTCAACCAATCCACATCAATAGCCACCTGTGAGAAATACTTGGAGGACATTCAGCTACAAGCTCTTTCCGACCATGACCTCATCTCCCTCAGTCAACCCCTCTCCTGCTCTCAAATTACAAAAGCGATACACTCCCTTAAACTTGGCAAAGCACCAGGGCCTGATGGCTTTTCAGTCAGCTTCTATAAAACCTTCTAAAATGAACTGACCACTCAACTGTAATCCCTCTTCACTCACTTTGATAAAACTGGTAAAATCACTGGTACAACTTCTGAAGCCACCATTACCATAATTCATAAAGAGGGGAAGGACCCTCTTGAGGTCAAAAACTATAGACCCATTTCCCTCCTAAACCTGGACTGTAAAATGTACGCAAAACTCCTGGCATCTAGACTAGAGAGAACCCTTTCGTCCCTTATCCACAGATCACAAGCTGGCTTCGTTACAGGTAGACATGGCTCAGACAACGTTCGACTTTTTGCCACATTATTAAAAAGCTAAATGTCTAACATCACCTACAATGGCTATGGTCCTGGATGTGTAAAGCCCTTAAATAAGGTCTCTTGGCCTTTCCTGCTTGCTGCCATGCGAAAATTTAATCTTGAAGTGCCCTTTATCCATGACACATTCGCATTGTATGCCCAACCTTTGGCTCGTATCAGAGTTAATGGGTTCTTATCCAATAAAATAAACTTAGCACAAGGTACTAGACAAGGATGTCCCTTCTCTCCCCTTCTTTACCTCTTAGCCATCAAACCTCTCCTTGTCTCCATCAGAACCAAGACACTTCTAAAATGAATATCTATTGAAAACGCTACGCAGACAACTTTCTTGTATTCTCATCAGAGGCTGAAACAACCCTCCCTGCAATCTGATCCGTAATAAATTCCTACCTGCTGGTCTCAGGCTACACCCTGAACCTTGAAAAAAACTAAGTTTTTCCCCTAAATAACATAACTCTCCTGTCAACAATACTAAATTACATTGGCAATTCTTGCAGATCATTTACCTTGGTATACACTTTGAAAATAACCCAGAAGAGTCAAAGAAAATAAATGAGGAGATTCTCCTCAAGAAAATCAAAGAAACTCCATCAGCCTGGTTACCAAAATTCATGACCTGGTGGCGTAGAGTGGAATGTATCAAAATGATAATTGCCCCACAAATAAACTTTATTTCTTCCATGCTTCCCATACAATTAACTAATAACGTCTTCCAAAATATATACGCCGTAAGTTCCGAATATCTTTGGAAAGGAAAGAAGGAGTAGATTAGCCCTCAAGAAACTAAAACTAAATAAAGGCTCAACATCCCAAATTTCCTCAAATACCAACTTGCCTTCGTAATCAAACAAGCCATTTGGTGGGTCTAACCTGAAACATTAGATACTCGGCTATGGGTTCACATTGAAGAATCTCTGGCAAAGCCATATGCTCTAATTTCGTTAACAATTAAAACTGTCCCACTACAACACCCACATTCCATTCTCAAGGCACTATATCAGCTCACAGGACAATTGATAAACTGCTTCCACATAAAATCCAAAACTCAGATTACACGTCCCTGTGGAACAACCCTAAAATTCAAGTTGAAGGTGCACCTCCATCATGGTCATCTTGGTCGTCAAACAATATCTTATTCCTCAAAGACATCGGTCCACCAACACAACCCAAAACGTTTGCAGACTTACAGAACTCACACAACCTTGGGAACATTGAATTCTATAATTTCCTCAAACTAAAAGTCGCAGCGAAAAAAATTCCCACCCCACACAATTCTGACCTGATTCCCCTTCTCTTTAAATTATCTAAAATACCCAAAGCAGCTTCCACAATTTATAAGTCACTGAACTCTTCCAGCACCAGCAAAAGAATCATGTCCAAAATGTAAACTAAGTGGACCGAATCCAATCCTAATTCCACACTCCCATACTTAGACGACACATCATGGAAAAAGATATAGACATATGCCCTCAAAAATAAAATCTCTCCAACTCTTTCACAATTTAAGTATTGTATACTGCACAGAGCGTACTGGGCAACTGAGAAGCTCTCCAAATTAGGGCTTCTAGACTCAGACGGGTACTGGAACTGCCAAAACTCCCCAGGCACAATTTCCCATGTGTTTTTCCAATGTAGAAAACTCCACCATTTCTGAAATAAAATTCAGAAAACCATAAACGCAACATTCATCCTTGAGATATCCCTGAATTTCCACACAGTAACCTTAGGCCCCTGGTCCCATTCTCCCTCCCTGAAATGAAATCAATAAGAAATGTGTCTCATGGACCTCCTACTAACATTAGGAATAAAGAACATTCTAATCAAATGGAAATCATTCCAAAACCTCTCATACCATACTTAGTGGGCATGGGTCTGTTTCAAGAAATGCGCAGACAACATACTTTCTAATAACAACTACAATTGTCAGACATCTCAGAAACTATGGAATAAAATAGATTTATATATGCAAAAAATCAAAACTTCTTGAGCATATAACACTACCATGTCCCCAACGGTAACACTAAAACAACCGCCTCATTTTGCTAGGTGCCAGGTGTTTTAGCAACGAATACCTACCCCCACATCAGTGCCAGTAGTCTACCATGGACATCTCTCTCCTCTACTCTCCTCCCCTCCCCTCCCCTCTTTCTCTCTGTCTCTTCCCCTCTTCTATCCCTTATCTCCCTGGGAAACCCTTTGTTATCCCCTCCCACTCCTTCCCCCATGACCCTTACCCACCCCCGGGGTGTTACCTTCATTAATATTTCTGAACATTTATATATTCCCAGCTGATTACGTCTTGTTTTACTCTTGAATGTACTTATATACCACAAGCATTATCCTCATTATGACGGTCCAATACCCCCTTTTTTTTGCCTCCGCTTTGTCTTTTTGTAGCCCATAAAACCAATAAAATATTTTAAATAAAAAAATCTAAAAAATTACTACAGGCCTTTTCATGCACTAAGGATCTAAAACAAAGTGCCCGTATCCATCAGGACCGCATAAATGCTGGTCCAATTTTGGAAAGAGTTGTAGACGCACCGCTTAAAAAATACTACATCGCAATACATTAACCACCCACCACACAGCTTCCTTTCTTATTACTCGCTGGCTTTAAGCTTGTCTTTGACCGACCAAGTACAGCGCTCTGCTGCCTTTTGGCTAGGTTTGTGCTATAGAAATACCATATACATACATACACATTTGCTCACATCACCCAAATACAGTGTGACTTACACTAGCCATTCACAATTAAAACTGATTATTTTAAACAGTCACCTCTTGTGGTGACTTAAGATAGGTGACAAGCAGAGAATAACAGCTTCTGGAAGTTCCAATCAACTTGGCCTTTGCACAAAAACAACACCTTTCGTGAGCAGCTGCTTCCTCCTGGAACTCTTTTCTATCAGACCAAAGAGAACTTACCCCTCTGATCACCTTCAGGAAGCATCTGAAGGTCCATCTGTTTCGACCATTTCTGAATGAATCTTGCAGCGTCTCGTTTCATCATGGCTCTCATGAACCTTTCCCTGTTGTTCTTTGCTACACATCACTGTGCCCTATTTAAATATTTCTATGTAAAGTGCCCTGATATCTGTTTGGACCAGATATACTATTTAAAATAAATCATTGTGAATCAAGCACTATGTATCCTCCTATAATTCCATCCATCCATTTATTCACGCATTCAGCTTACCAACCCCATCCATGAACTTGCTAACACGTGAATTCTGCATTTCACGAACTGTGAATGTCCTGTCTCACCTATTCACCAATCCGTGCAATCAGTCATTCACTCGTACATTCATCCATTGACTCCTCACATTCGTACACTCATTCATTCACATAACCACAGGGGAGCATGCATAAACAGACTCGCCAATCAAAACGGGAGCAATTCTGCTCACCAGCGGCGTAGCTAGCGCGTGATGGGCCCTACTGCAAGCAAGGAAACGGGGCCCACTGGGCACTGTTTAAACTGTGAAATACAGCAATAATCAAGGTTCAGTGAGCCCTTCAGACCTCTGGACCCCGGTGTAACTGCACCCGCTGCACCAATGGAAGCTGCTGCTCATATAACATTGAGGCATATTTGATTTGGCAGTGGTTCTGCTGCCAGATCTAGAATACACATTTCCCAAGATAATGCAATATATTCTTTAGAGGCAGATTATTTGGTTCTGCTATTCGGGATCAGAGGGACAAATATTACAAATATTATGAACGCGTGTGGTGAAAAGAATGATGTACTAGGACGTAACTCGACAAGTAGTTTTTTAATTGAGTGCTACGTGGCACTATAGTAGTGGAGACCTAAAAAAACCCTCTCAGATTTATAAATAAACCAGACTGCAAAGGATGTTCAATCAGCCCACAAAATGTGCGCTCCAGCCTCTGCCACTAACCCAGAATGATGTCATTGAAGTGTTATCCGTTCGACCTAATCTATCGCCGAGGAAAGATAGTGTTTCACTGCTGCAGTCTGGGTGAGAAATGTACAATAGACAGAGAACTGGTAGTGAGAAACGCCTGACAGGGTTTCTTGTAAATTAGATTAGCAAATTATCTGTGTAAGTACTGTCTGGAGATCTCCAATGTGACTGAGCTGAACTACTAAGTCTGGAGCACAGGGATGGATGTCCCTGGTTGAAATTAAGAGACAATATGTTCAGACATTTTTTAGAGGGAGCCATCCATAACCAATTAACATCTTAAATCCTTCAAAGAAGCTCACTCAGCAGGCTTGACATTCCATGTTCTGGTATCAGACCAACTAGTTTTCATGCTCACATAGGTCTATCTGAGACAGCACACCTCCGAGGAAGGGTCCTTTCTGATCCTCAGAATAATAAGTTATGTTTAGTCTATTGATGTGTGTCAGCATCATCCACTGATAAGCTTTTTCGATAAGTCCACACGCATTCCATGTTAAATATCTAATCTCTTATGTGGCCATGCTAAATTACAATGTGTACCGAGTGTCCCTAGGGGATATGTCAAACTCGTCATTCTATTCCCTGTGTTGGAAATGGCCCTTTTTGCAGGGTCACCCCCAAACTTTTTTGCCTTTCTCCTCCCCTTTTGCTGACCTCTTTATTATTGGCTTTAGGACTCTGTGCACTTTACCACTGCTGACCAGTGCCAAAGTGCTTGTGCTAACTCCCCTAAACATGGTTTGATTGACTTATCCACATTTGGTATATTTAATTTACTTATAAATCCCTAGTAAAGTGTCGTTCATGTGCCCAGGACCTGTAAATTAAATGCTACTAGTGGGCCTGCAGCACTGATTGTGCCACCCACTTAAGTAGCCCTTTAAATGAGGGGCATGGCCTGGCAAGGTGGCCGACAGGACGTAGCAAAGTTTAACTCCAGTCTCACCTAGCCTAATCCTCCACAATCCTGCTTCACTGTCCTGTTATCCAGACAGCAGAGACTGGCACCCTGTGGTATAACCTCCTGTCCTTAAAGGGGGGTAAAAATGTTATCGGATGGCAGTGAGGGTGGCCCTGTGATTGGTGATCAGCCGGCTGCCCGGTCAAGGTCTATAGGCGTGGGGAGGCCTGGAACCCCTTGTGAGCGGCAGCGGTGCTGGGGGAGCAATTTCCCCCATTTGCCAGCAGGAAACACTCCGGGTTGGGACAAGCCAGATCGGGCCCACTTAGGAGAGCTTCCCCCGTGTGTGTCATACTAGCAGGCTGGCCAAGCAGTACTCGATTTGGCAGGGTCCGCGAAGTGAGCGGGTGAAGAGTGCAGTGCGCGTCGCTGCCATGCCGCTAAGCAGAGCTGGAGCCTCGTTCCCTTTATTAAGGCATTGAATCGGTGGGGCCCCAATTGGATGGTGGCGCACCGTGGTGCTCCCCCCAGAGGAGACACTGACCCCAGCCGCGCTCTGAGTGCTCGGGCCGATCCTGAAGAATTGCCTCACTGGCAGAGGCGGTACTGATGGGTGCAGAGGTGAAGAAAGAACCGCCGCTGTGGATCTCAGAAACTCATCTGCAGCAGCGGTCATCTGGTCCTTGAGGCCAGACCCTGGCGAGCACACACCAGTGGGAGAATCAGCAGACAGACTGAATTATCGGGAGGGGCCCTGGTGCAGCTGCTGGTGAGACTGCTGTGTCAATAAGGCCCTGCCCGTGAGTGATGGGGGTCCCCTGAAGTAGCCCACGTAGGGTGTGAGTAGATGTTGGGCCTGAGGAGGCCTGGAGGTGAGCTGGTATAGATTGCACTTTCCTCCCCCATCCCTCCTTCTTTTTCGTTTTGGAGGCAAGAGACGCTATAGCATGCATTGAGGGGGGGCCACTCCTGCACTTTGACATGGACAATGGGCCTGCCCTGACTTGTACATTGTTAAGCATTGCTGGACCCTGTGACATAATGCCCCAAGATGCAGAGAAAAACTGTGGCTTGAGAGGAGCTTGGAAATGTTGCATAGGGGAGTCCCCTATGGGATCCGGAAAGGAGTGCAGAGGAGTCTGGCTTGACCCTGACACATCACAGGTGAGGCCTCCGGGCGGCAGGAGCGGGGGCGCCTAAGTGTCTGAGCCTGGAGGAGCTGGCCCTGTTGGGTGCGGGGGACGCTTGTGAGCAGGTGCTCCGTGCTGGTCTGGGGGGCCGTGAGGAGGCATGGATTAAGGCAGAGGACTGTGAGCCTACAATGCCTGGAATAACTGTCCCTGCAGGACAGACTTCTCACTTGTGGCCACCGAAGTTATTGCAGGGGTGGTGGGACGCCCTTAGACTGCCTTTGGGTCACCTTGAGACTGCTTGCGTTATCTGGGGAATATGCACTTTAGGGGTATCACTTATCCGTCTGGAGTTGCGGATTGGAGGGGGTTCCCACGTTTCTGAGACATACTTTGTGCCATGGGGAAGAATAAGGTCACCTGCTCCTATGCTACTAACACTATTACGCAGTACACCACACCGAGACAGCCCTCCCAGCAGATCACTTGGCAGGGGGGTGCGGAGTCCAGGACTACTTCCTCGGAGGGTCGCTTGTCATGCTGACCTGCTGGCAGCGGTACAGGGTTCACACAAGGCATTGGAGCACAAGATTGAGACAGTCTCTATTGATGTTGATCTGCGTAGAGCTGACCCGAGAAAAGTGTCCGACAAGGTGGCAGAGGTACACACTGAAAGTCTGCAGGGGGAAGTTTCACAGCTTAAGCAGCAAGTGGCCAAGATGACCCCAGTGAACTGCGAGCAAGAGCAAAGAGTGTACAATGCAGAAAGTTATGCCCGCCGCAGTAACATTAGGGTGCTGGGTTTCCCAGAAAGGGCGGGAGGGGCATCGGCAGAAGAGTTCTTGGAGTGTTGGATACGACGGCATCTGCGGCTTAGGGGACTGCAGGAGCTCTCCGTGGTTGAATGGGCGCACAGGGCATTGATTCCGCTGCTCCCTCCTGGTGCCCCTCGGAGGGCGATCATAGCTAAAATCCTAAACTATCGGGATAGAGACTGTATCTTACGAACCTCCAGAGAACAGGAGGTTCCATTGTGTGAAAACAATAGGATTGCTGTTTACCAGGACTATACCAGGAAAGTACAGGAACAGCATAAATCATTTTGAACCGTCCAACAAAAGTTCAGGCTGATGCAATTGAAATTCTGTATCCCTCCAAACTGACAGTCATGTCTCGAGGGAGGGCGCATTTCTTTGAACACTCTGACGAAGTATGGGACTGGCTGCAGCTGGGGAATGGAGTCTTGAAGGGGCTCCGGAGAGGAAGTGGCGGGGGAGCCATCAGTGGGTTCTGGATGGGGCCCTAGAGGGGGCTGGCCTCGGGGGGATGGAAGGAGAGGGAGCCTCAGCCCACTGCTAAAGATTGATACGGGGGATGGCCCCATGCAGTTGACTGCAGTAAGAGACACACAGGCACCAGCCAAGAGGGATTGCCTCGTCTCACAGCCGGGCCCCACTGATGATGGCGTGGGGCTTATAACTGATACTGTTCCTGAAACATTGGTGTCTGAACCAGAGAACTCTTATACACTGGAGTGTGACTACTGCCGGAATGTGGTACGTGGTTTTGCCAAGAGCTGGTTGCCCCTACACCTTATGTATTTTTGTCATTTTCCTGATTGAGGTCTGCTGGGGGGAATGTTGGCGCGTCACCTCGGCACTTACTCCAGGACATCCATGACTAGAGGGGGTCTTTGATGATGTACTGAGTTGCCTGTTCTATATTGTGCGAGAGGACAGGCTTGTTTGCCTTCTCCACCCGCCCCCTTTTTGTCTTTTTTTCACTCCTTCTAGCTTCTCCTGCCCCTCTCGCTCAATTTCTTCCCCCTCTCTTGATCTTTTTATGGCTGAGTTAGGTGGGTTTGGACTGAGAGTTGTGGCCCTATCCCTGTTGGACAAGGTATGTGTTGGTCCTAGCACTTTATTTGGGTGGATGTGTGTATTGTTGTAGGTGTGCTGGATGGTTGCGGATTGCTGATGAAGGGGCAGTTGCTGGTCTCCTTATTGTGGCCGCATGGGGGATAGGTACAGATTCTTGACTTGGAATGTCAAGGGACTGGGATCTTATACTAAACGGTACAGGGTGTTATCCTCTCTGAAATGGCACACAAGATTCATGTGAATTGCCCCATCGGGTGTGAAGCCTCGCATGACTGCTGCATTGAAGGCAGTGATACAGAATGTGGGACTGGTTGATGTGTGGAAGTCGCATTTTCCGAAGAGTCAGGTGTATACCTGCTGTCACGCATAATACGTATAGCAGGTTGGATCAGGTGCTGATGGCTGGGCTTCCGGTGGATGAGAGAGTGAATTAGTCCTACCTGGATAGATTTTTATCGGACCATACCCCAGTAAGTTGTAATTTGAGATGGGGAGCCACAACAGAGAGGCGACCGCACTGGAGGTTCCCAGCAGATGTACTTACTGATGCAGAGGGTAGAGAGATGCTGGCGCTAACACTGACAGAGTATATGGCTATCAATTGGGGGGAGTGCATCCTGCAGGGTCACCGACTGGGAGGCTATGAAGGCAGTACTGTGGGGACAGTCCGTGGACTTAACGTCCGGGGTATGGAGAGGCTTAAGAAGAGAGAGGGGGATTTAGTGGGGTTGCAGGATGGGGACCTGGTTGATGGGGAGGGAGGAATGGAGGAGGTGGCAATGTCTGGATAGGTTCACACTGACGCAGTATCGGCAGCTCCTTCATAAATGTTGACAAGTCCGGGAGGCTTCTGGCCTGGATCCTGCATAGGGAAGCGGCATTTGCACCGGTTGTCCATTTGAAGGCTCCAGATGGGGCTCTGAAGGTCACGCGGAAAGCGGTAGTGGATACGTTCCGGCACCACCTGGAAGGGATATATAAGTGATACCTGGGATCATTCAGGTAGGGATACAGAATTTTCTGGGGTGGCTCACTCTACTCTCAGTGGGGGTGGAGGGAGGTGTGTCTTGAATTGGAATCCGACCTCAGGTTGGAAGAACTGAGGGTCGCCCAAAAATTGCTTCTTAAACATAAGGCTCCTAGAGGAGATGGGTTCCCAGCAGAATTCTATCAGGCTTACTTGGCCATTCTCACTGAGGGACTTCTAGAGGTATTTCTGGAGGTGCGCGACAGGGGAGTCTTGCCCCCGAACATGAGGGAAGGAGAGATCAGTTTGATGCCTAAGCCTGGGGGGGATAAGGCGGACCCTGCTGCTTACAGGCCACTTACTATATTGAATACCAATGTGAAGGTCCTCTGCAAAATGTTAACTAGCCGGCTGGGCCCAGTTCGGGGTTGGTTTGTTCCACGAAGATCAATGCAGGTTCATCCCAGGCTGTAATACAGGCATGAACCTGAGACGACTCACACATATTCTGCATAAGGTAGAGGGGGCGGTCAAGGAGATGGTCTTTGTGGCGGTAGACATTGCAAAGGAATTTGATACGGTTGATTGGGGATACCTCTTGGAAGTACTGCAGATTTTTGGGTTTGGTCTTTTTTACTTTGCAGCAATGATGCAACATGTGGCGCGCTGGCTGGCGGAGGGAGACAATTGGAAAAAACGTTTATTGGCAGGGACCGTGGGTGCTGAGGATCTCATAGTGTTATTGATGGAAGGGTCTGGGGCGTCAGCTGACTGGCTTGTGGTCAGGCAGCCAGCCCGAGTGGGGCAGTGGTTGGTCAACGTAGTGCTTCGTAGTGCTCCCTTTCATAGGGAACTGCTGGAATGGATACTTGCTCCACTTTGAAATGAGACCTTTATCTCCTTTGAAGATGCTCAGCTGAAGTTTGATGTGGTATCTGGGCACTTTTTACATTATGCAGGCTTGGCTGAGTTCGCCAGGGAGACTTGGAGGACTTTTCCGGTGGCCCCTCCTGTGTCAGGCACTGTGGGGGTCATGTTGTCCTGTGGAACGGGCCAACATCTGGTGTCTCTGTTGTACAAGGCCATGGGGGCAGATGTGGGCTCATGGGCCACTGCGAGCTAGGCAAACGGACGTGGACAAACAAATGGCGGATGAGGAATGGGCCAGAGCATGTGCTCTGACTCGAACAGTTTCTGGTAACATGCGGTTTAAGCTCGTTCATTTAAATTCCTTCATTATACTTATATTACACCCTTAAAACTAAGCCGTTTATATCCTGACCAAGCCTCTTCCTGCCCCTGTTGTAGCTTTGAAGGGGCAGATTCCATGCACTGGGCTTGCGGTTGCCCAGTAGTGTATACTTATTGGACTCGGGTAGTGGATAGAATTGTGCTTACATGGCACTGCAGGGAACCCTCCTGCCTCAGTTTTGCCTGTTAGGCAATAGGGCGAGACCCAAGGGGAGAAGATGACTTATAAGTTCCTACAATTAGTGCTGGTGTTTGCCAGGAGGCACAATGCTATTACATGGATGGGGCAGAGGGCACCTTCGCTGGCTCACTAGGAGAGGGATGTGGCGGAGTGGTCCCTGGCAGAGGAGATCCATATGAAGAGTAGTAGAACTGACAACAGGCTTCAGGAGGATATGAAAGTATGGGTAGAATTGTGTGATCGTTTTCTGGCTCCAGAGGGTGCTTTGAGCGACAAGGATGGTGATACTGACGGTTAATGATGTGATTAATTCCTTCTGAAATAATGCACCAATTAGATTGCTTGTTGAGTGCATTTCCTTGCTATTCCAATGTCATTGTGTGGCTTAAAACGTGACTATGAGCCTTCTATGTACTATTCTGTGACTCACTTGATGTGATGGGTTCTGATTGAAACACTGTGATGGTATTTGTATGTGGCCTTCCTTCTGCACCTAAGTTTCAACATGATGTTTATATGATGTAACTGATATGGTCTGAATAAAAAGATTATTTAAAAAAAAATGTCTTCTGCAAAGCACATCATGTAATATGCACATGACAGATTTTTATTTTATGTAGCTAGGTAAGTGGGTTACTGCTTTTAACACTGAGATCCTTTTGTTACTTGCAGTTCATAAATTGTCATCCTTCTAATATGGCACAGTGAGCTATGAAGGACATGTGACTCCTACAGCTTGTAACCCTCACTGTCTGATGTAACACATCCTGTACATTGATTTACACACACGATTTATTGTCAATATATCATGTGTACATGTGATGTAAAGCGCTCTAACGCCCTCAATGCGCATGAGTAGCACTATAAAAGAAATAAAACAAAATAGTGGCAAGTAGCCCTTTAAACATGTCTCAGGCCTGCCACTGCAGAGCCTGTGTGTGCAGTTTACACTGCCATGTCGACTTGGCATTTAAAACCCCTTGCCAAGCCTTAAACTCCCCTTTTATTACATCTCAGTCACCAATGGGGTAGGCGCTAGGTAGCCTACACATTGTCTCTTAAGTTAAACCTGACTTCTATGTGCCAAACTACCACGGGGTGAGCACAGGTTAATTTAGGGTGTTTGTGACTTACCCTGACTAGGATTGTGGTTGCTGCTTTGACAGAAAGCATACCTCTGCCAAACAGAAACCCAACTTCTAATACCCTGCAAAACAGATTGTCAGACACTGAACATCCTCCTCCAGATGGCTCCCCATTCTAAGTTCTCCTCTCCAACCCTCATCTGGTTGCTGCACTTCCAAATGAGCTTCTCACCCTATTAGTATCTTCAACACTGCTATATAAACAACTTTGTCATGACACACTCTAGGATCCCTCAGTACTGTTTTTTTTGGTCCACAGGCCAGCTCATGCTTGGAGCGCCAGAGTTGCCCAAGTTTTCCAGCTCCTCTTATGCTACAACCAGAGCTTTAACAAATGAACCATGCGCCATGTGGGAGAGGGCTGTTAGGATCACCACCTTCACCGATCTGACTCTGACAGCTCTATTCTCCAGTCAGTGTTTCTTTATCTTGGAATCGAGAGTCTTTTCCCCCAGGCCTGCCTTAGCGATTTGTGATAAGGGTGCTGCATTCTTGCCCCACAACCTGGCAGATTTCACCTCACTTATTTCTACAAGTTACCCGCCTCTACCATGTTATGCAGACTGCTATAGTGCAGTGGCTAACAATATTGCTTTAAGCTACTTGGTATGTCTGCAGTGAATGTGGTGCACTCATAGGGATGCCTACTGTATCAACTACGTGGCTACTGAGCAAGTCTTGTTTGTTACTTATGACATCTGTAAGGACCACTACACAGCCAAGGCTCTATCATAGTGCTGGTAGGCAAGGAGGAGGAGAAGTGGGAGAGTACTCCAGGTGAATCGACACAACAAAAAGAATCAAGGCAAATATTTGGAGAAATTAGGAAATCAGGATGCACTGAAATAGACAAAAGTAGTGGGAGCTACTTACTGTCATAGTATTTATAAGAGGCATAAAGGAAGTGTAACTCCCAGGTTATAAATCCTCTGGTTTGGAGCCCAATGAATCTGGCTCTGGGCTAGAGAGGTAAGGGATTGATCGGTCCGATAAGTATGGTATCAGTTACTTTGCATCTCATGTTGCACTTAATTCTGGTCATTGATAACTTGGTTAAATTCCTTAATTACCTCCATCAGTTTGAAATACATGTGTGTATAATCTTCGCACATGTGTTATTTGGTAGCACTTGCTTTCAAAAGGTATGCCAGAATGACCAGGTAAATGTTGAAGAGGTGGGCCAGAGTGCAGAGCCTGGGGAAACTCGCATCTTAATGGAAATTGTATGTGAGAGCTGAGGGTCCAGTGTGACTGATAGTGATGTTTGATTATGAAGAAATCGAACCAAAAGAGGGCGAGCTACCCATACTAACTTAAGACACTTGAACGCCAGAAGGCAATTAGAGTTAATAGAGTTAAATGCAAGTGAAATATTCAGGAATACTAGGGTGCCCAATAGACCCTTGTCTTGAGTGGATCATGTCTAATGTAGAGGGCTGTAGAATGTGGATGAAAGAGATTTGGGTACTATCATGCTTCAGCGATGCAAAGAAGGTCACGATGAACCTATAAGAGGAGAGGATTTTATGGTGTTTGTTAGTTTTTTTGGGGTGGGGTGTGACCATGGCATGTTTAAGTTTTTGAGGCACTATGTGGTACTGTGCCTATGGATAGAGAACCATGGTTTATGTTTTTGATGATCAGAGACAGAGGAAGAAGGGGAAATGCCTGCCCACGCTAAGGCAGGAGTGAACGCAATTAATGATATAGACTGTCTGGACTTCATTGAATTGTAACAAAGGGGTGTGGGTATGGTAATGTTATCTATGAGGGTAATATTTGCATTGTTGTAAAAAAGCACGAGCAATTTGCACAGTTGTGGGAGCAGTTGTTGCAAGTAGTTCACAAACATCTTGTTTGTTTGAAAGAGATACATGGGTTCTTCAGATACACTACATCCAGTTTGTTTGAAAGAAATTCATGGGTTCCTCAGATACACATTCTAGCTGTACAGCATCATGTGCCCCCCATCCACTAAAGTGTTAGAGTATGCCGTAGCAGGCTCTTACCGGCCATTAAAGGCCGGCTCCAGCGTTACAGGCCCAAGCCGAAGGTGAGGGCCTTTAACCAAAGAACGGGCCTTTAATGGCCGGTACTGGCCGCTACGGAGGGCTCTAAGGCTATTAGACCATTCCACCCCAGTGGAAACTGCCCATCAACATCTATTTATCTTTATCAACTACAGACTATAGGGAGCCCTATCTACATCTTAATCGAAACTCACACTATAGATATTTTTAACACATTTTCGATTGGGAACTGTGCACTTTATGGTTGGTTTTCCGAAACCTGGTCAACGGACACAAGATCACAAGATCGAGCAGAGGCTAATAAATAAGCTGCATAAATGAAGATACCATGACAATGCTCTGAGGTTAGGACCAATGGTTTGGCAAAATAACTGAATATGTTTAGTGACAAAGGAAATTGCAATTGGAATAAGAGTGTGAATAAGGGAAAGAAAGATGAAAAAAACGTAAAGGAAAGCGCAAGGAATAAAGGAAACTTTGCTTCGAGTAACAATATCAGCTGGCCTTCCTAGAAATGGTCAGGATTACATGTTTAGCTCACTCAGTGCCTATGGTCAAAAGTCAGGGATGCTGTATTTATCTGGCTACTCCCCTGCTCTTCCGCCTACTAGACCTCATCAAGCACTCCATTCAGACTTTTTACGACTTCTCAGATGACATACAGGTCATAATCAAGCTTGAAAATCTGACAGATCTAAACTCCTTTGACTGACACCACTTCTGAGTGCCGTGGACTAATTGATGCTGATCAACCACTTGAAAATAAATTCAACAGAAATGGAGATTCTGACCTGTGAAAACAGAAAAGCCTACTACCTTATGACCATCTGGCCACAGGAAAATGGCCAGTGTCTGAGGGCTTCAACTGAAGTAGGAAACCTGGCAGTGAAAGTTACCAGAAATGTTTTCTTTAACCTGCAATACATCTTCCCTCACCTAGATATCTTTTGGAAAGGCACCCGTGAGCAATGCCACTTTGTATTTAAACACAGCTACAAGTTTGATGCAACACCTCCGGTCTTCAACACAACAGGAAAACTCTTCCTAAACAGGCCACACTATAAACTCCACTCTACTAATCAAGTAAAATGAGGGCATTTATGAGAACAGCGACCCCATGCTTCAATACTCTTTGCTGCACTCAATCTTTAAGCTCTCTGTGACACAACAGGAGTGCCCCCTCATTCACAAGACAAACCCGTTTCCACCCAGGCCAAAGTATAACCAAACATTCACAAGAAACAGAGTAGCAAGCTACCCATCCACCAAGAAGTGGTGAGGTGCTCATCAGGGGTATGAGGTGCTATACAAATGCTACTAAAATTAAATGTAATATTGAACTTTTCAATACTTTCAGACCAAGGCACAAGTCCTAAAAAAAGAAGTGAGGGGACTAACCTTGTTAGGCAGTATGCAAGTGACATCACGGCGCTCGACATCACGGCGCGCGACATCACGACGCACGACATCACAGCGCACGACATCACACATGGCATCACAGGAATTGACATCATAGAAAGTGGCATCACAAGCCACGACTTTACATGAAGTGGCATCACAAGAAGTGACATCAGATCTAAAGCCCTCACATATATGTTTAGCAGGTCTATCATGTGTATGTTTGAGCGCATTGCGAGTATAATAGCACAGTGAGCTATGGAAGATGATATGTGACTTCTACACCTTGCAATCCCCCAGTTTTATGTAACACATCCTGTCCATTCATTTACAAACTTATATAATTTATTGTACATCAAATATGCACGTGTTGATGTATAGCGCTCGACACCCTGCATTGGAATGAGTAGGGCTATACAAGAAAAATAGTGGGACTTAAATTATTTCAACGCGTCTTCAGGGAAAGTAAGCTCTATATAAATGCAATTTGCTTTGTGTAAATACTGGGAAAGACCAACACATCTGATATTCTTACAGTGCATGCCTATCGCCTAAACAGGGACTGAACAAAGTGAAAAGCTGCATCTCTTAAGTATGTGTGAAGTGCTAACAAGGAGCCTTTGTTTCCCCTCCTCTTCATTTGCATCAGGTGTGCGGCTCCTGACTGCTCCCAGCCCAGAGACTCGAACAAAAAGAGGCCTGATGACCCCTCAAATTCGGCCTTTGTTAAGGGCCCTATTTTCACAAACACAAGGGAACCCAAAAGGTAGATAAGGACCTTGGGTAACAGTTTAGTATTAGAACAGTGGTCCTTAAACAGAACAGTGTGGTCATTAGGATAAATATAGACTCCAATCAGTGCTATATTACGAGTGTCCAGCCGGACATTCAATTTAATAATTCAAAAATGTAAAAAACCAAAAATAAACACATCAATACAGTGGGACACAATCCTGCATCCTACATAGAAACATGACAAGTACACTTAGGACAGGAACATATCAGGCAAGACAGGGTAGCTTGTGGAATATTGAACACAATTTCTAACAAGCTTGAGGAAACAGTAAATACACTTTTTTATCAGATTTGATTAATGTGCAAACTGTTTACATTGGTCGACGACGTTTCGATCCTCTTTAAGAAATAGTAGGATCATCATCAGGACAGTTAAAAATACAAGCCTGAATAATTAGAGATTGCCTCAAGGGGCTTGCGGAAGGTTAAGCCACAATTAAACTCAGTGGTGGAGGCCGATTAAATAGGATGTTCTAAGAATGAAAAACCTGGCGATTAAACTGTAAATTATCAGTTCCAGGGCAGCAAGTGGCGATGCACGTTATGCTGTGTGGTCCAAGGCTTGATGGCATCACATCACAGTTTAATCGCCAGGTTTTTCACTCTTAGAACATCCTATTTAATCGGCCTCCACCACTGAGTGTAATTGTGGCTTAACCTTCCGCAAGCCCCTTGAGGCAATCTCTAATTATTCAGGCTTGTATTTTTAACTGTCCTGATGATGATCCTACTATTTCTTAAAGAGGATCGAAACGTCGTCGACCAATGTAAACAGTTTGCACATTAATCAAATCTGATAAAAAAGTGTATTTACTGTTTCCTCAAGCTTGTTAGAAATTGTGTTCAATATTCCACAAGCTACCCTGTCTTGCCTGATATGTTCCTGTCCTAAGTGTACTTGTCATGTTTCTATGTAGGATGCAGGATTGTGTCCCACTGTATTGATGTGTTTATTTTTGGTTTTTGACATTTTTGAATTATTAAATTGAATGTCCGGCTGGACACTTGTAATATAGCACTGATTGGAGTCTATATTTATCCTGATGACCACACTGTTCTGTTTAAGGACCACTGTTCTAATACTAATTTGTTAAGGGCCCAGCAGGAGTCTTAAATAAGAAAGCTTGTCCCAGCCTGCACGTTGTTGCTTGTTGCAGATGGAAAGCAGACAACTTGCAGGCGCTGCTGAAAGTGTCCTGGTGTTTGGAAATTACACCGGGACGAGTTCAGCACATTATTCAGTGGGGCCCAAATTCTTGGCAGGGTGGACGGCTTTCACCCTGTGAAAAAAGTGGGTGGACGCCGTCCACACGCGTGTACCCCCGACTTGTGCCCTGTTTCAGACCATCCCAGGGAAGTTGTCGTTTTCCAAACTGTGTCAGGAAGTCATTATCTTTTTTCTTTTTCTCCTTTGTTTCAAAGAACTAATAGACCTCTTCAACAATAAGCCTTAACTCTTGTCCAACCAGGGTGTGGTCACTGGTAGGCATTTCAAATTTAACTCTAGTTAATAGGGGGAAAAACGTGTAGCAAAATAATCCATGTAAAAGCGTCGAAAAGTTATCTCTTGCTTCATCTTAGCTAGAGAAAACTTATCTTGTGGATAGATTGGTGATCTGAAAAGACGGATCTGGGTGGGAAATGGAGGGAGAACATGGTTGACATAAGATTCAGAACAGAAACGGGCACTGTAGACTATTTATCAAATAGGAGCTTGTTTTAAAGCATAAACACCAACCCCGTTGTTGAATTGCAAATACAAAACTGTAAGAAAACAATTTGTGCGTAAAAGACAACGTTTTAGATCCCTCCTTCCTACCATGGATTGTTCTTTATAACAAAAAAAGAAACATCTATTAACTTGGCGTCCTTGCTTACCTTTCGAACTTTGGCCTCTTTCATCTTTTCTAAAGCAAGTTTAATTTTGTCAGCTTTAGCTTTGGACTCCTCTTCTTCCTGCAAAGAACATAAAATTCAATTCACAGAATTCTTTGCGAAGACAGTTTTTGATCAACCAGAAAGGTCAATTTTCAAAGAAAGCCGATTTTGCATACATTGATGCCTTCTAAAATGAAACAGATAATTCGTGCTGAACTGTTTAATCTATTTAAAGGTATTTCATTCTTGTTTTGTTCACAGAGAAGAAAGGCATCCTTAGTTGAATAGCTTGATTTGCAAGAAGTTGCTGGCAGCATGAGATACAGACATGTTGCTGACTGAAGCAGTTATCGTAAATTAGCTCACTGGTCCAAACAGAAGCAATCTTATCTGGGCCGCAGCAGCATCCAGACCGTCTCCATCGTCGTCAAAGTGATAACATGTATAAATAGAATACGGCACAGTGGGGACGAGCATGAAATGGCTGACGGCAGACGAGTGACAGCAAGAACGCCATTCAGAGCATCAGAAAGAAGGGACGGGGGTGCTATAAACTCTGGTGCACGCACCGACGCACTCACCCACGCAAGCGCGTGCGCTGCACGCAGCCACGGAAAAACATACCGATATCTTTCACGTTCTAAAGCCACATTTAAAAAGCGTACGTGAAAAGAATACAGATCTGCAGTTTTCAAAAATGCAATGCCTTCCCTTACTCGCCAGTAGCCACTGCTTTGAGTACAGGCCTGTGTATAAGCGACTATGCTCTAAGCCAGGGGCGCAACTCATCCCGAACTTGGGGGGCAGGAGGGGGGGGGGTTGGGGGTGGCTGGCTCTAGCACTGTTCTCACACGGTGCAACAGTCTTTTTTGTCGCCCCCCCCATATCCTCCTTCTCCACGAATTCCCTCAATACCACTCACCAACAATGCACCTCATCTCTCTCTATAGCACCTTTCTGATAAACATTTAATTTTTTATTAGCATTATTCATAGTTTACTCACACTAAGTTCTGTGATCTGCATGGTACACGTTCTTTGTAGCAGGCACATTAACCCTCTTCGCTGTGCAGGTGGCAGAGTGGGACAAATGAATACATGGTTAGTGATGGGCTTGTTTGAGTGAGATTGCAGCTCATTATATTGATGTCCCAGACGGTAAAAAAATAAGCAGTCACCTAAAGCTGTATTTTCAGCACTTATCTGTGCATACTTCGAGCAGCAAATATAAATAGAAAGCACTTTTAATTGTATTCTAGGGCTGCCTGAATGATTCATGACTGATAATTAAAGGGAACAAAGACAGAAAAGTCACATTACAAATTAATACTTTTTTGTTATTTATAACCCTATTTAGTGTCAAGACGAGGTCTTTGCAGGCTCTTTAAACAACACATGGCTGGCATTTTTCTTTTGCCAACTCTACTTTATAGTCCTTTTCATGAAATGCATTCTCACACTACGGCATTAAATGTAAAATACAAATGTAAGGAATAGGCAAAGTGGGGGCCCAGGGGGTACTGGAACCAGAAAAAAACTAAGCCTCGGTAACCAGTTTACAAAGGTATGTAAATATGCAAATGGTCTTTAAAGAACTGTGAAAAACTCGGGCGTGCTGGAGATAAGACTCCAGACACTGCCCGGCCGAGCCCACAGCAGCTCAAGCTGCAGCAGCCCGGCCTGAGACACACGACAGGGGGGGGGCTGAAGCCCTTTTAGCCCTATGGGCGTTGCACGCCTGCTATAAGCTACTAGCAGGGCTTTGCTTGACATGTATGAAACAGTCTATCACCTAACATCTATATCACCGTGGCAAGGTCACTGTGACAAGGGCATTTGAATACTGCCACAGGAGAAGAGAACATGAACAAAGAGGGAACACAGACAGTGGAACAAGGATAGGACGTCTAGTACACAAAGAAATGAGAAATCTAGCCAACTAGGGGCCACAAAATTATATGGTCACACCCCACCAGACATCACACCACAGGCACCTACAGAAAGTGGCAGATGAGCTTTATAGATTTCACTTAACAATAGGAATCAAACACCTGACATGAAAGAGAAGAGATTCCTTTGTAGTGCAAAATAAACAAGTATTGGCAAAGCTAATAGGTGTGGACTTGGCGCAGTGGAAAAACTTAAATTTTTATAACACGCATTTGGCACACACAAAAAAAAAAGAAAGCATGTGTTCACGTAAACATGGTGGCCTTATACTTGCAATACAAATTTTAAATGTAAAAAAATAACATTTGCATGTCATTTTAATAGAGCAGTATGGGTGCTTCCTAGCAGGCAGGTCTGTTTGGGACAGGTGGATACACCCTTTTTAATTTTAATGCACATCACAGAAAACGAACAAATTTATTGGTGCAAAAGGCACTATTGACTGTGGATTACTGTAACTTGAAGACATAGTTTAAACACACGAGGATTACTAAAAAGAAAGAAAAGATAAAGAAAAAAATTATCAAGTAAAGTGTTGCTTGCCAGCGTATATATATATTTTTAATGCATCTTTTGATCATGTCTGCCGAGGCAACAAAACCTGTCAATGCCACACCTAAAAAAATAATGCAGTTATATGGTTTACTTAACCTGCCAGATTCAAACTGACCAAGTTACATACTACGTAACAAGAAAATCCCATTTCATAATTATACCCGAGACCTTAATTGTCAGCTCAGCTATCACTAAGGTTAAACTGCCTAGAGATATAGCATGTAAGTTCTTAGACAAACAAAATAAGAGAAACCCATTTTTGAAAACCCAAATAATCAGAAACCCATTTAGTGGAAAAATAAATTAACAATAAAACAGTTTGGTTAGAAATAATGGAGAGAACCCAAGATGGGTTAAAAAAGAAATATTAATTTACTATACACGTTTTTTTTTAAAAAGGTGGACCTTATATGGTTTTAATATGAAAACAGAAAAAAGAGATGTGGAGATAAAGGTAGACTAAGCCAGTGTAGAGGAGGAGTTAAGTGGAAAAAAGAGGAGAATGAGGAGGAAATAAATAAAGTATTTATAAAAATGGATGAAGTAGGAGGGATTTGGGATCTCTCCCGGAAATAAAACAAGGGGGTGAGGGCTGAACAGGGATGGATGAGGAGGGGGCACGGAACTCTTCAGAAACTCCTCTGAAAGAATCAGAACTCAGGTTTCCTATCTCTCGCTGATATGATACCCACTCAGGAGGACGGTAGGGGCATATTTACCTCAAGCACCTTGAACCTAGCAACATTCTGCTACACCACACATCAATGACCTGCTTCCAAGTACCTTGGAACACAATGCAGCACCGCTGTAAACTTAAAGACAATAACTACTCCATTTTCCTCAAAACATATCCACACAGACATTATTCATCTATTTGTTAAAGTATTTATTAATTTCATATTGTTACATGGTGCATGGTACTATAAAAGGCAGTGTCGGAGAACTCACAAATTGTTAGACTATCTACACCACAGGCATTCGACATTAACAGGATAAGGAGAATTCAGAAATATAACATGGGGCAAACCTTTGATAATGGGCTTGAATATTAAAGTTACATTATTAATTTACTTCAGGACAGCATTTAGTCCACAAGTGGAAGGCCAGCAAAAGGAGCTCATTATAGAGACTAAAAATAGGATGCAAGGGAAGAAAACATAGGGTAAATGGGAGAGATAACGACAGAGGGAAAGGACTGAGAATATAGAGAAAATAGGAGAAAACTCAGAGAAGAAGAGACGATAACGTAGAAATATGAAAGAGCAAAAGCAGAGCAAAGAGTGAAAATAAGAAGCAAATGATGAAAATCCAAAATACTGTCTCAAGGAAAACGAAGCAGCAAATTAGGAGGCAACATGAAAGGCAAGGAGAAAATTTAGTGAGCAAATAGTACATAAAAAAACAAGAATAAGCAAAGAAATTAGGGAGCAATTAGAAAAAGCAGTAGAAGAGAAGGAAAGACACAATTAGCAAAATGAAGACATTAAAAGAGGCATCAAATAGAGAAAATTGAGCGAATGGAACAATTTGATGCAAGGAGTGAACATAATACATTTATTAAAAAAAGTAGTAAATGGGGCAACAGGAAAACAACAATAAGCAAATAGGAGCGAAAAACATGTGCAAGGAGAACATAATAAGCAAATAAAAGGGTTATATAAAGACCAAGCAAGGAAAGAAAATTTGCTGTTCATCATAATGAAAAATAGATAACAATATGATAAAGAATGAGACAGAGCAAGATGCTACACATAAATAACTAAAAGGAGAAAGCATGATTTGGGAGAACAGAAAAACGTGCAAAAATGGAAAGAACTAGAAAGGCTAAGAAAAGAAAATAGGGAACACATTGGTTAACACAAGAGAATTCATGAGATGAAATAAGAAATACACAGAAAAGCCCAAGAATGAGCATGGTGGGAAAATAAACACACGGGAGAGCACACCTCAAAAAATCAAAGAGTAAAAAAAAAGGCACTTGCCTGGAGCAAAAGAGGACAACAACACAAAAATAAAAGGCAAATTCTAGAGAGAAAGGGAGAGAGGTGATAAGGAGCAAACAGGAGGGAGTAATATATAAGAAAATAGAAGACAGCTGTCAATGAGATCAAGTAAGGAGCAAATAGGAGAAACCATGAAAGAGCAAAGTGGAAAAATAATGATCGCATAGGCTAGAGAGGGCAATGACTGCTAATAACAAGCAAATAATATAAATCTAAAAAGAGCCAGGAGAGAAAATAAGATATATGTAGGTGGGGCAAACAGAGGCAGTATTCGAGAATAGGACATGGCAAGGAGAGAAAATATAAACTAAGCTAGAGATAAAAGGAGGATTGAGTATAGAAACTGATGAACAAATACAAGGGTTGGTCAGGTGAAATAGACACCAAGTGGGAGAGATCAGGAAAGAGGGCAAGATAAATGTCGGGGCTTGGCCAGGGGTTATGAATTTACATTCCTAAACAAGAGGGAACCCCCTTCCAAGAGCCACGTTTTCTGTTCTGAAAGTGACATGGATTATAGGAGAATGCCCTCGCGCAAACAGTGCTAAAGAGCACTAGTTGGAAATAGGCACATAGCTATAAAAACGCTCCTGTTCTAGTCTACTTGACTGAACCATTTTTCGGTTTGATGTTTTGTGGTCTGTAGGCCCTTGGTAGAAGTAGCAGAATTTAACCATGATTTTTAGACCTATCATGGCTGACTGTTTACAATACAAATTCTTGATAAACTGTGCAGAATGAGTAAGGCAAAAACCGCAGTAAGAGAAGGGGTTGGAACAAAAACTAGTAACTAGAAGGGATAGACTAAAATATTAGGAAACATTCAGGAGGAAAGCCCCCAGCAGCTCAGAGAGCAAATCTGAGCATTTGTGATACACTGAACTACACATTTCTAATAGTTAGACTGCTGCAGTGAAGTCGCCACCTTTTAGAAAGAGGCTCAAAATGATGTACTGTTCTTACTTTGTTGGAAAAATGGTACTTGCTGCCATGACTATATGGAAAAAGGGTATTGCCTTTGTAAAGAAGGTCACATAGTGCCTAAATACCTTGCTGCCTTAAAAACCAAAGCTACCTACTGATTCACCAGTGCAAGGAAGCCAAAGACCCCACCAGATAATGTGCCTTTCTGAAAAACACGAATAACAGTGACCTGGAAAGTAATACGAGCGTTGTACACAAGTAAATAAGTGCTTTTTCAACACAGTTATCCCCACTATGGGTGCACAGTCTCCTAACAGGTATTTGTAGACCATGTGCAATTTCAATTGCCTACCATCAGGCCCATTCAGAGCTACAAAAACGGCACCCAAGAAAACACCGGAGCCCATTCACAAACGGCATTTTGTCGTACATTTGGTAGTACTACAATAGTACTAGTCACATACTACAAGTTGCTATTCACAAACCTAAGTGTGGAGGTCTACACCTCTGCCTCTCCTATCTTTTATGTGCAGAGATCTCTGCTCCAACTGCAGATTTTCCGCAAACGTATGTATATGTTTTTCTAATAAATGTGGAAGGGATGAGAGAGTGGCTTGAAAATGGGGAATACAACTAAATGGGAGGGGCTTAGGAAGGAGAGAGGAGGAGTTACATGAGGACTAGGGAGGGGCTTAAGGAGGGACATGCACCCAACCACAAAAGATTAAGCCCATTCCTATTTACAAACTGCACTTCTAAAGTTACTACAGCCAAAAGGATCCACAGCAATCATACATGTACTTTATCTCAGACCTGCACTAAATCCAGCATCACACATGGACAACCACTGGTACTGCAAAAAACCTTAGAATATAATGGAGGTTGTGACTTAAAATAAAATCCCACTGGAAATAATATTAAAATGTATTTATTTATTTAGTCTTCTAAAAAATATATTACAATTTAATGTTAAAAAAATATGTAAATAAAATAATTGTTTTTATTGAAATATTTATTATTTACATTTTTAAATTTCAAAATAAATCTAACTTTATTTTTTAAATAATAAAATGGTTTAAATGGATTTTAAACACGTTTAGTACATTTTAATACCTAATAAGTAAATAAATACAAGCATTTTACTTTTGCTGAATATTTTTAATACATCTTAAAAATATTTACATTTAATATATTTAAATCAAATATTTAATTCACATTTAAGTTAATTCCACAGTAGCTTCTTTTAAAATCGTATTCCACATTTAAAATAAATATATTAAATTAATTTACATTAATGTTTAAGATAAAATATTTGCTATAATTTAAGTTAAATAACCTTTGCACAATTTTTCTATATTTTACAATAGAGAGCTCTCTGTTTTGACTATGGAGATCTTCACCTATGGGGGTAAAGTTAAAACTTTACACTTGTAAATTAAGCCTCACACCCTTTATGAATAGGCCTCATTGATTTATCACTCCTGTGTATGAAACAATCTCTTGGGCAAAGAATGGGTATCAATCCACTGAACATGCCAATCCAGATCTACAACAAGCATTGGTAAAGCCAATAGGTCTTTTGACTTTGTCAATGCTTGTTTAATTTTGTCATTGTTTTTGCAAACATTATTGCTGGGAAAGCTGCCAAGGCCCTTTGTCAATTTATGATTTTTTTTTAAAATGCTAAAATATTTAAACACACATTTCCATAGTATTCCCTGGCACTGAAGGGAACTACTTTGTGTGTGAATGTACTCCTTGTGAAAAGGCATAATGCAATCACTCACATTGTAGTTAGCCAATGGCTAAAGTTGGCAGACACACTGGCGCAAGCTATATGTTGTAGTGGGCAAAAGAGAGACATTAATGACTCAATAACATACCGATGGATGAAGAGGACGGGCGGAAAGCCCATATAGGTATACTTTACATATAAATTTAGTAAAATCAGAAGGATTTGGCTTATGCCAGACTAACAAAAGACAACCCAAAAGCCCCTAATACTGTGTATGAAACAATTACTCACTAGACAATTTCAACCACGGACCCAAACCTGAACTGGACCATAAAAGGGGCAGGTAGAGAAAACAAGGAGCAGATATAAACAATTGCATACAATGTGAGAAAAACAGCAACAAATAGAAAAGCTCAAGAGAGGGCACAAAGCAACATAATTAAGTGTAAGTGTGGGATTACTGGCAGAGGGAGAATGAAGCGGAAATAAGGAACAAATAGGTGCGTGAATGAGACAGAACATGGAAAGAGGGAAAATAGAAAAATAAGTAATAAATATAGGAAATAAGGGAAGAAAATGAGAAAAAATAAGAAGTGAATATGGAAACTAGGGAAAATATGAAGCACAAATGAGACATTGATGAAGAGGCCAAAAAGAGAAATGCAGGAGAAAATAAGAGAGACAAAGAGAGGAGACAAAGAGATAAAGTAGAAAGAATGGTAGAGAGGTCAGGTCATAAAAAGTAAAGAAATTGAGGTAGAAGAAACAATAAGGTGTAAATTAAAGAAAGCATGACAGATTGCGTTTAGAGAAAATCAGTTGGAAATATGATACACACAAAGAGGTGAACGAAAGAAAATAAGAAAAAAAGAGCACACAACAAAACAAACTGAAAAAATAAGAAGAACATGGGAGAGCTAGAAATGGCAAGAATACAAAGGATGGGACAAATTAGAGAGAGCAAGAAAAGAAAATACAAAACATTCAGAAGAAATTAAAAGATGACTAAAGGCGAGAAATGAGCAAGGAATAAGAAACAAATCCGATATGGAACAAATGTGAAAGTAGTGCAAAAGAGAGAAAAGAAAAATTAAACATAAAAATGCAAAAAACAGCAAGAAGAGAATATAAGACGCAAAGAGCAGATATCAAGAGAGTGACACGAGTGAGACCCTAAGGAGGAAATCGGAAATAGTAAGGGAATGGCAAAGAAGACAAAACAAGGAACAATTGAGAGATAGTGCAAGGGATGGTAAAATGAGAAAATATTGGAAAACAAAAATGACGGAGAAGGGTCCAGAGGCAAAGAAAAAAATAAAATCCCAGTAGAAAAGATTAAAGGAATGCAATAAGGATAGAGCTATAACAGTACTCTAATATGGGGAGTTTTCTATAATGAAGATGTGTATGTTGTCAGGGTACAAATGAAAAGTCATTGTGTACATTTTGTGATACATCTGTTATTTAACTGCGAAAGCCAAGTGGTTCAATAATAATCAATTTGTACACATCATAAGGGTTCAGCTGTAATCCAGCGGTGTTAGGTAGGGGGGTTCAGGAGTACTTAAGTGGCTCACGTAATTTCTCAGGGGCAAATGCGAAATCAAATTGCACATGGTCTGAGGGTTCCTGAATAAAATTGTGGCTACAGTTCTAGTGCTCTGTAAATGTATTCCATTTGCAGAGTGGGACATTTTGTTAAGATTCTTGATTAATGTTCTGTGAACAGGGTGTGTGGCTGTGGAGGATGGGATTGATGCAATCGCTTGACGATGCTTCTGCTGCCTGAAGAAGGGCATCATTGCCGGGACTTCCTGGACTCCTTAATGAAGCCACACCTACCATCCTTGATCAGGTCCTTATTGACTAACCTGCCTAATGAAGCAAATGGATAGGTCTTTATGGGGAGGGGACTGCAATTAATATCTGCGTAATGTTGTCTTACCTGGCTGCCTGATAGCAGGCATGCTACCCATACCACCTAATGCGGCCACATCTATCATGTCTTGGGATGGATGTTATCATGTATTGTGTTATTAGGTGATACATTTAAATGTTCTTATGTGTGTTATACACGGGTATATTTGTGTGTGAAGCATTTCAGTGAATGGGTACCTATAAATGTGTTCTGAATGTGCACATGGGTGCTTTTGCATGTAGTGCCTGTGGGTATGATGTTTGTGCCTGAATGTTTGTGGTGTCCATGTAGAATGAATGTGTATCATGTGGGCATTTGAAAGTCAGTTCTACTGGCTTTGTCAGTGCGTTCATACTGTTGATCTCTTACAGTTTGCTGTAGCCGGGTAGGGAATCTCAATGAATAAATACAATGTGCACTTCCATCATGTTCTCCAGAAACCCACAAGCGTTTCAGGGCAGATTAAACGGACATGACAGAAATGATGGAATACGATGAGATTCCACCATGCTCGTCTTTGAAATGAACGCTGTCTCTCATTTCAAATCAAGGATTTGAAAGAAAAGTTAAAAACGTTAGCATTCATTGAAAGGGACATTTCTGCTTCTCGTCATGCATTCTGTTGGAAAATTATTGGAAAAAGATGGCTCTGCATTCCCTAGTAAAGGCTGACAATTCTGGGCATTCTCTCAGTGCAAGTCATAGTAATCGCAGAGTGCTAAGAATTAGTATTCACTGTGTTTAGAGGACTATGTTCTGCTCACATTAGAATCTTGGCTTTGTTAAACGGTACGCTAGTAGCAGAGGTTGTCTGAGAGCTGAAACACGCCCTTGAAAATGTTATGCCAGCCACATATCGCATAAAATGGGCTGGTCTGGCCCTCTCCTAGGTAGGGTTGCTACCTGACCAGTTTTCTACCAGCACCACAGATGGAGAAGTGTAAAATCAACTCCACCTCGAGAGATGTGTTAGGAGCGCATTATAGTAAAATGTAGTCTGTGCTCACATATATTCCATGTGACTAATGTCATTAATAGAAGTGGGGGTATTACCTATACAAAGATATCCCTTCAAATGAATGCAATATATATGTGTTTAGCGATGTAACTGATAGAATTGTGACTCTTCATGAAAATGTTTGTGACCGTGTTCACAGATAAGTGAAATAGTGGTGGGTTTACTAAATGAAAGTTCAGGTGCTTAGATGCTCTAGCTGAATAATCATGTTACTACTGTATTAATTCTAAGCTACATGTTGAGAAATTTTGATTTATTTGTATGTAGAAGAGTGCACATAAATGTAACCCGTGCACTTGTTAACTTAGCCTAATTTGTGGGCCTGAGATGCATTTGGATTCAAGCTCACATTTCAGTTTAAGATTTGAATTCATATTTTATTTTTGTAGTAGAAATGTTCATATATTTTGTGTTCCCACTGCAGGTGGACAAGAATTTGTTAGTAGAGAGAAAAGGGTTTTTGTTCTTAGTAGATAGTGAGGCATGTGAAGCGGCCACTGGCACAAAGAGCGTGATAACAAGGTGGGAGGCGAGTTCTCATGGGAGAAGGAGAGGAGACCAAGGACAGCTGGAGTGACGATTTATGAGAATAGCAAGATGGTGTGAAGAGGCCAATGTGTGCTGATAGTATGGAAATTTACTGAGTACGGTTTGTGGGACGTCCTTTGAATACAACTAATGTTGTGATGCAATGTAGTAGGGGATAGTTAGCATTCAGACTTAGGATGCCATGAGGTGCCAACCTCTGCTTTGGTTACCGTGGCTTTATGCTACTTGACCCATGTTGGAGCTCCTTTTAAAGAGGACTCTGACGGCTGACACCTTTTTCTATTTCCTTCTTCTTGCTTTAGTTTAGGGTTGCCTCTTTAGAGTAAGGTAGGGTAAAGACACATAGGGGGTTCATGCTTATTTTCAATAACAAATTAATGCAATCTGATGCAAAGTTCTGTTTCCTTATTACTTATATAGCAATAATTGAATTTGTTGTTTTCTTTTTGTTATATGGAGTGAATCGCTCTCAAAAATTTGGCTTCATACTATTTGCATTGTATTTCTATATGATAATGCTCAGATTGATATATGTTAATCTGTTTTTGAATTTGAATCTGGAATAAACTTACTAACACGAGATCTGGTGTTGAACTGAGTTGGTGTGTAACCAACATTTGCTACACTGTATTTGGATATTGAATTGAAAGTGTTCTTCTCCTCATCTCTCATGTCACACAAAAAGATCGTCGATTGTTACTGTGTAAGTGGGCCCAGGCTTCATCACCGGCATTTTATTGTTCTGGCCAGTACAAAAATAAGCAAAAACAGTTAAGGCCGATTTTATTAACCCTTATCTGTACATACTTTAAATTGCAAATATAAATTGAAAGTACTTTTAAATGTGTTCTAGAGCTGCCTTAAGATCTCTGAATAATAATTAAAGTAAACAAAGGCAAAAAAGTAATGTTTCAAATGAATACATTTGATTTTGTTTAAAGTCATATTCAGTATCATGCCAGGGCCTTTCCAAACTCTGAAAACAACAACAAATGTCCGGTATTTTTCTCTTGGATAGGTGGCAACCTTTGTCCCATGGCATTATGGGGCTTCATTTTTGTGTGCTGCGATCTCAGGGCTGCAAATTCTGGCCTGGCCTTCGCACATCCAATCCAAGTGGCAAAGCACTGCCCTCCAGCCCACCTCAGTTTACCCTTGAGCCCCTTATGTTTAGTCCAGTCTTACAACCAGCATTTATGTAGTGTTGTAGAACATGGGCAGCAGCAGGTGCAGTGGTCCAAGAGTGTGAGGGGGTCTCTACACCCCACGTGACACCATGGTTGGCAAAATGATTTGAACAGCAGAGGCGGAAGATCGAACAGATTGTATTTTAGGTGATTGCAGATCTAGAGGTAGGCTTTAGTTTTTCTTTGAAGTCCTCATAGATTCCGCCTCAGAGTCAGATGTAGATTTAACATTTCTAGGCTTCCATTAGAACCCACATCTCATGTTGTACTAACACTGCATGTGTTCTACGCTCAGTGCCTGCTTTCGTTACAGGTTTAACACACTTGATTAAGTTGCTGCAGTGGTTAAACCTAGAATTGTTTTCATACGAAGACATTGGGCCTTACTACTGAAGAAATGTAGTTATGGTAAAGTAATGCTCTGCTATTATCACAACTCTGGGATGATCCTATAATATTAGTCTCATACAGTTTGCCAGACGGAACGCTTCATTTTCTCTTGCTGATCCGCAATTAAGCTCTGTTTTGTTTTCTGCCAGTGGTAATTTTTTTACCCCAATGGTCAAAATAACTGCTTCAAGAAAAAAGTGAATTTAAAGGAATTCTGGGGCAAAAAAGCATTCAGTGAACATACCCACCACACACTTCTGGCGCTGGCATGTTGTTCTGTTTCAGACTTTATTTAAGATGGGCTCAGAGCAGATCCTATTTTAAGTGGCAAACACCATATTTTTTAGATCATATTTATTGCTATGGCACAAGTGGATTAAATACATGTACTACCAGCAGTGACAGCTGGTGACATTTGAAAGTGGTGGGCGTAAAAGTTGGGTATGACTTTTATATAGCGAGTGAAGCAAGCACGCTTGATACACAAACGTGGGTTTATCGGGAAACCTCCTCCACAAAAAATTGAAAAAAGAATGGCAAATGTTGCGTTTTAAAACACATTTTAATAAAGAATTTAGTGAAAAAGCAAGAAGGTATATAAAGCAAATGTACACGTGTAGTCTTGAAATATTTAAACAAATGAACGCTGCCTCATATCTTACTGCATTGATATGTTCAACAGTTACTGTAGTGTGCAAATTTTATAGCGCAGCAAATCAGGCCCTTTAAAGTGTGTGCTTGGAAAGTGTCTTACACAGCGTACAGCATTGACTTTGGAAGAACATGCTCTAACCAGGCTTGCGAAGCACTGCAATCAGTCAAATATGTGCAGACAGGGGTTTAAGTGGTATGAAAAAGTGGGGTCTCTAAAAAGGCGCATGGCTTAAATGTGTAAACTATATTTCTGTGATTCCCATAGGGTGCCACCCAACTTGTTTTTTGGTTGCTCTCTGGGCTTTCTGTTATTGCATCCAGATATATAACACAACAACTGACATATACCAAAAACCTGCCAGGACTATTGGCTTTGTCAATGGCTGTTAGCTGTTTAAGATAAATAAGTAACAACAATGATTTTGTTGTAAATAAATATTATTGAAAATGTTTCAATTCTGAAATTATGAGACTGTGAATTAAATATTATTGAGGCCTGTAAAAAAGTATTGGTCTTCAGTTATGTGCACTTTACGTTAGACATGTATGCCCTTTTCTCTCCACATCTTCTCCATCTGCATATCTTAAACCTCTTCTCTTTCCTCTTCAGCACTCTCTTTTCACTCTTTCCTGCTTGCACTTCCTTGCATCTCCTTCACTTCACCACCCCCAAACATACACTGTACTCACTCACATGAAAGCACTTTATTTCCTTTTAATTTCACTCTGTCAATATTTTGAAAACTGTTTACCCCTTCATACACATTTACACAGAATTTCAATTGCAACTGGAATATGTGACCATTGCTCTGTGCTCTACAGAGTGTGCTCTACAACCCACTGACAGGCACTGTGAGAAACTTGCATGCCTTCAGCTTCCGTGCCAGAGCTCTCAATCGCGGCCCGCCATAAACACCTGGCGCGACTCAGTTCAAAGTATGCACTTGCACTATGCACTTGCACTATAGAAGAGTAATAAGATACACAAAAAAACACAGAAACACAAAATGATGCAAATAGTTAACAGTCTTAGGGAATGCACAATTAAGTAAAACACGTGTATTAGGAACAGGAACTAAATTGCTGACGTGCATAATGTTAGACCTGTCAGCCTTAGTGTGATCTTCCCTCAAACCTTTTGCCTTACTCTTCCATATTTTTCTGATTTTGTTTTTGTTGGCCTTAGAACTCTGTGCATGTGCTCCCTCGTTAAAATATGATAACATTGGTTTGCTGTCAATTAGCACATTTAACTTACTCAAAAGTCTCCAGTAAAGTGGTACTCCATCTACCCAGGGCTGTAAATTAAATTCAACTAGTGGGCCTGCAGCACGTATTGTGCCACTCACTTAAGTAGCTCTTGAAACATGTCTCAGGCCTAGCTTTGCAACCTGCGTGTGCAGTTTTAAACAGCCATTTCGACCTGGCAAAATAAACCTTTTGCCAGGCCCAAACTTTCATTCTTAAATACATCGAAAGTCACCCCAGTGTAGGACCCAAATACCCCAAAGGGCAAGTTGCAATGTATTTAAAAAGTAGGGCATGTACATTTTAGTTTTACATGTCCTACTAGTGAAAAAATCTTACATTGGTTTTTCATGTCTGCGAGGCCTACCTCTACCATAGGAAAGCCTTGGAATTACTGGATTACACTTAATAAGGGTGTCTTCCAAATTGGAGCAGGTAAACAGTTCATGTTTAGTGTCTTTGCAATTGCAATAAAAAATCCTCTTTTATAGTAAAGTCGGATTTTCCAATCCAATTTTGAAAATGCCACTTTTAGAAAGTTGGCATTTTCCTTCCTTAGCCATTTAGTGCCTGCAGCCTGTCTCTGGGTCACATGATTAGGTGTAGTTGGCATTTGGTCTTTGTGTGTTCCTCCTAGACAACCACACAAATAGAAAGCTTAGGTGTGCCTGGATAGGCCATCACTGGCAGGATGAGAGGGCGGAGATAGGCACAGCCCCAATTAAACCTGAATAAGCTGTGTCCTGCCTTCACACAAAGGAGTGCATACCCCCTGTAGTTAATCTGAAGCCAGGACAGGGGAAGTAAGAAACCTGTGCACTTCTAAGGGAATCCTCTCGATGTGTCCCCCTTCAAAGAAAGCACCTGGTATAACTATTGGACCTCAGATACCAACTCTTCAGTAGACTCCTGGACCTGTGGAAGACTCTGTCAGGAAGAAGGACTGCTGTGCTGATGAAAGGACTGCCACTCTGCTGGACTACTGACCTGAAAGACTGCTGCCCTTCTGTGCTGGACTGCTGCTCTGCTCCCCTCTTGCCTAGGTGAGAAGGACTGAACCTGCAACTTGTACCTATGACCACCAGCGTGACTCCAAGGCTAGACTCTTGTAAACAGCACCTGGAGTCTGCAGCTGTGAGCCCTACACTGCCAAGTTGTGCCACCCCAGTCCTGGACTCTTGGAAGTGGTTCTGAAGGTGCTCTACCAGCCCATCTGTGGACCCAGCAGGACTGATGCATCACTTCTGCTCTGCAACCCTGAGCAGAACCGATTCATCACCTCTCCTGCGTGGACTGTCCCATCTTAAGGACTTTGCATCGCCAGAACAGCCTCCAGCCTCATCAGAACCGCTGCTGCACGACCCATCCTTAATGCAGGCCCTCGCAACGCAAGCACCTCATCGACGGCATCCTCGAAGACGACGCAGGACTCCGCATCGGAAGTCCTGCAGCTCCTTCTGAACCAGCCGGTGCACGATGCAAGACCTCGCATCGCTTCTCCGCAGGTCCCCAGAACTGACACTGCACGATGGATCTCCAACCAGGACCTCGCATCGCCTCAGCTGTTCGACGCATCCTCAATGCAGGACCTCACAATGATCCGCAACCAGGATTTAAGGTACTCTTGTTCAGCGGGCCTAACTGGGTCCCTGTAGCCAGCCTGTGCTCCATCGTGGTCAGTCAGTACTTGTGACTGTCTTGGCCCGACGCAACCAGATATCCACAGTTGCCGCTTTGTGCTTTTTGGCACTATTTTCACTGAAACCTTTAAACTTGCATATCTCTGGTTCTACTGATTTTTGTCATTTTGGTCTTGATTTATCTATTAAAAATTACTCTATTTTTCTAAACTCATGTGGGATTTCTCTTGCGTCATGTTTTCACTTTATTACTCTTCAAATTGCTGCACACATACTTTTAACATTACCCCTGAGTTAAGCCTCGCTGCTCTATGCCAAGCTACCCAAAGGTTGAGCACAGGTTAATTTAGAGCTGCTTGTGACTTCATCCTGACAAGGATTATTGGTGCTGCTTGTATAGGGTTTCAACCCTTCAACGAGTAACCCAATTTCTTACACATTACCTTAACGTTTTTAACATTCAGTGGTCGGAAATCAATCAGTGTTTTTGGCAACAATGTTAAGGGCATGAATATAGGGCCTGACAGGGACCAGTTTCAATGTCTGTCTTTATGCCGTATGACAGAGCCAGATCCCCAGAATTACGCAACTACAAACATCAAGCATGTTACATTGTCCAACTGTCTTTAAAATCAAAACATCTACTGAGTGGGGATTCAACAGTCTAGAACAATTGCACTGATCAAACAAAATAAATCAGGACATTAATAAGCATTGTTTTTTTGAGATTTTTCTGCTATCCTACAAATCCGGACACTATATCCACATTTTCTCCCTTTGCGCTCTACTCCCTAAAAAGTTGAGGATATTTGGATCAACTTCGTAGGGGAGCAAAAGCCCTGCACGACTTTGGGATCACCTTTGCTGTGGAGCAAATACAGCAGTTGCACTCTATATGCCAGCGACCTACAGCCTTGGTCTGGGGTGTCACAGCGGGGGAGGTCTGCGTGACCAGGCGTCTCAGCACAATATACCTAATACAAGCTCAGCAGTAACACTTACCATTACCGATGATAAGGCGCCAAACCTCACTTACCACGCTCGCATCAAATCCTAGACTGTGATGAATGAGAAATGGTGGGTTCCATGCCTTTGAATGACATCTGGCCTCATGCTGGGATGTAGCCTGCAACGCCTGAAACCGTGACACCGGAAGCTCCATTGGCCTTCAGCGATATCACCAAAGGCTTTCATGGCACTGAAGGGCTTTAGAAAGGTAAGCACTGTGCTGTGCATCACACTGCAGAAAGTTGATTTACTGCCTGGCTTCTTGTTGGGAGCGAGGCAGGCAGCCAAGACTTAAATAAATCGATTTACTTAGAGATATGATCTGAGATCGTATCTCTAAATAAATCAAGGTATTTAATATTTTTTGCAGAAAAGAATTTCTGAGGGGCACAGGCCCAGACCCCTAAAGCAGGAACCGTGCAATGATTGTTGTGTGATAATTATTACACTGTTTCTGATTGAGGAAAAGGCCTATAAAAAAAAGTTTTAAAAAATCATATTTTGCCGTGTCAAATACTGATTCTGCATGTTAGGCCTCATTTGATAGCTGAAAATTCAAAGTAGAAGGTCTTTACCACACACAGTAATTACCTTATCCCCGGGTAATAGAGTTATACCACGTGTGTTTAAGTGGTTTGCCCCCAGTTGTAATCTGCTGGTAATGGAGTAGAACATTTTTCATGATTGGGGGGTGCTTTCTTCTTCTCGAATAGGCATTGCTGTATTGCTGGTGGTTTTTCCCTCTTACCACCCAATGTCATAATACCACTCTTTGCGGAAAGAGGCCTCTACCTTCTGACACGTGGCTGCATTCAGCTGTAAGAGGCACTAGTCAAGGGTTGCTTATGGGCTGTTTCTAAGGCAGCACCCAGCAATGCTGCCTGTTCATAAACATATGAAGACAGCGCAGAGACTGTAATTTGCGTGATGGGAGTCAGATTCTGTGTGCCTGCCTTTCTCCAACCTTTATCAGAAGCTACAAATTAAACACTTGTTGCAGAACTACAGAAGTGCCAGTAATTGCATATTTTATTAACCTACTGGAATGAAGTAATGTTGAATTGCGAAAACATTGTAAATGTGAGTAAATGTGTTTCCTGTTTAGTGCTTTACAACCTGTCAGTGATGCCTAAACTGCCACAGAACATGTGAATTCAAAGAGATCTGTAATATGTAAGCTTAGAGGCCTGTGCTTTTTTCATGATAAAGTGTGACTTACTCCTAGAAAAAAGTCATATTTTACTCATGATTCATACAAAAGATCTACATTTTGCACAGGATGAGTGAAAAATGTATAAAGACCTCATTTAGAGATTGTGCACAGGTTAAGTGAAAATGTATAAATCCCTCACTCACCTAGAGAAGGCCGGTAACAGGACTTCCCCATTATCTGCCTTCCCCTGTCCCATTTTATGCCCCAAACATGGCACCCTTTCTGCTGCAAGAGCTGCCATTGGCTCTCCCACAGGGAAAACGGATCTGGTGGAGGTGATGCTCTTGGCATGGTTTCTGACCAGGATCCCAATTTAAGGTGACCAACTCGCCAATATTTTTGGGCGTATTGACTCCTATGCAAGATGACCATGTAAAAAATATTGGTCTTGCAGAGAAATCACTCGTAATGTCCTTGATGTGCTAATGTGGAAGAGTTTTCCACTATTTACTTTTGTGATTAATTATGCTGCCGTGCACGGACATTTTCCTCCAAAACAGCTCTCCCACAATGTAGGCTTCAGGGGCAGTTACATAGGTTTAAAATGCAATAGTTTTGCAAACACCTAGATTACACCTAAATAGATGGATCTGGCATATGGAAAGTGAACAAAGGGGTGTAATTCACCAAAACATTCCAAATTCACTAGATGGGTTTTTGTAAAGGACGACTTGCGGAAAAACAATATTTCTAATGGAGAAAAGAAGAATGAAACAGAGACAATGTAATTGTTTTTTAAAATGTCTTAACACTACTCATGCACATAATATGCAATGAGGAATTTACACATGCAGTGGGTTACATAAGTATGAATAAAACTACTTTGTGTTATCCTAATTTACTAAACATAGTAGGACATTTTCTCCCAAAGGCTTAGTCTTCTGTTTCTAGTAAATTTCCTCAAATCATACAAGTTTTAAAGGTTTTAAAGGTTGCCAGGAATTCTCCTGCAAATCAGTGACAGTCACAGATTTCGCGGAGTAGTTCTTGAATTAGCTCTGAATTCCATGTTTCTTTCAAACAAAGCCGTTTATGCATGTGAAAAGCTGGCAAGTGTACTTTTGCATATATATAAATATACTGCACGAGTGCATTTTCAGTTTGCAACAATTTTCCCCATGAGAAGACCCTTCCCCTAAATACCCACCAATTTTTAGAATGTTCGCCCCCTTTTGAACCTTCAAACACATTTAGTCTTGTCTGCCAAAGGAGTATATATGCAATACTTTTCAGGGCTCAAAAAGACTTGCAATAGATAAGTGAATATGCACTAACTTGTTTGTAGGTTTTCACCAACATTTGCTATTGTCGTCTTCCTGAAAAGTCCACAAACTCACCCCGTGAGATGATTAACTCACACTTAAAATTACAAAATCCTTGTGTAAATGTAAAGGTGAAGGCATTAATTTAGGAGTGCACATTCACATTTTGTGCATTACAAAAATGTTAATTTTCCCTTGTAAATTTTACCAGCTGTGCACTTAAGTCTAACTTAAGTCTGCAAATAGAGGTTTATATTGGGCTATCCTGCTGGTGTTGACAGAGTGCATAGGTTACCTATGCTTAGGTTATCCCCAATGTAAATGTTAGTGAATTACCAATTCACTTACATGTGGATGCCTTGCATACCTCTCTGGTTAAGCCCCAAAAGAGGGAGTGTCTAACAATTAGTGAGTATACAAAGAGTTGAAATTTAGTAGCCCTGGTTAGAGCTTAGCTGAAAGCTTTGTAGATCACAAGCCACAGACATGTGCTAATTTTCCTATTTTTATGCATCACTCGGCGAGTCGTGGACCAGTTGTACTGTTGTTCTCTTATACGGATGCTAATTACATTAAGCATCCCCGAAGACACATTGAAATGTATTGTATTGTACATCCAAAGTACTGCATTTGAATAAAATCAATTGGCTTAGGTTCTGAGCCTCCTGTTTGTAAATGTCATTCAAAGGATGACTGAAGGACAGATACAGCATGCAAGAAAAGTGTGTCAGGAATGTATGAAGCTAGGGATTATCAGCAAAAGAAGTCTATTGTTAAAGGTTCATTGGATAAAGACTATACAATGACACCCTTCAGAGCTAAACGTGACATGAGAGAGTAACTCTCTTGGGAAATGTATTCTGGGGATGCAATTAGATTAGGAACACAGATAATGCTCAGCTTCCTTTGTTTCCAGCTACATATTAGGAAGACGAAAACGAGGACAAGGGGGACCCTACTCACTAGGAACCAGGGTAAGTCATATGTATCCGAAAACAACGGTTCTAGGGGGAATACAATAAATCTATATTGGTAATTAAAAAAGCACAATCGTAATCAATTAGGGTTAAGGAGTGATGTCAGAAAGAAAGAGAGCCTCGCAGACTTGACGTTCATAATAATCCTTTTTATCAATTTTTTTCATATAATACAAAAACAATACAAACACAGACCGAGAAAAACCACAATAGTGATTATATGTCCCAAAAAATGGAACCATCCAACACATAGTGAACAGACGTGATATATACAAAACTTGGTTTCCACAATTATTGAAAGGAAAGCGACCACAACACGAATTCGTGATGATTATAGCATCTGTGTACAATAGTCAGAGCTACTAAAAAATGATTCGCTTTCAATCAAGTTGACGACGTTTCGACCCTCTTGCAATGTGGGGTCTCCTCAGGACCAAGGGATAAGGGACACTCTGATGGTAGTTGCACAGCCACGTGAGATGCACATAAAATGTGAAACACCAGTGAGATGGGAAAAAGAAAGAGTGAATACTCACACGGGGACTCGGTCGAGCACCCCGTGTGAGAGACGAACAAAGGGGCTGTGAGCTTGTATTAATCAATGGCGGCTCAGTCACAGTAGTGGGCAAGGTTCATCACCACTGGATGTAGTGGTACCTGAGCAGGGTCCTCCGCTGAATAGCTAATAGCTAAAGCCGCGGGATCGATAGTGCCACGGCAGGAGAATCAGGCGTTACTTGATGCCACAGAGGATAAGAACTGCTCCGGGCGTCTGCCTGGTAACAATGACGTTGTTCGACGTGCTCGACCGAGTCCCCGTGTGAGTATTCACTCTTTCTTTTTCCCATCTCACTGGTGTTTCACATTTTATGTGCATCTGACGTGGCTGTGCAACTACCATCAGAGTGTCCCTTATCCCTTGGTCCTGAGGAGACCCCACATTGCAAGAGGGTCGAAACATCGTCGACTTGATTGAAAGCGAATCATTTTTTAGTAGCTCTGACTATTGTACACAGATGCTATAATCATCACCAATTCGTGTTGTGGTCGCTTTCCTTTCAATAACTGTGGAAACCAAGTTTTGTATATATCACATGTCTGTTCACCATGTGTTGGATGGTTCCATTTTTTTGGGACATATAATCACTATTGTGGTTTTTCTCGGTCTGTGTTTGTATTGTTTTTGTATTATATGAAACATTTTTGATAAAAAGGATTATTATGAACATCAAGTCTGCGAGGCTCTCTTTCTTTCTGACATCACTCCTTAACCCTAATTGATTGCGATTGTGCTTTTTAATTACCAATATACATATTAGGAAGACAGCTTGTGCAGAACAGAGGTGCATAGACTGCAACGCGATCAAAGATGTTGAACGTGCCTAGGCGCATCACCTCTCCTCCAATCAGAATGCCTTGTTGAGGACCAAGAAACCTAAATACATTTCTCTTTTAAACTAAGTAAGGTACTTCGGGTTTGATACCTGAAGAAAATAATCCATCAAGTGATTATATGTCAGTATAGCACGACAGGATAAGTAATATTAAATAAATAAATAAAACCACTTACTTTGCGCTCACCGCATCGCCAAGTCGGCGATGCGGCGAGCGCAAAGTAAGTGGTTTTATTTATTCAATATTACTTATCCTGTCGTCTGTCAACTTCCTCCACCCCCGCCCTCGGCCTGCCTTACCTCTCTTACCTGAGCGAGTCGCTACTGGTATGGTGTGCTTTAACATTACTTGTAAATCATACTGCTGTACAATTCCAACATGCAGCATTTTAATTGATCAGGATCATACCGGTAAATACCAGTTTAGACATACCCCATTAGAAGCTCAACCCACATCTCACTAGGCCTTGTTTGAGTAACATCTTTCTGCAACAATCAAAGACAGTACTGCATTAAGGCTCTGTAGACAGCTACCCTTATTCTGACACCGCAATGGCAACAAGAGGCTGCTAGACTGCAAAAAAATAACATTGTGTAAGGGGAAAGACATCAGCTAAACAGCAAGCCTCATAAGGCATGGGGTTCCGAAAATCCTGGTGCCAAAGTTTGTGATTATCACCCAATTCTAATAAAAAACTAGCATGCTAACCTAGGCTAAAGGGTGTGGCAGCATTTTCAGTAATGGTGCTGGATGAAAAAAAAGCTTTAGAGCTCTCCATTTTCCTAGGCAGCAGGCTGAATGTGTAGCTGAAAATAGTTCTTGTCTGGCTTCTATAAGTTGTCGATAGAGAGGTGGACCCAAAATATTCTTTATACTTTCATATATATTTACATCATTTATTCAGGCTGTATTTATATTTAAACTATGTAAACCATTAAAGTTTAATTGTATTTCAAAATATCTTTTTCATTTTTGTAGTTTTCAATATTATTCCAATATACTAATATAGAAAGCCATAGCCATTTAAGGAAACTGATCATTAATTGTTTGTTCTGCGAATAATTTTTCTCCTTGCTGGTATGAATGTTTTTATTTTGGGAATAGTTTGCTTATATACTGAAAATCTCTTCCCAGCACTGTCATACAAAGAAAAATATTCTTAGAATTTAAAAGCCAACACAAGCACAAATTTAGTTATTGATAACTGCGAATAAGAGTTTTGTATTTTTAATTGTAGCTAAGTGCATTCCTAACAGGTAAGCCACATTTGAAAACTAGTTATTTTTTTAGAAACGTAACCCACATTTGTTCCCGAAAAGAACAAACAACTTTTAAAATTAAACTTCTCCTGGTTTCATACCACCTATTGTGCGTGTGTCAATGTTAAAAAGGATGTCACCTTCATGCAAGATTAACAGATTATTGATATGAAAATTGATTCTACTACTGGACTCAGAAAGTAACATTTATTTTTATAAAATGTCCTTTTAATGGGCTCCTGTGCAGTCGCAGCCGGCATGGCTCACAGGTGGGTGTGGGGTCGTGCGGGGTGGGAGGGCGGGTGTGGGGTCATGCGGGGTGGGGGGGCAGGCGTGTGGTCGCGCAGGGTGGGGAGGAGGGAGTTCAATAATAAAAATTAAAAAAAATTCCTATCTTTCTGCCGGCCCGGGTCCCGCGTCGTCACTCCTCGGTCTGCTCCTGCTCTCCTGCCTCCAGCAGGAACAAGAAGCAGGCAGCCTCCCTCCCTCCCCTAAGCAGCCTGCATGGAGAAGTGCAGAGTGCGCATGACTGGTTTGGGCAGCCGGAGAGGGCCGACCAAACCAGTCTTGCGTACTCAGGGGTGGGCAAACCACTCCTGCCCTGCACGGGCAGCTCCGCCCATCCGCCCGCCCTGCGGAAAGAAACATAAAATGGTAATAACCAAAAGTTATTACCATTTTATGTTTTGGCTTTCTCGCACTGCGAGAAAGCAGTGGGGCGACGCTCCTCCGCCCTAGTGGAGCCGCCCCTGCTCCTGTGTCAAAAAGGAATACTACTATCCATATACAGAGTGGCACCACCCAGATCTAAAATATATACGAAGAAGCTAAATATTGGGAGTTAACGACTGACTGCAGGCACCACCTGTATCAAATGTAGTCTATTGGTATACTCCTACAGGCAGAGAGAGCTAGGACACTCTTTAAAGGAGGTAAAAAAAACACATGAAATGTAATAATTTTCATTAGAGAAATCTCTTTATCATCTCAAAAGGGTTAAAGCAAATTTTGCCATTTCTGTAAAAAGTCTTCACTACATATTCTTTGACAACCAAGAAAATTCTGTTAGAATCGGCACAAACATGTTTTCTTCAAATGCGCAAATAAAGGCCCCAACATAGGTCATGTCTGTTGATTAACCATAGAGATTCTGTACTCTCTCTCAAACGCTAAGTGAAAAATGGATTTAGCATTGAATTTGTGATCCAACCTATATCATACCCCTTCTAGAGCCTATCATCATACTATACCTTAATCTTAAAATTGCATAATAACGTACAAACAAATGTTTGGAAAAATAATATATGTTGACAGTGATCAGACCTGATTTTAATTGATTTACAGTCTTTTACAGATTTCTTGGCTAAACACTGTTTTATAGGTAAACCTCACCGAAAAAGCTAATTTCTGAGCATTTGGTTTCCGAATAAAGCCAGTTTAAAATAGTATTTGAAAGGGAGCATAAGGCATAATACTGGAAGCAACATGTGTGTTTAAAGCAAAAAAGATTAATCAGGCAGGGAGATAATTTGAGAGAACTTAAACATGTCTTTGGCTGTCTCTTGATGAGACACAGCATTTTAAACATCACCACCTAAGATCACGTAATGACCATTTCAATTTCCTTATAATATCAAATAATTGTGTGTTTTGCTATGAGAATACCTATTTGGCTATTCATGCCCATAGTGTGTGTTGTACTTATCACATTAAAGAAAGTGGGAACAAAATGGAAAAGAATTACAAAAGAAAAAAATGTGCAATGGAACCAAACTTTCAAAATTATGTTGCACTTAAACTATTTTAAGCATCATAGCCATGCAAATAATTCTGCTACTCTGTTGCCTGAATAAGTACTAAATACAAATTATGAAACCCAGTGTTCTTAAAAAATGGGTCTATATTTCATGAGCTGTGATTTTACAAAACAAAAAACACTAGTAATTTAGGCCCTAATTCAGAAAGACTTGAAGCCTAGATTAAACGGTAGCTGAGCTTCAAAACTCCTTATCCAGATTTAAACACAAAGATAACAAGATATACAAGTGAACTAAATACCATATAAAGAATCTTGGAAATATTTTCAAACATGTAGTAAACTAATATATGAGAGGGAAACAAATCCCTCTTAATGTGAATTCTTTCTCCAATTGTTGACAGAAGATGTTGGCAAGTGCGCCACTTGCCTTCTTTTCATTTATCACAATGAGGTGATCCTACCTCCTAGAGACAGTAAAACACCAGGAATATGCTTAACAGGTATACAAGCAATAGCTTCCACCACATCCAACCTGGGCTTCCTGTCAATATTGGCTTGCATCTTTAGACAGCATATTAATGCCTGTACCAGAGGGTGTATGAGTGTTCCTTTGACTCCATTTGTGCTAGTGAGGGCTCCGGAAGGGAGGAAAGGCCAAACAAACTTGGAATGGATTTTTTGACTCAATGAGATAAGTCTGGTCAATAAAGGGGACCAAAGTGTCTAGTGACGTTGAAGAACTGGTCCCTTGATGTATGAGATCCCGAGGGAAAACTGCACCGTAGCTTGGCATTACTGAATTTCCTGAAGTGTCCTATCACTCCCCGGGGACAGTGGGAACCTAACAAGTGGTTTCACTGTACAAACACTACATTCTTGACCCCCCGACCCATAGCTGAAAGTCCTTGAAAGGCGGGGGTAGAGCTAATTTGATTCAGGATTTATCACCAATCACAATGCAGTTCTAGCACACCACTCTCTTTCTGCTCCAAGGCGTCAGTCACCATCATCATCAGTAACTCGGGACATCATATTATAATCAATGTGCAAAACCTCTGCGTACAGATAGGTCTAAGTTTATGGACAGTTGTACAGTCTTAGGGTGGAATTGTGCATTTGACTGTCTTAATGCTTGGAACCTGGGTTGTTGCTGTATGTAGCTGAGGGAATGAGTGCGGACAATTACATAGCACTCTCTAACAGATCCAATAATTCCACAATGCTGAATCATTGTGATGGAAGAGGGAAAGTGGAAAAGGGCCTAAACGGATAATAGCTTTTCCAATTCCTGACTAATCATTAGGAGAAATTTGATGCTTTAAATTTTATGGACATCTCAAGAGTCCACTTCCCTAGAGTGAGCAATTTAAATAGGGCTGCTACTAACAAGCAAGGGTGGCTTAGTATAAAAAACGTACGATGGGCTATTTATTTTTCTTTGGATAGTATGGGTCATTGACAAAAAGCATTACTATTCATCCACATTACAATCTTTTTAAAACCAATGAATACTATCTTGTTCATTCATCTTAACTTAGATCTGAGTATCAGAAGAAGAATGGCATCCTGGCTGTAGAAACATAATAATCCACTGAAGGGGATCCATATAGAGATCTAAAAAAGGAGCAAGAGATGCAATCTCTGAAGAATCTCACCGGTTATCACAGAACCAGAGGTTTAGAACAGAACCATTCACAAGACATAGGAGGGCACCGGGCTTGCTTTCTAAAGTTGGAAAAATTGAATGTTCTGTTCCACAGTGTCAAGGACTTTAGGCAGCTCTAGCAGTAGAAATAAACCAGTCCTTGGATTGAGATGCTCAGAACTATGCCCACAACTTCCATCAGGGAGTTGAAATTTCAAGTTAACATCTAAATCTAGATTGTAGTGGATTAAGGAGTCGGTGAGTAGCCATGTGTTTTGAAGCAGGAGGCACAGAACCATCTCCAGTATTCTGTAAGGTGGTGTCAAAGTTATAATCCGTCAACAATTGCACTACACATTTACAGGCAGAGCTTTATTTCAGGAGGAGCTTAACGTGTTCTTGTTTAAATTTAAGCAGGGCTATTCCTTGCTGGAGGTTAATGATGTCTGCTAAAAAAGTTAGAATAAAGAGTCTCAACTGAAACACCCATTTTGGAACAGGGTGCAACAGCAATTCAGTAGGCGTGCTACTTTTGAATAGCAAAGGAATAGCTTCTTCTGAGATGTTTGAGAAGGAATACAAGGCACCTCTCTTAAAGAGCAAGAGTTGATTACACACCCAGCATTAAAAAAACCTTCACTCTATACCCATCAAGGATAAACAATACTTTGGTGTCTTACACGAAGGAAATTCACATCCACTGTCCACTTTTGCTTGAACCTATCTGATCACCTGGTTCAACAACGCTCCTTCAATTTCTTGGCTAATTCAGAACTACAAGACCATCCTACTGCTGACAGAATGCAACAACTTTGGGCTTTGCTGCTGTGCCAGCTGAACACTTGGCCTGGGCGGTGAACTCCGTTCCGTTCGGAGTTTTCCACAATGTGCGCAGCACGCGGAGTTCCGAAAAACTCCGCTCTGCAAAGCGAGCAGAGTTTTTTCCTGGCTCGCGCTTGCCAACGGTAAGTTGGCAAGTGCGAGTGAGGAAATCCAACACTAGACCACCTCCCAGAGAGATTTCTCAACACGGATGATCGCGACCACTCACGTTGAGAAACCATCCTTTCACGTTGAGGAAGCTGCCGCTCGAGTAGAAAATATGCTAGAGTGGCAGAAAGACAGTAACCGGAAACGAGTAAACGCGGCAAGTTTGGAATCTTTGCAACATCCGAGAGGTCCACCGGCGAACTAAGAAATCTGATTGAAATCCCAAAATTGAAATATTCAGCGCGTTAGAAGAATGCTTCCCGTGTAAAATGAAAATCGGCTACAATGTAGCAGTCCAACTTCGCTCTAGCTAAATTGAAAAATGAAACATTCATGAAACGGCAGAATAAGTAAAACACTTTCAGCTAAGAAGAAGCCACATATCAACTCAGATTACACCGTGTCAATGCCCTGAAGATAAACCCAATACTGTGACTGGGATTTGAAACACGTCGGCTCATTTCTTTTCTCCCACACCATGAGGGATTAACTTAAAGTTGAGCATAGACTCTGTGGAGGGACAGTGAACATTGACTCAACCCCACAGCCCCTAAGCTTATTCCCCATGGCAAGTGTTAGAAGGTGGTTCTGACCATCTGAGCCGCCCGGATTTTTTTTGCTTTTTGAACACCTATTTGTTGAACTTTTACTGTGGGAGAGCCTCATAAGTTGGGACTCACCCACAGTGAACTCATGATGAAAGGGACTGCATGTGTATTTTACCGGTGTCCCCCTGGCGCAAGTAGGCCGCTGCGCTGCAGCCAGAGTAAGAGGCACTGGCCTGGTTACATGCAGACACGTGTGTACATGCGTGTGCACAAGTGTAAGGGCTGCGCAGGGGAGATTCCTGGCGTGCGCAGCCCAGGAGCAGCTACAAAGTGAATGGTGTGGCAGGACTTATGCAGAACTGGGTGGTGACATGGAATAGGCTTTCTACAATGGGAAGGAACATTTGAGGGAAAGTCAGTGTGCTTTACTGTTTTGATTCCATTATTCTCCTATGAGGATGGGGAGCACATGGGCTAGTTTTACTTTCCCAGGGCCTACCAATTCCAGACACGCACTAAAGTCCACTGTAACTTATGTGAGAAGAAGTATTCTGCAGAGTCCAAAGTCATAGTTGTACTGCTTTTGGGGTCATCCAGGAAAGTCATATTTCTCCGAGTCAGCTCAAATCCAGGGCCTGGCTGGGGCTGACCCTGCCAGGCTGAATTAATGACCTTCCTCCCCAAGCTGTAGCATCAGAGGCCCAGCCCTGCACAACAAGCATTCCAAGGGCTAAGGCCTCCACTCCAAGAAGAGAAGATAGGTGGAGCTACAGGTTCATCCATCTGCAGCTGACACCTGGTGCCAGGCACCAAGCTGCTCTGGAGAGAAGGCAGAAAGGGGGGAAGGGGCTCTCAGGAACCATGTGGCATGAGATCCTTGGACGACGCCATTTTGAACAAACTCAGAGGCCTGGGCAGGAAGGAGGGAGCAGGGGCAGAGAGGTGATGTGTCGCTGTGTGGTAGGGCAAACAGAGACTTCCTGCCAGCCCCCTCCCCATTCTTTAAAAAGAGTCTGCACAGGAAGAGGAGCTCTCTCTGGGTTGTGGTCTGCTGAGGACGACTGGTGCTGGAGCCTGGCACCATGGGCAGCTGGAAGGAAGAACCTCCAGACTGGCCCAGGAACCTGACTTGCGCCACAAGGGGAGACCAGGACAAGTGACCAGGAGCCTGGGCCTCTGCGCAAGGAGAAGAGAGGCCCAGGAGGAGAGCCAGGCAAAAGGCTGGCGCAGGGAGCCAGTGAAGACCGCTCCCTGCTGACTTCACCCTCCTGGAGATCGAGAGGGTGAAGGAAAGTGCTCCCAGTGGCTGGGGAGCACCACCAGGAGCAAGAAGAGGCCAAAATTGGGAAGATCGGTCCCCTGGGGGCTGAGATACGCCCCCCAGAAGGGAGGCGACCTTTGGCCGACAGACGACGAAGCGCGTGGGGCTCCGCCGCCGGTCCAGAAAATGCCTCCGGGGTGGGTCAGGTCCCGGGGGTTGCCCCCCAGCAGAAGTGAAGTCAGGGAGTGCCGTCGCGCTCCCCGTGAAAATGCCCTGCGCGGTGCCAGGAGCCCACCCTGGCCCCAGCCAAAAATGGAGGCGGGGAGCGCCGTCACGCCCCCGCGAAGACGGAAGTCGGGGAGCGCCGTCGCGCTCCCCGTGAAGGGGCCCAATTGGGGTGCCAGGAGCCCACCCTGGCCCCCGGCGTCCAAGGAGGGCGGGGAGCGCCATCGCGCCCCCCGCAACGAGGTCTCGGGGGCCCGGGATCCCAACTCCGGGACCCAACCCCCAGAAGCAAAGCCGGGGAGCGCCATCGCGCTCCCCGTGAAGAAGTCCCTGTGGGGCCCGGGACCCCATCCCCGGGCCCCGAAGTGAAAGAGGAGGAGTGGGGTGTGCCACCGCACTCCCCCGCGACAGTGGGAAGGTGGGGGGAGTGCCGTCGCACTCCCCCGAAGACCGACAAGAGTGAAGTCAGGGAGTGCCGTCGCGCTCCCCGTGAAAATGCCCTGCGCGGTGCCAGGAGCCCACCCTGGCCCCAGCCAAAAATGGAGGCAGGGGAGCGCCGTCGCGCCCCGCGAAGACGGAAGTCGGGGAGCGCCGTCGCGCTCCCCGTGAAGGGGCCCAATTGGGGTGCCAGGAGCCCACCCTGGCCCCCGGCGTCCAAGGAGGGCGGGGAGCGCCATCGCGCCCCCCGCAACGAGGTCTCGGGGGCCCGGGATCCCAACTCCGGGACCCAACCCCCAGAAGCAAAGCCGGGGAGCGCCGTCGCGCTCCCCGTGAAGAAGTCCCTGTGGGGCCCGGGACCCCATCCCCGGGCCCCGAAGTGAAAGAGGAGGAGTGGGGTGTGCCACCGCACTCCCCCGCGACAGTGGGAAGGCGGGGGGAGTGCCGTCGCACTCCCCCGAAATCCACAAGAGTGAGGCCGCCTCCGTGTCTGCCCGCCGGAGCAGGCAGACCGAAATCGACTCTCCGGCTCCCGCGGCCGCACCAGAGGGTGAGGGCCGAGCGGGGAGCCACCGGGAGCCACCGGGGGTGGGCTCGCCAGGTGGCTCTACCACGTTGGGAACCCGGAAGAGGTGCGAGGGGCCCGGGTGGGACCGGGCCCAGAAAAACAGCAAGAGCAGCCGGAGGTGGGCTCCCCGAGCTGCAGGACTCACCTGGGGGTCCGGGTGGGACCGGGCCCCCCACCGAAGCCGGGAGAAGCGGCGTGAGGCCGCCGGGGGCAATGCAGCTCTCCCCGAGCAGCGGGAGAGCCGCTACTATAATATGCAGCAAGAAAGGAAGGAGCGCCCCATAATGCCTTGCCAGGCATCCTGCGAGGGAACATGGCTATTTCGGTGTGTGGTGGCCCAAGGAAGATGGGGCCACCGCTGTTGGTGTGACAAGGTGGAGGTGGAGCTGCAGGAGCCACGCAGTCTCCCCCAGCACGACGGAAGAGAGTCCCTCCCTAAGTCTCATGGGGACTGAAAAGAAACAACCCCTCAAGGGCTCAGCTAGCAATTACTTTTCCCCTGGGCTGGAACTTTCATTCTACAGCTGGTGGGTGCCTTAAGGATTGCCTCAATGTGTGAAAGGCTGTGCTGGGGATGTCTGGAGAAGGGCATCTCCTCTAGGTGAAGAGGTGCAATTGCACGAGAAGTGCATTTACCAATGTTATTTCTTTTAGAGGGACTGAAAGTCACATGTGTAATGTGAAGTACTGGTGTAAGGTGGAGTCATAAGCGAAGTGGGGTTATGTTGCCAGACATTCCTGCTAGGGTGTCTGGCTGTAAATGCTTAATCCTGTGATGTTACCTGTGTTGCCTTTTAGAGGCTGTGATTGCAATGCCTTACAACTGTTATCAGCTATGAAAAGTACCTCATTTAAAGTGATGCTCAAACATGTATTCTTGCTACTGCGTTAGGGGAGGAACAACCCAGACTGTTAGCTACTAAGATGTAGAGGTGCATACTGTATGGTCAGTATAAAATGCTCTGTCAGGGTTATGTGTCCCCAGGGCAGGATTACCTATTTTTAAAGCCTGTTGAGATGATGAGGTGGGTCGCCACTGGGATGGTGCCAGTTGGCAAGGCCCTCGCTCCAGGTTGTATCAACCCACTGCATTAGGGGGCAAGATGATGTGCATACATGGGAGTGGTGGTACTAGACCCCACACCCCTGTAGGAGGGGTGGAGATGTTATGCAATGTCACAAAGTAATTCCCACAGCTTATGTATATTTGTAAATTGGTGCATTGTATTGAGTAGTGTGTGTGTCTAATAAATGTACTCTTACTTTTATAAAGCAAAGTACAGACTGGACAATCCCTTATTGAGTGTTATTTCAGCGTACTTGTAATGGCGATTACTAGCCTACACTACCTCCCTTGAATAAGCCTTAGACTGCTCTGCAACGCTACCCTCTGAGAGTCAAGCGCTACAATAGGGTGTTTGGTTCCCAGTGAAGGACAAATGTGACATGTTATTTGTGCAGGCCTCACAGATACTGCCTCGTTTTCCAACAGCAAGCAACTCTCCAAAAAAGCAAACCTAACTGGGTGTAACGAGAGTGCTTTTTGTTTAGATATTCCTCTAATCAATCGACTGGTTTAAAGTGTAAATAATCACAGTTATTTTTCATTTGAATCACTGTATTGCACTAATGTTGATATTTGACGATGTTGAAAATGAACAATTCTTTTTGAGTGTCATGATCATTGAATGCACTTATGTAATGTTATTGTTTGCACTTAATAGTGCATTACTCTGTTCCAGACTACAAAAATTGTCAAAAGGATATAACAATTTTTTGTTGTTGAAGAAATGGTTAAATAAAAAACCAGGACCAATGATTCCTCACATTGGCCCCCAGTCTGTTTAATTTAATAGCAGCACATTTAAAGTGGTAGCCAGTATTCCTTTTTGTAAAACTTTAATCAAGCCCCTTCTGGCTATCAACACAGGGCTTAACCCCTTTTTGTTATTCAGAGTGGCAGAAAGAAGCAGTGCCCTTTTGCGCTGCGCATGGTGCATTTGCGCTGATTTTCCAGCGCGGGACAAACACCTGGTGCTAAAAATCAGCGCAAACGGCACGACCTAACACACTCCGACGCTTGCGGAACTCCGCGTAGCGCTCCTGAGTGTTTTGGTCACTTCACAAGTTCCGCGTATCGGAACTCCGCTAACTCCGTCCAGACCTACTGAACACTCAACTATACAATAGAAAACTAAGGCAGTCACGAGCTGTCTGTAGTGTTTTCAAAAAAAAAAAAAAAAAAATCAGTAGAGTCTCATTTTGTGATTGCTCACTGTAGAATAGCTGAGTACTCTGCACACTTACCTCCACTCGTCCACAACTCTGACAGAGAATGGTGACTGGGAAGCCTTTGTTCATGACCCAGTTCTGACAAATAGGGGAAACCATCTGACACATAAAAAGCGTGTGATATTGTGCAATTATGTGCAAAAGTGGTTGATTAAAGTGTGTAGAATACACGCATAGCAAACTTGTAAGCTATTTATAAATACATTTTATTTACCCAATTAAGGGCCTAATTACGATGTTGGTTGGAAAGCCTCCGACCGCTGGTCGGAGGCTTTCCAACCAACATGGTAGGTTTAAACTCCGACCGCCACATTAGGATGACGGCGGTCGGAGTTTAAACCAGCGGAGGCATCCGACTCGGTTCCGACAGACTCAAGAAGCCCGTCGGTAGGTTGGAACTGTATCATAATCCCTTAAGGACAGCGTTTCTGCCATCGGGATTATGATGTCGATTTCTGACAGCCAATCCAGGTCGGCCTTTCCGACATGGATTGGCTGTCGGAATCCGACTTTGGGGGCCCCTAACAGGGGGAGTGCACGGATGTGTGCAAACTTCAATTTTTCAATGTGAGCTTGTGCTGCGAGCAGTTTCAGCCCGCCGCACAAGCTCCCATTGAAAAATTGAAGTTTGCGACTGCACCATGTGCAGTCGCATCCTAATGAGGTTGTCAGAACCGCCGACCTGAGGTCGGGCGGTTCATTCCCCGAAACGGTGTTGGTCGGAGGCAACTCGACTGACATCGTAATTAGGCCAAAAATGTAACATTTTCAATGTCTGATGAATTTTTCATAGTCTTAATGAGAACATTTGTTATTTTCTCTTGCCTATGGTTCTAAGACTCTAGGTTCCTGAATGACCAAAAATTCAGGAATCTGCACCCTCTGGTTATAATCACACATGGGTGCGGATTTCAGAATGTAAGGAATTCACAAAATTCTCTCAAAGCATGCCTAGAAACCTGCAACAGTTGAGATTTTCCAGGTATGCTCATGGAAAACCTTTGTGAATTTGCACTTGCAATTAAATTATGGGCTTTCATTATGCAAGATCTTTTTTTAGCATACCATTCACATTGGAAAAGCCCATAACATTTGTGCAAATGTATTTAATGTTTTTCAAATGTTTTTCACTACCAGGGAAACATTGTGCCTATGGTGTCATCTGTTCCACTAGCGCATTTTGAGTATTGTTTGTGTTTTGAAACAAAATCTAGAGAGCCAGATGATTATATTGCTATTCTAAACCCAGTAGTGGCAGCTACCAGACGGGAGTGGTGAGGCAGGGGAGTAAATGTAAAAAAAACACTTACCTTGTCAGGCCGGACGCCGCCTCTCCTCCATCCTCTTCTTCCTGCCTCCACCGGCAGCAGGCAGGAAGCACCCGGGCACCCAGGCTCCCCATAGCCAATCACAATGCTGCCATGCAGCGTTGTGATTGGTGTGAGCGCTGTGGTTTGGTGCTCAGAAGGGGACTGGGAGGCTTTGCATGTTTCTCAACAGGCTGTGTAAAGCAAGCCTGGTGGGGAAGATGCAAAGTGCACAGGACTGTTTGGCCAGCCTGAGAGGGCCAGGCAAGCAGTCATGCGCACTTAAGGAGTGCAAGCCACTCCTCTCCCTGCTCTGGCCAGACCCGCCCCGAGAGCCACTGACTTCAATAGGAAAAATAAAATGATAATAACGATACGTTATCATCATTTTATTTTTCCTTTTGAGCAGTGGGGCGACGCTCCTCCGCCTTAGCGAAGGAGCCGCCACTGTCTAAACCATTCTCCGATCAGTAGTGTGGACATTAAAGAGTAGTTCCTAATTGTAGATAGAGACTTGGGGAATCTGAGGATGCTCATTTTCCACAATCAAATGACTACATATTTTGGATTTATTTGAATTCTCAAAGGTTTTTCAGGTTGTTTTAGAAGCCTCAGAGTTTTCTAGGTGTATGTCTGGAAAACCTCCGTAGGTTTCCATTTCCTCACATACATTCTGCATGCCAAATTGCACAAGGTGTGTATTTACACAAGGTGCTCACTTGGCATTTAAGCAAATGCAGTTTTCATTAATTTTAATTCTATTTACTTTTGACCCACAAGCAAAATATGTTTCCCCCTGGAGGAAACGCTTCTGGTAAACCACTGGCAATTTTGGGTTGTTCCATTCTAAGGCCCACATTGCAATGTGATTTATTCCTGCCTGTTACAGGGTAAGTCTTCAATCTTTTTTAGGGGTGAAATTGGTCAGATAAAAGTTTGAGAATACCAACAAACATTCCGATTTGTGGGTGCGCATAAGCTTTTAGCATATTCAAGCCTTGGAACGCCCTTCATTTTAGAAGTGTAAAATCTAAAATTGTTAAGAAAATGCAAGATATAGATTTAGGGTCCAGAGTAAAAGTATTTATTTGCCAGTATGAATGAAGCTGAGCATGGCATCTCGTTTAGTTTATTGCGAAAATAGCAAGGATTTTTCCATGCACTTTACTGCCTGAGAGCGGATTTACACAAAAACCATAATAAAGACATTGCTTATGCCAACAACGAGGGTCCGCATCTACAGAAACCTCAAGTTTTACCATGTGAGGTTTAAACATCTTATCCAGTAATGATTCATCCACCCCATTTTGTTACATCCCCAGATTTTTGCCTTCCTTTTGTAAACCCGGTTTTGTTGGCTTTTAGGACTCAGCACACTTTACTCCTGCTAACCAATGGTAAAGTGCCTATGCTCTCCCTTCGAAACATGGTAAAATTTGTATATACTTGATAGGTCCATTCATTTTACTTGTAAGTTCCTAGTATATGTTACTACATGTACCGAGGGCCTGTAAATTAAATGCTACTAGTGGGCTGCAGCATCTCTTGTGCCACCTGCTAAAATAGCAGTGTAAAACATGTCTCGGACCTGCTACTGCAGCTTGTAGTGCAGTTGTAAACTGCCATTTCAACCTGGCAAAATAAACCTTTTGCCAAGCCTAAACCTTCCTTTTTAATGCTTATAAGTCACTCCTAAGGTAGGCCCTAAAGGCTCATAGAACAAGGTGCATGGTATTGAAAAAGTAGGACATGTCTACTTAGGTTTTACATGTCATGGTAGTAAAAAACTCCCAAAGTCGATTTTCACTGTAGCAAGGCTAACTCCCATAGGCTACCCCTGGGTTACCTTATTATACTAATTAATAACTTCAGTTTGGGAATAGCTCCTACACCTCTGGAAGATTCAGAAGAAGGACTGTCCTGCTGTATGACTAAGTAAGAGTGGACCAGCTTAGCTTGCCTTTAACCCAGGAACCGTATTTTTACCTGATAATTAAAACATTCATAACTCCGGTTCTGTTTATTGGATTTTTGTCATTTTTATGCCATTTTATATATTAATATGTACTCTGTTTTTCTAAATTGGCTTGGGATTTTTCTCATGTTGTGTTTTCACTTTATTACTGTGTGCCTCTAAGTTAAGACTGACTGATTTTGTGCCCAGCTGCCAAAAGGTTAAGCACAGGTTTATTTAGTGACTTTTGTGGGTGGCCCTGACAAGGATTGTGTTTATTATTTGAGTGAGGCTCCCACCCCATCCATTAATAACCCAATTTCTTGCTAAAGATTCACTTGTGAGAGTTTGTTTATTTAATTAAATGCATCTCACAAAAACAACCAATGCCTTCGACCTGCAGGTGTGCTGGTTAGGTCACTGTTGAATGAACAGAATACAAAATATAAAAGAGGGAGCAGCACTGTAAATCAGTGGTGCCTTTGCCCTACCAAATTTGCAGTTCCTCCACTCTACTTAGAGCTGGGGTAATCATTGCGTTTACCCCCAACAGAATCTTTGCTGACCTCAGCGTCATATTGATAGTCGTACCTCCCGTACTCATTTTCCTTACCCCGGCAGGCAATTGTTTTTTTTACATGGAACACAAACTCCTTCTTTGTGAGTTTATTTTCTCAATACAAAAAAGTTTGCAAATCATGCACTTTAAAAATGGTGCTACTTGACAGGGCTTCAGTGCTCTTAATAGCGCTACTGTCGCAGTTCTCTCCATAGCACAGAGATCTCCATCATGCAGGTGGGGATCTTTAAATAGAGCTGACAGTCCTCTGCCTGGGTTGCAGAGGCCATGACAGATCGTGGACTCTTCTACATTGTCCAAATGTCCCAGTAGTCCTGTTTGACCTATACTTGAATCTTGAGGAGCAAATCAATCAATTAACAAAAATGGTAGTTTTCAAAGACATATTCTGGCTAAACTGTGAAAAATTCGAATACCGCTATTACAAGAGTCATTATTGGTCCTTGAATAGATTACTGAAATCTATGCCTTTTGTGGACTCTGAAAAGGTTATAGCAAGATTGCAGAAATTATAGACCTATGCGGTCAGAGTGGTGGAAGGAACTCCTTGGTATGCTCACTCACCAGCATCTCTAAATACATTGTATTAGCTACCTATTTTCTCACAAGTGAAATTTACGGTGCTGACATTGGTGTATAGGGCCATTAATCCAGATTGCTCAGATAATTCAAAGGCTTCCTTCAGGCATTATTTTTCAGAATCAAATCTTAATAAATGGATTTAAGCCCCTGGTGATCCCACAATTTAAAAGAAACTCACTGGTCGGCCAGTGTCTTCAGGTGCTAGGGACTCCCTCTGGAGTCAGTCTTCAAATAACAAAGGAATCATAAGACTGATCACCTTTTAAAAACTCAGCTCTTCCATTGAACTGCATACTGGGGGCTTGATTTATGAAATAAATATGTATGGTCCTTGGATATGGGCAGGAGCATGAATTTACTTATGTTGCAAAGTCATCCTGTGCCCTGGGTACCCCCCAACTTTTTGCTGACTGGTACTGGTGGTAACTGACTCTGACTGACCCTGGGCTCTGCCTAACCAGGTCCAGGGCCAGTGCCAAGCTGAAAGGAACACATTAGAATACAGTTAAAACACCTAACATACACTAGGGTACACTATGGTATGGTGGGGTACCCCTGTAATTGGCATGACCTACCCCATAAGCCCCTAGTATATAATAGGGCAGGGGATTGAAACTACCTAGAAGTCCCCAGTACCCTGGGGCATGGCAGTTTAGAGGCCAGCAGCTCTTTTTGCACTTGCATGTGTGCACTGCTGAAGCCTGAGGTCAGTTTAAAAGCAGCCCTGGGTGCCAGGACTGCTTTTAAAAAGTAAATTGTGCCCAAACGCGACTTTGGTGTTTGGGGCACTTAAAAATGGATAACCTACAATGTTTTGGCATATTAGGGACCCCCAGGGTCTCCCCTAGGTATCCCAGGGGTGGGGGTCAGATATTTATAAGGTACACCCTTATAAAATGAGTTTTTATATGCCTGGGTAAAGTGAAATTTCACATTTCACTCCCACATTGTGGTAAAGTGCTGCCCAAATTCGACTTTGATGCCAGGAGCAGTGTGAAGTGAGGATCTGCAATATTTTTGCAGATTCAGAACCCCTAAAGTCTCCCCTAGTTGCACATGGGGTGGGGTTCCTGTAGATATAAGGCAAGTACTTATAAAATGTGTTTTTGTAAGTCCTGGTGCTGGAAAAATGGCCCAAGTCATTTTTCCCATTGCAAATCCCCAGTTACATAGGTTAACATTGCAGGAAGTTATTAATAATAACTCCTGATAGGAAGGGGATAGAGCTACCGTTCAAAGACTTCTCAGAATAGTAATGCTAAATCCAACAATATCATATTGTTGAATTTCTCCTAAAGTGTACATACAAGAAGTTATAAGACTTTCTTGTTTGTAAGTCCAGATTCAGCCTTCCAGTGGTCTGCCCTGATTGGTCAGAGTTAAGTGGATTAGCCAGCCTGCCTGGAGAGGTGATAAAGAGCCCCTGGAGTTATGCAGGTGGGCTGGGAGGGCAGTGTGCTGGTCCACAGGAATGCCAGGCCAGGAGGAGGGGTCGTAAACCATGGGCTTCAAAGGGAAAAGCAGAACCCAGTGTCAGTTTACAACTCTGAACTATATCCCTCAGGCAGATGGGGGGATTAAGGAAGGTATGAGCAGATGCAGGGGGGAGAGTCTAAGTAAATTAGCCATCCTAGGGGTGTGTTTAGCCAGCTCTTGCCTCCTTGCTGGAAATTCTGCCATTATGGATTTGGAAGATTTGATGCACTCTGGGACAAAATAATGCCACAGGAAGTGGTCATATCTTTGAGGAGTTACCCTGCTCCCATTGGTCAGGAGTGACCTGCTGCTTGACCCAGAGAATTTTGAATAAGTATCTGAGAGGGGCAGAGCCCTCCAGATCTGCTGCTGGAAACTTACTGAAGCAAGACCTTGCCAAGCTGAGAAGATTTTGCTGTGCAAAGATTTCTAAGGCCTGACCTCTGAAAACTGCACCATCTGACACTACAGCCCTGTGGATTATTTTGCTGAAAAAGAACTAAAGAGTGGACTCCCTGAAAGCTACAGGTTAAAAGAGCTCATCTGGAACATCACCAACTAAATCTGCACCTTGGGGAACTACCAGTGGATTTGTAAGGGTGACGTCCCAGTGGATTGTGGGAACTGAAGTCCTCAACTTTCAAGGACCATCTTGGAGCTTCCAGACCCTTGGAGTGAGTTTGAGACACTTTGGGACCCTTTGAGGAACTTCAGGAAGAAGTTCAAGAAGTTTGGAGAACTTTGGAAAAAAGCTCCATAGAGGGACCGACTCAACCTGGTCAGCCAAGCCGCCTGCCTTCAACAGCGAGTCGGCCAAGCCATCCAGGTTCGTCCCGCTAAAAGCTCCGTCGGTCCGACTTCCAGAGTTTGACCGGGAGTAGAAGAAATCTGAAGCCGGCGAACCCTCACCGGATCCGGCTAAATGAGGAGCATCGAGAGACCCTGCGAGAAAAAGCTCCAGAAAAGTTTCTAAGTCCGCTCGTAGAAAAGTCGACCGGGAGCAACAGCGAGAGCCAAGCTGCCTGTCTTCCATCGAGTGTCGGCCTGGGCTCCTGGGTCGCCCCGCTGAAGCGCTAACGAAAAAGTTTCTAAGTCCGCTCCAGGGAAGTTGACCGGGAGTTCGTCGAAAGGCAAGCCGGCGAACCCTCACCGGATCCGGACTGGCTGGGAGCTTCGAGGGACCTCGCGAGAAAAAGCTCCAGAAACGTTTCTAAGTGTGAAGGTAGAAACTGAGACCGGGACCTGCCGCAAGCTGTAGCCGCCCAGGGCTCCATCGCGGTCGGCCTGAAACTTTGACTTTGCCCCGGTCTATCGCGAGCAGGTATCCCAATATGGTGCTATAAACTTCTAAGTGCTATATTTTATTAAATCTTTGAAAATTCATATCTCCGGTTCCCTACATTGGATTTTTGTCGTTTTGGTGTCATTTTAAAGATAAAAATATTTCCCATTTTTATAAATTGGTGTTGGATTTCTATATGTGTTGTGTCTTAATTATTTACTGAAATGGTGTTTTTAAATGCTTTACACACCTGTCTTTGAAGTTAAGCCTGTCTGCTCGCAGCCACGTTACCAAGGGTTGAGCATAGGAATAATTTTCTAAGACCTATGCTGAGTCCTATCATGTGTTAGTGGCCTTATTGCCAGTGGCAGACCTACATTTGCCCTAACCAATAATCCACTTTCCAACAACTAGTGATTAACAATTAAGCTAGACTGTAAAAGCAATTCTGTCTCTGAAAATAAATGTTAATTTGTGTTCCTCTCACTGCATCTAGAAGAGAGAAAGGGGGACTGGCACTGTGCTTGATCTTTGTGGACAATTTGTCAATAGGCTTTAACAATGGGAATAAGAACCTTTGCCAGTCTATGGAATCTAGATTACATTAGCAAAAGAGGAAATAAGCACTCTGGTTGGCTTTTGGATTCACCTTATACAAGAGAGAATTAGTGATTTAGCTAATCTAGAGTTGGGCATCAATACACTCAGTAAAATCTAACAAGGAGCGGACACTTATGTGGACCACCTCTAAAGATGGGTTGCTTGGTAAAGGCAAAATAGACTACATTTCCAGCTGAGAGCAGTGAACTGTACTGAGTATTCAGCATCAATCATACTCTACTAAGCTTAATAGATCAAGGTGCTTTTGCTTTTTTAATTGGATTTGTATAGTCAAGGTTAAGTAAAGAAATTATTCCAGCAGTGTGTGATGGTCAGAACAACCTAATTGTGTATATGGGCGCAAGATATTGCATTAAAAAATGACCAAGTGTAAATATTAAAAGTGATGGGTTTTCATAAGAGTTTTGCAAGAGGCTACTGATGACTCAAGTGAAGAAAATATGCACAGAAATGTACTGCTCCATGAGAGGTATGTGTAGCAAGGAGAATTGGCAAAAGCTCTTTAAATACTGTCACTGTTACTTTGGACTCAGGTGACACAGAAGTAGGACGATGTCAGATCAGTAATCAAGAAAAGTAAATTGACTAGCTGCTGCATAAGCCGTAGTTTCTCAATTTACGACAGAGACTAGTCAAATAAATACACATTATATGAGGGGTAGAAATGAATAAACCCATGATGGTTCTTCTGTGCTTTTATGAAATAAACATCTTCCCTCCTGGTGTTATTATGCATACATTGAAGTGAAATATTGCTACAAGCTAATAAACTTTAAAAGTTAAAATTGCTAATAGCTTCCAGTTTTTAAAGTCAGAAGTTGGGAGGTTTGTGGGCGAGGAACTGCATATGTGGAATGATTATGAGCTATAAAACTGCAAATTGCTTTCCTCAAATGCGGTCTGGTGAAAAATCTTCTCCATGGAGCTGTTCCTAACCACTCTTTACGGTACGCATACCCACTCCAGTCCTGCCCATTACATGCACTAGGCATGTCTCCATTTTCTTGATTATATGCTGGTGGTTAAAATTCTATCCCTTTGTAAACAGAAGATCTGAATCCCAGGCTGTGGGATGATTATTGCATACCAGCTGTTTTCCCCCACCTGATGTTGGCAGGTCAAACCTGCCAAATGTATCAATGGAAAAGACCCATAAGCGAGTAAAAATATAAAGAATTTGAGACCTGATGTACTAGGATGAATATTAAGAAATTGCAAATTTCATCAAATAACGATTTGCAATGAGATTTCTCATTAGGAATCTATTAGATTGGATATGGTAGAAGTGGGCGCAATTTGCACATCGACTTCTACCAAATGCATTGGTATTTTGTGAACCAACCTATCTATTAATAGGTTGGTTCACAAAATACCAATTCGTAGTGGGTCGCAATTCGGCCTACCTCATTAATATGCATGCACATTGAGATCCTCTACGATTGGATGAAGTCACAGGAATGGTGGCCTTCTAAAGTCAGTAGACCACCCTGTGATTGCTTTTGAATAAAGCAATCTTTTTTTTAATGCAGTCCATTTTCCTGAAAGGAAAAGGAGATTCATTTAAAAAAGAAAATAAATACTTTTATAAACATTTTTTGACGAACAGGCAGTGCTCCCAAGGACCACTGCCCGCTCGTAAAAAACATTTTTGTTGACAATCACAAAGGGCAAGTTGCCCCTTCTCATTTTCAAATGCTTACCACTACTTTTGATTTTGTGGGATAAAATTAATGTTTTGCAACCAGATTCCGGTCACAGACATTAATAAATAAGCTAAAGAATTTGTATTTGGAAGGGACGCCCTTTACATGCCCCTTCCAAATACCGATTCTGTATTTATTCTAAAACCCAAATTGTGATTCAGTAACATGTTACCAAATCACAATTTGCGCTTTGTAGATTTAAAAAAGCCACTTTGCACTCACAAAGGTTCAAATTTTACCTTTGCAATCGTTAAATTGCTTGGTACATCAGGCCCTTGATAGGAAAGTTGAAAGAACACATAACTTCTTCTAACTGCTAACATATTTAAATTAATGACATCTTCCATTATTATTCTACCTGCTGTTAAGATCGCCATGGTTTACTTCACCCCAAGAAGGACTGAAAAGATACCACCCATGCTCAAATAGCTAAAACCCATATCTTTCCCACCACACCCATTCAATGCCATATATTCTAAGACTGTACCGCAGGAGTAGCCACCTGTTTCACAAATATAGTGTTTTCCTAGTATTAGTTTTCAGTTTAGTTAACTGTCCCTCCAATATTCCTTTACAAAGAATACCCACCCACATATGTGAGTGGAATTTTAGTGTTAAGCAATATCACCAATACTAGCAAATATTCTAGAAAAAGGGAAATTGGACAACTCTGACACCACTGAGACAAAAAATAATCAGTGGACACCATTAACTGAGGATTAAGATTAGGACCCAGAAACAACAGTACTCAGCTTCTTGGACAACTTCCTCTGTATTGTGGGACGTATGCATGTGTTTTCAGTCATCCATTCATACTCCACTGTCTCAACACAATCCTAGCAGTTCCTGACTAAACAGTAAAATATGTTCTTTAGAGATATTTGGGGTGTTCCAACTGTTATCCCTGTGCTGCAATTATGCAATACAATGAGGGTTGTCTCTCCCAAGGAAATGGTCTCATTACATCCACTGGTGTAAAATAATTGAATCTAAACAACTGCTAATACAGAATATTGTAGAATAATTGTAAAGGAAAGGAAATATTGTATAAGGTTAAAATTCAATACTGGTTTAAAGGTATGAAAACACAATTCAGCTGAGGGGGGAATAAGAAGCTGCAAAAGATGTACTCATGTTAGTAGTGATATTAATGTAATAGGCACTTTGTGAGGAACAGGATATTTATTTTAGTTATAATAAAGTATATTGCTGTAGGAAACATAACCCAGTACTTAGCCTAGGCCAACTGCAGGTAACAGTGATGAAGGTAAAAAAAAAACCCTACCAATGAATGTCATTGTGTCTGTTATAGAAACACTGCAGAAAAAATTAAAATATTTATCACAATTAGGATACTCCTGTAATGATGATTTCAGATATTTGTGCATGAATCTTCTTTTTTGGAAACGCAAGTTGAATTTTATTAAACTGTCTTCAAATGCACCAGAGCTAGATAACTCTAATATATAAGACAGGCTTATAGCTGTGTGAACCAGGGTAAGCCTTTATCCAGCTTCTCTATCTTAAAACAGCTTTAGAGCTATCTTAAATCTGTTAGGTTCTTAGTAAATCGTCCCTCATGCTTTTAACTCTTTTTAACACTCTCTACTCTTATGTTTGAGCAGCAAATTGTAGTATGCATTGTTTTAATTTTAATTCTTCTATTTTAAAATATGTTTACTTTTACTCTCCTGATTTATTCTGTTCACTTTGAGTTTTGTTTAAAGATTGAGGGGCATATTATCAAGGGCTTTATCGCCCTATTAGCAAGCTGTTGCTAACAGGCGTTAGCGACAGCTTTCAGGCGTTAGAGGCCGCGTTAATCATCGCCTTGCATGTCAGCGATAATTATCGCTAATGACATGCAAAGAAGGCGTTCCCTACTAAAAGCGACTGAAAACAGTCGCTAATCCCACTACCCCCTATTAGCAAGGCAGGCGAAGCGATATAATAATTCGCGCTAAGCGCGTTTATCGCTATATTTTATCTCCTGCTAGTGAGGATGACTTACCTGTTTAAGGTATAGGAGGTGGATTCTAATGCTGAATCCACTTTAGCGATAATGCGAGAATATCGCTGCTTTTCCAGCGATATTCTCACATTTTACCGCTATCGCTGGAAATAATATCGCTATGGAGATAAACCTTACTAATAGGGTGTTATCTCAGCGATATTTTCCAGCGATAGGCGGCGTTAACCAAAGTCGCGCTAAGCGCGGTTAGCGATAAATATCGCTATTCCTTGCTAATATGCCCTGTATTTTTTAACTCTTTAATTTCTCTTTGTCAACATTTTCTCATTGTCTAACACTAAAATATTCACATGACCCCTACAGAAGTGGATGTTAGTGGTGCTAATGTCTTAAATGTACTGCAATTAATCACTAGAGAACTACAGGAAAAGGCATTTGGCGAGATTGTGCTTAAACTAACACAAACTGATATTTGTGAGCAGTGTGAGTGAGATGGAGATGTAAATAACTTTTAAGAAGTTTCAAATAAATTAAAATATTTGGAGGATGCGCATTCAGAGTGTAAAAATCAAGTATTAGCAGAAATCAATTAGTAAACCTGGTTCGTTTCATGTAGTACTTATAATTTACTTTGAGTTCTCACAACTGAATATGTTCTAACAGGCTAATACGTGTCATACTACTTATATTACAAACCATGAAAAAACAAATAAAACATGATAAGCAGAGACAGTGCATGCATGTGAACACATTTTCTCACAGCTTGTTAGAGAATAAGAATGTTGTATATGTGTGGAAATCTGTGCACTTCTACTTGTCCATCTATATCTGCCTATTTAAGGTGTCACTGCTTGGAGGTCCTTAATATCAGTCAGCATCTCATTCTGCATATTGGGGATTCCAATTTGTCTTTCTTATCCTAGATCTCTTTTTGCATTATTTGAAAGTATGCCAGTCGACAGCAGGACTTCATGTTTGATTGCCTGTTTGTGTTCCTGGTTACCTCTTTCTACCTGTTTCTGCCTCCTGTATAAACAACAGTTTAGAACATATTGTTTAATTGTAATTTTCTATGTCTCTGTTTCATTGTGTCTGGATCTTCATATTGTGAGTGTACTGATTTGTTGGTGACTGTTCATGTTCACAAAATGCACCTTTTCTAACTCTGTCTTCCATAGTCCCCTCCATTTACCCAACAAGAAATGGAACCTGGAAAAAAGTAACTAATATGTGAATGCTATCTGATGTTATATTGTAATTGCACTTTTTCTAGGTAAGCACCCTGTTGCACTAGTGGCTAGGGCCAGGCTCTAATAAATAAATAAATAAATGAATAAATAATTATGTTTGCACTTATTCCTATTATTGTGCAAGTGTTATGCTGCCTTTAACCACATGTATACAACCATAATGCAAAAATATATTTTCTGGTACAGGCTTTGCCCGATAGAAGTCAATAAAAAGAACATGCTTCCTTGTAAAAACCTGAATAATATTTCATACATAATGCCACATAAAAAAACATAGCTTACCTGCGTGAGTGTTTCTTCAGGTTCTGGTGGCGGTGGTGGAGGTGGTGGTGGAAGTTCAAAATCAGGTTGCGGAAACAAGGGCGGAGGTGGTAAGTCTTCCTCAAAATTTATATTGGTGTCATCAGGAAAGCTTGACCCATAATCAAAGGAAGAAGCACCACCAAGTTTGGTTTCAATAAATAAGTTTGTGTTTTGCTGGGAGTCGGACTTGGGTTTCTTTGATTGAAGTGTTTTCTGTTCAGCCTCATTGAGATCTGCTATGAGGTCGGCCATTAAAGCATCCAGGTCATTATCTTCCAGTTCATGTAGAGACTCTAACAATAAAAATCCAAAAATATTCAATGAGAATGGACATGACGCGAACAAGGAGCCCATAACGTTATAGTGTACTTGAATGGTATAGTCATTTAAATCCATAACATTTTCAATAGTGTAACTGCTTACCAACATTAAACGGGGCTTTCACAAATATGAAAAAACTGAAAAAGATATGGTCGTTCAATGTGTTTAATGAAAAATAGTTCTTCTAACAGAAGTGGTAAACAATGTTGCAATCAACCGTAGAAAAATGTCAAGTGGACGAAGTAGAGATAACTTGCTGTTTTGAAAAATTTGAATGATGGGAAACTCACCGATATATTACAATAATTTCAATTGTGTTAATATTAACATGCATCAAATTGTTGTAGCCACCTTTTTTGCCTATTTTATTTATATATTTACATTAGAGGGTTGTATATCAGAATATCACATACAGAAATATCATCTGACACAAATATTGTGTCCTAAATATCATTCCCAAAAATATCATCACGTTGGAGTTGATTTTCTTTTATTAAATCCAATAAACCAATGTTATTGTAGACAATATATCGGGCACAATATTAATGTCAGACAATACTCAGACAACAATATCATACCAATTTGAGTGTAAAAGCTTGTGGTCAGCATATGATTTGTTTAATATTATTAAAGGTTAGCTGTTATTGCTACGGGAAGAACAATCTCCCTAATAAGGAGTGTAAATTATAACAACACGTCTCAAAGATGTATCATTAAATAAAAACACAGAAAGGTGTGAGACATCTCACTTTACTCTTCTCCAACTTTCACACAGTGAGAGATGAGCAGTGGGCATAGGATCACAACTTCTACCAATATCAATAGAACAGTTCAGCAGACACAGGTACTCATCACTCCCCTTCCAGAAGAGGATCACAAAGCATGCAGTGCCTCCAAAATCCTCCTGTGATCCATCACTTTAAATTTCCTAGGTTCCTGGGTTGTTCTTAAGCAAACTCAAGTACTACATGCATCAGAGGTCAAAGGGCAAGTATCCAGGCCCCACCAATTACACAATAGCAAGTAAATAATTGAACAACCTAATTGGTGTTCATGTTTAATGCGGCACCAAGAAGATGCTGTTGTTGTAAAACAGCCGTCATAACAGCATAGCATTGAAATAACGAAATACACATACAAAAGCATTGCAGAAGAGACAAAGTCACAGAAAAAGTCACATTACAGAAGTAATCATATCAATGCATGTGGAAGCACTGCCTTATGGCATATTCTAAAAGTATGGCTTCTATAAATTACCAAGGGCCTAATTATACATTTGCATTTTTTGGGGTGTAATACTGCAAATGGTAAATGCAGGTATCGTAGGGCAAGGTATTTACCATTTAGTATCCTATTCTGAGTTTTCCTGGTTGGAAAGAGTTATAACATGCAAAATCTAAGTTATATGCACCAATTACACTGAGGGCCTTATTACGATGTCGGTGGGCCCACCACCGACAGGTCGTCGGACTTGGGCCCACCCACATCCAGCATTGCGGTCAGACCGCCACATTACAATGCTGTCGGTCGGACTGCACCAGATTAAGGGACCGACTGACACCTCCGACAGGCTCAAGGAGCCCTTCGGAGCATCCGTCCGACCATAATCCCTACAATGGGGGTGGTGCCTGCGGAGGCACCGCTGTAGGGATTACGATGGCCCTCTTCCCCCTGTCTTCCCCCTGTCTGACCGGCATGTAAAGGCAAATGGAATTAGATTGTGGGGGCCCCTAACAGGGCCCCCATGGGCCTCCGCTATGGGCTCAGGGGGGCACTTGTGGTGCACCCCTGAACCTCCATGCACCGTGTAGCAGGCACCACATGGCATTGTGGCTTGTGCTGCAGCCCTTTTCTAGGGCTGCAGCAAAAGCTGCAATCCAAAAGAGCAGTTTTCTGACCGACTGCATGGTGGTCGCATCGTAATTGGGCAGGTGTAACCACCGACATGTAGTCGGTCAGACACCTGCCCGATACAATGGCGGTCGGACGCTTGTCTGACCGCCATCGTAATGAGGCCCAAAGTTTTGTCTCTTAGTAGCAGTGTTCCAGGGCACATTTTAACAGGTTTTTCATGGGAAAATGTGAATGGGGAAAGTTCCCAGATGTACACATTTTCACGGCACAATGGGATTCGCAATAATGCTAAAAGTCATGCTTTTCATGCTAAATTGGTCTCATTCATTCTCATTCTTTAACTCAATGATGTGTTTCTCTAGTAATGATAAAGAGCAGTGTTTTGGGGGACAGGTAATCCTTGCACATCACAAACCTTTTATATTATGTGAGTGTCACAGTATCTGAAATATGTGGCATTGTAGAGATGATTCACACAAGCAATTATGAGTCAGTGAAGTAGTACTCCTGTAATAATTACTACTACTGTAGTACTATTCACATACTCTTACATGTCTTTGCGATTTGGTCCCAAAACATTTAAAATGGGAATATTTAGGGAATATTTATACACAATTAGTACAAATGGAAAAGGCTGTGCCTTCTTTTACCATTAGGGAGTTTTGGGTCATTTCACAAAGGTATATGTTACCATGTGATGTTGTACTCCTAAATGTCTTTTTGAAACAGCGCAATGAATCAAAGAGACTACCATTAAAAGTTATTAATAATATTAAAATCCTGTGAACCCCGTTTATAAGAAGAGGACAGGGATACGTAGAGGTGGGGAAGCACCTGGGAGTAATGGATGAGCAAGCAGACAAGGATTTAGCACGTCAACATAGCATGAGAGCCTTGGTACTGAATTAGTAGTAAGTAGCAGCAACTCTATGAATGTTACCAGAAATGCCATTCTTTAATGATTAACAAAGAGTCAATGATTGATTATAAATAATTTACTTCTTCTTTTATAGTTTTTTGCTTTTTGTTGGATGTAATGTATAGAGTTTAGTTTGTATCTGTAATACATTGATTAATCTGAAAACAGAAAAACAGGACAACTCAGTCATCATCTGAGTCAGGTGAACTTTCTCTAAATTAGGTAAAATTCAAGGCTGTTGAAGGCATTGAAGAGTAATTTAACTCCCTCTTTGAGGCTTTGAATAAGAACAGTAAGAGAGACAGTGCTGTGGACAAATTTTTCCTTCCCGTCTCTGGCTTAGAAAACATCATGCTTGGTATCAGAATCTGAACCTGACTTGTTAGTCTCAGACCATAAGATGGAGGCTGTGCTCTCTATTACTTTATCAATGAAAGAGCCATGTGTTGTGAAGCCTAGATCTCTGTCCAAAACTACGGTACAAGAGATATATGTTAGCTAACACTAGAACAGGAGGAATTCTGGATCTGCAGTAAGATATTGATGATATTAATATACATTTAGCCTCAACAGATAAGAGAGTGGTAGAGTTAAAGTCTCCGCTGGGTATTGGTGAAAAGGTTTCATCTCACTGTGTCATGAATAGCACAAATGGATGATGTTACCACAAAGCTTGAAGGGCTGGACAATCAATAGTTGAGGTAATGTCAGCAAAATCACTCTTGAAGAGGGGATACAAGTAAGCGTCTCTAGCATAAATAGCTTCTCTTGTATGTCTTTACACAGGCATTTCCTACCTGGTCTTAGCGATGTACTACCTTTACATCACTTGCAGCACATCAGGAGTCATTACGTCCTAGGCTGGACATTGGGAGTCATTACATCGCAGGTACGTTTTTCTACATTTACAATGGGAGTCATTACATCACATGGGAACTTACTTTGCACCTTGTTCAAATAACAACTGGTACTGGCTGTCGTTGCGAGTGTGCTGCCCGTGAGCCAACATTGTTGGGACACCACTGTGTGTCTGAAATGCCGATTACTGAATGGGCCTTCACGTCGGATGTAGCATACCGCACTGCAGCGGGTTGAAGTGTTGCGCCTAGTCGAGTCGCCGAAAAGGGACAGTTTGCCCTTAAGATCAAAGTGGGGTCGAGCCATAACGTCAGTGGGAGTGGCTATAGTAATCATCAAATGGACCCCAGGTGAGACGACTCGCTGAAAAGCCGGCACTGAGGAAAGCTGACAATAGCTGAAACGCGTCTGCCTTGACGCTTCACATTTCCAGAGACTATGCGCAACCCATTTGGCAAGAAATAAACCACTTGAGAACAACCCTAGCTGTGTCGGACCCCTTTAATTGTGAGGGGGTATTGGATTCTATGTTTTACCAGTATGCTGCCACTGGTTACCGACACGCCCTCCCGGTCTGGAGCAACGTGTCAGACAGCAACTTTGGAGTGGGTATAAAAATACAACGCGTCGCCCCCCCAGCATTTAGTACCACGGTGTGATCACTCATATGCATGGGGAGAGAGGAAGCAGTATTTCACTGCAGAGGGAAGCTCTTGTGGACTCACCTTGTTTAAATAACAACTGGTACTGGCTGTCATTGCGAGTGTGCTGCCCGTGAGCCAACATTGTTGTGACACCACTGTGTGTTTGAAATGCCGATTACTGAATGGGCCTTCACGTCGGATGTGGCATACCGCACTGCAGCGGGTTGAATTGAAAGAATTGAAAGAGGATTTATAGAGCGCGTGGTTACCCGGGAGCATCCCAGCGCTAGCGGACGTTAAAGTGGTAAACACAAGAGGGGTCATGGAAATAGCCACGTTTTCAGCTGTTTACGGAAACTAAGGTGGCTCGCTTCACTTCGGAGATGGAGTGGAAGGGTATTCCACAACCTAGAGGCGTTGTATGAAAAAAGCCTACCTCCCTTTCTCGCTTTCTGAATTCTCGGAATTTTCGCCAAGTGACGAGAGTTAGAGCGGAGATGTCTAGGAGCTTTGTACGAATAGATCAGATCCCTGATAATGGGGGGTCCTACCCCTTTCAAGGATTTGTGGACCACACAGAGAGCTTTAAAATGAATCCTCTCCTGGACAGGAAGCCAATGCAGAGCGCGCAGTGCAGGTTGCGCTGAGCATCGCCGGCTGGTGCCGGTAAGCAATCTTGCTGCAAAGTTCTGAACAATCTGAAGTCGCCCAATCACTGCCTTGGGAGCCCCAAGGTAGAGAGCATTTCCAAAATCAATCCTAGAAAGGATCAAGGCTTGAATCACTAGTTTTTTAGCTGAGTGTGGCAACACAGACAAAATCTTACGAATCATTTTTAGTAGACCATAACAGGAGGCAACCGTCTTCCTAGCTTGGGTTTTGAAGGACAGGTCTTGGTCCAACCAAATACCAAGGCTTTTTAGCTCTGATTTAAAAACCGGAATTGGGCCCATACAAGATGGCCAGAGGGCATTCAAATTAGCACTTTGAGAATTACCAAGCATCATAATTTCGGTTTTTGCACCGTTCAGTTTAAGATGAGACAGACTCATCCATTTTGCCACTTCCTCCAAACAAGCGTGGAGGTCAGTGGGAGGCTTGTCAGCTTGATTCAATGCCACCACTAACTGTGTGTCATCAGCATAAGATACAATATGGACTCCAAAGGGGGCAACCAAGTCCGCCAGAGGGGCCATATAAACATTAAAAAGAGTTGGACTCAGGGAAGAGCCCTGAGGCACTCCGCACTTCAAAGGTAGAGAGTCTGAAGAGTTATCCTCTTCAAACACCTGAAAAGTCCTGCCTTCCAAAAAAGATTGAAGCCACGCGAGAGCCGAACCTGACACTCCCGTGTTCCTGAGACGGTGAACCAGAATCTGATGGTTCACCGTGTCAAATGCGGCGCTAAGATCAAGCAGAATAATAGCTAAAGAACCTCCTGAGTCAAGGATCTTTCTTGATTCTTCCACTAACACCAGCAGAGCAGTTTCAACTCCTTGACAAGGGCGAAAGCCTGTTTGGGAGGGTTGAAGTGTTGCGCCAAGTCGAGTCGCTGAAAAGAGACAGTTTGCCCTTAAGATCAAAGTGGGGTCGAGCCATCACGTCAGGGGGAGTGGCTATAGTAATCATCAAATGGACCCCAGGTGAGACGACTCGCTGTTGAGCCGGCACTGAGGAAAGCTGACAATAGCTGAAACGCGTCTGCCTTGACGCTTCACATTTCCAGAGACTATGCGCAACCCATTTGGCAAGAAATAAACCACTTGAGAACAACCCTTGCTGTGTCGGACCCCTTCAATTGTGAGGGGGTATTGGAATATATTATATATATATATGTTTCAGTATTAAATGTGGGAGAGACTGTGGGAAGTGGCTGGAAAAAGAGGAATACTTATGACTAAAGGCTAAAGGGGAGGGTATTAGCTAGGAGCAAGGAAGGGCTTAAAGGGAGTTATGGAGTGGTTAAGGAAGGTATGTGCCCCCACCCACAAAAGAGTAAGTCTATTGCTATTCACCAACTGCACCTCTAAAGTTACTACAGCCAAATATGGACCCATAACAGCAATATATTACTCCAGCTTAGAGCTGAAGCAAGTCAGGACTTAGCACTGTCTCTTTGTGGCAGTAACTTATACTCATAAATTTGATTCCTCACCCTTTTTTTAGAGGGTGGAAACGTGTAAGTGTACACTATTGAGCAACTTTACACTCAGACTTTGTGAATAGCCCAAAGTAGTAAAGTTATTCAAAATTGTAACAGTAAACTTAGATGTGTAAATTACTAACAACGGTACATTCCAACAAACGCAAAGCATTATGGATATTGTGGTCCGCATGTGATTATTGAAATTTTACCAGTGACAATGACTGCGCAAAATGCTACTTTCAGCAATATAAGTGGTCTAATGGAGCCCAAAGTACTAAACATTGTAATTTTCACTGGTTATCAATGTACTTACATCATGCAGTTACTAAAACGAAATGAATATCAGCTGACCAAATCCATGTATAAGTCCTTCCATAGTGTTCATGCACAGTGTATTTAAATGAGCACATTCAACCACTCTGCATTTCCGTATGATTAAGACCAGTAGGAGGTTGAAACGCGTAACGGATTGGTGCCCATGGACATCTGAAAATAAAGCAGTTTGATGGCATACTGGCTGGTGGGCTCGAGTGCTTTTCTGTAATAAGAAGAGTTTGTCCTTTTGAATATATATATATATATTCCATCAAAAATGCCCTCAGCAACGAGAGGTCACTCAACAACATCCTGCCATCCGGCTCTGATATGCAGACTGCCTTGCACAACCATAAGTATTTTCCTTTTGCCGACGCGTTTCAAGGCCATAAGCCTCTTCTTCCTGGGCTGCAATACAACACATCAGAGGCTCGCATTATTTCATTTCCTGACTTTATTTATTTCCATGACCCCCAATGGGCGTCGGCAAAATGAAAATATGAGGACATCTCCACCAAACAAAGAAGCATTTACTTCATATAGTTAAGAGGAAGGACACTTCTTTGATGGAGATTTACCTCTTTGTAGTATTGTTGTCTTCTATATAGAAGGATTCATGTTATCACAGATTTCTAGATGAAGACGCATGAGAAACAATCATATTACCAAAATACACATAAGGTCACTGGAGATACTTTCTCGTGGTCCATTACACAGCTGTAGTGCAGAATATGCAGTAGATATTTACCCAAAGAGGTAGTACTTACTAATTAACCAGTAGAAAGTACTCCAGTTGGGTAGACATTTTGTACAAAGCTGTAGACTCTTGTTGGATAAAGGGGCAGGTGGAGTTCTGTTCTGGTGCAGTCACTCACTCAGCTATTGATACATCCATACAGACACACAGCCACCCACTCACACACCCATTCTGCCACTCTCACATCTACTCACAGATCCAGTCACTCACACACTCACTCACCAACCCATACAGCCACTCACACATCCACAAAACCACTCACACACCCACTCTACGGCCCATACAGCCACTCACACACCCACTCACAGACCCATACAGACACTCACACACCCACTCACCGACCTATAAAGCAACTCGCACACTGAATATCAAGGATTATAGGTTACAAATCAGGAAATAAAATCCTTAGAAATTCAGTAAAAAAATCAAAAGGTTACAGGGTTTGTTATAGTTAGGAAATAACATTTTAAAAAACCTTAGAAATTCACCAAAAAAAGAAATAGATTATACGGATGTTATGGTTAGGCTAAGATATCACTCGTACAAAACCAGTGAAATTCAGCAGTTATTGTTACCTGAGCTAACTATCACTTATGCCCCCGCAATGCAATGCTTATGACCTCACATATTACATTACTCATGACATGTTCAGTGATGTCACTGATGGCATCACTGATGACATCTCAAATGACATCACTGATGACATCATCCAGTGATTTTGAGTGTTTTTTTAAAGTTTTTGAGTGTTAACATTATAAACCCAATTAACATTAGAAAGACAGACAAGATAAGAGCTCCCGGAAAATAATTATTACTGTAGATAATAAGGTGAACTGCAATACAGAAATATGTGGGACATTCAGTCTAAAATCCAAAGGAAGTGGATCGCTTGTAATTGTGCCAGAAACAGCAGTCCTTGGTCTCAACAGCTTATAACTAAAGAAACTGTTGAATTGCTAAGGGCATTAAAACTTTTGGTTCTGGAGTTTTACTTTCATAAGTGTGTATGCAAAAAAAATTAAAAACAGAGGAAAATATTAAAATAATTAGAAGCATCCCAAAAATGTATTCAGGAGGATTCAGCCTGGAATCTAAGGGCCATATGTATCAAGCCAAATTGCATTAGCAAACGCCGAAATTCGCAGAATTTCGGCGTTTGCGAATGCAATTTTGCTTAGAGGTATGTATGAAGTCAAAACTGCCTCGCAAAATAAGGAATCGCAAAATTTGCGATTCCCTATTTTGCGATTGCATTTTAAGGAATCGCAAATTGCGATTCCTTAAATGCAATTTAAGAAGCACCAAAAAAGTGCAATTTGGCCTTAAGGAATCGCAAATTACCACCAACTTCAGGTTGGTGGTAATTTATCGATTCCTTTGAAAAATGCACTTTTTTGCATTTTCAAAGTGCCATGTGGCGCACATACATGCCCTTAGGGCATGTATGTGCGCCACATCTGCACCCATGCTCATTTCAGGGTGCAACAGGGTGTCCTTTAGACACCCTGGCACCCTTGAATTGCATTCTCAATTTGCGATTCTCTAATTGGGAATCGCAAATTGCGAATGTCTTCCCATTCATTCCTATGGGCCTCTAGGCCCATAGGAATGAATGGGGAGGTATTCCTTAATTGCGAATCGCAATTTGCGATTCGCAAATAAGGAATATGTAGGATTCGCAAAATTTATTGCAAATCCTACATACATCTCGTTTTGCGATTCTCAAATAGCGATTCTCTAAAATTCGCTATTTGAGAATCGCAAAACCAAACTTTCATACATATGGCCCCAATTGTATTATCTGTCAAAAAGGTCATGTGTAACTTCTGAGACATGGTTCGGCCACCTTCCCGTGGCCAGTTTTCTTGGAATGTACCCTTACTTTCAATATTCATGAATCCTGGAAGAGGAGTGTAATAGCACCATTTTTCCAAAAAGGTCAGTGCACTCTATCTATAACCACAGACTGATATCCCTTGTAGATTCAAAAGACAAAGGGGCAGATTTACAAGCCCCTTGCGCCGCAGGTGCATCACTTTGCGTTACACACCGGTGGCGCAGCCTGCTAAGTGATATTTACAGGAACAGGTAAAGTCACCCTGCGTGACTTAACCTGTGCTTGTAAATATCGCCCCTGTTCACGCAACACTTTGCGTGTTAGGGGCGTGACATGGGTGTTGCTGTGGGTGTTCCCACGCAACACCCATGTCCACTGATGCATTTCCAGATTTACGAGAAATCGTAAATCTGGAAATGCGTGAGAATGCTATGCCACCCTGGGGGTGGCGTAGCGAGGTGCAACGAGGAGAAATGTTTTCATTTCTCCTCGTTGTTTTCCTCTTTCAATGCGTGCTGCATTCTACAGCACACATTGGAAGAGGAAATCACCTCAATTGATTGTTTTTGTGCAGGAAGGTGCGCCTTCCTGCACAAAAACAATCTCCCCACGACGCAGGCATCCTTGCACCAAGGTGCAAGGGTGCCTGCGCCAGCACATGGCAGCAGTTTGTGCGCCAGCGCAGGGGGAAGCACAGTGATGCGACATATTGTTGTAAATATGTCGCATCCCTGTGCTTCGAAACTAACGCAGCGCGGCGCAGCAAAATGACTAGCGGCACCGCGCTGCGTTAGTTTCTTGTAGATCTGCCCCAAATTATTTAGTGATCCCCTTCCTTCACAAACTAGTATGTATGAGAAAGTTATCTGCTAAAATGACCAGTCAGATTTCAGGTGGAACAATGTACGATGGACAATGTTTTGTTACCAAATGTGCCTGTGCAAAAATGTGTTATATAAAGAAAGTGAGGAACTGTTTGTGTCTTTTATTGACTATACTTCTCTGTTTGTCTGAATTGATCACCTTTCTCTTTAGCATAAAGTGTAGGAGTTCAAAGTTCTAGCTGGTTTGCACACGGTGCAGGGATGTTAAGGGGGTAACCCCCTTCTATGCTTCTTCTCTTAATAGGGGGGGGGGCTGATCACAAGCATTTGCACTCTTAGATTCCTTCGTAGGGCATGTCAAGGAATTTGTAGGGGATTTCCCCTATACCTAGCTCTTCCTCAACAGACTGAATTTTGGTCTTTAGAGCTCCCACTGCCGAGGTCAAATATGAGATGAGAGATGGGCAGTCCTGAACGCCTTGTGAGACTGCTGCACCAGCAGAACAAAGGGACTTCTTTTTTCCCATGTTGTATCAAAAACAGGTCATGATGGAATAGGACCACCTATCTTCAGCTCCAATACTACTAAGGGTCAGGGGCCCACTGCCGCTGGTGTGTAAATGCACAGTAGACCAATCAGGTAAGGAGCAGTCTCAATGGTTACTGGGGGACAAAGTCCCACCCCAGGTGATGTGCAAATATGCAATAAACAGTACAAGCAGGATGCAAACTCAATGGCTGCTGGGGGACGAAATTCTTACCCAGCTTATGAGCAAATAACGAAGTAGACCGTACAGACAGGGAGCAGTCTCAATGGTTGCAAAAAGTCCCACCCCAGTTGATGTGCAAATGCGCAATCAACAGCACAGGCAAGGAGCTGACTCACTGACTACTAGGGGGGAAAACCCCTAGTGGTATGTGGATGATCAGGAGGGCAGGGAGTCAATGCAGACAGGGATCAGAGTGTAAGAACATCCCACAGTGTCCCTCCTTTTGAGTACGGAGTTACTGGGAGGCAAAGTGCAGTGCACAACTGTCAGTGTGCCTGGGAAACAAGATGTCAAAAATCCTTAAAAAAGATAATTTACCTTGACCCAGATACTGCTAGACAACGGAGAAACAGCAGCCCTCATCCTCCTGGACCTATCAGCCGCCTTCGACACGGTCTGCCACCACACACTACGAACACGCCTTCACGACGCCGGGATCCAAGAGAAGGCCCTGGACTGGACCACATCCTTCCTTTCCGGCAGAACACAAAGCGTCCGCCTCGCCCCTTCCGATCCAAGGCCACCAAGATCATCTGCGGCGTACCCCAAGGCTCCTCCCTCAGCCCAACGCTGTTCAACATCTACATGGCACCCCTCGCCCACGTCGCCCGACAGCACAACCTCAACATCATCTCCTACGCCGACGACACCCAGCTGATCCTCTCCCTCACCAAAGACCCTCACACCGCCAAAGCCCACCTCCACGAAGGAATGAAGGCCGTCGCCGAATGGATGAGGACCAGCCGCCTGAAGCTGAACTCGGACAAGACGGAGGTCCTCATCCTTGGTTCCAACCCTTCAGCCTGGGACGACTCCTGGTGGCCAACATCACTGGGAACAGCCCCGCCACCCACCGACCACGTACGCAACCTAGGGGTCATCCTCGACCCCACCCTCTCCATGACTAAGCAGGTCAACGCTGTTTCCTCATCCTGCTTCAACATCCTCCGAATGCTCCGCAGGATCTTCAAGTGGATCCCCACCGAAACAAGAAAAACAGTCACCCAGGCCCTCGTCACCAGCAGGCTGGACTACGGAAACGCCCTCTACGCAGGAACGACGGCTAAGCTCCTGAGACGGCTGCAACGCATCCAGAACGCCTCTGCACGTCTTATCCTCGACATCCCCCGACGCAGCCACATCACACCCCACCTGAGAGACCTGCACTGGCTCCCTGTCAACAAGAGGATAACCTTCAAGCTCCTCACCCACGCACACAAAGCACTCCACAACTCCGGACCAGCCTACCTCACCGACGACTCAGCTTCTACACCCCCACCCGCCAGCTCCGCTCGACCAGCCTCGCCCTCGCCACAGTCCCCCGCATCCGGAAAACGACCGCCGGCGGCAGATCCTTCTCCCACCTCGCCGCCAAGACCTGGAACACCCTCCCCACCAACCTCCGACAGACCCAAGACCTACTGGCCTTCAGAAGACTCCTCAAGACCTGGCTCTTCGATCAGTAGCAGCACCACCCCCCTCTTCCCCCAGCGCCTTGAGACCCTCGCGGGTATGTAGTGCGCTTTATAAGTGACATGATTGATTGATTGATTGATTGATTGAGATACTGAGGACGATCTTGCCAATAAGCACAATACCCAGTTGCAGAGCTAAGGGGGGTGGCCCTGCCCTGGCTCTTCCTGGAGCTGACGGGCACAGGACGGGCCCGCCCTTAGCCCAGGCTTTTTGGACTTTGCCTGGGCGCGACCTGCACTGCGAAAGGAGGAACGGCACTTTTCAAAGTCTACAGGGATGACCAGGGCAGCCCCATCTCTTCTGGGCAGGTGAAGTGGTTGTGGGACAGTGAGTCTCTGGTGCCGACAGTCTCTCCTGTGCATCCCGCGACACTGGAGGGGGTAGGGTGCTTTTCAAAGCATGCAGCACGGGGATGACAAGGGCAGCCTCTCCTCTTCTGGGCAGGCAAAATGGTTGTTGGACGAGTCCCTGCTACTGCCAGTCTCTCCTGTGCAACCCATATTAAAAAATGAATTATGCCTCAATTGAGAGAATCTATGGATTTTGTTATGTGTGTATTTTGCTCTCTCAAATCTGAGTTCAGCCCCACATGAAAAGTTACAGGTTATGAAATCAATTTAATGTGGGAGCACTATAGATGATTAATTTTGCTAGTACTGGAAATAGATTGATATCCTCACACAAGCTAGTCTACAAATTAAAAATATTGTCCATTTTAAAATACAGTGTAGAGATCTTGAAGATTGCAGTTGTCTTTCACTTTAACATTGTTGAAGGTTTTATTTGTTAAAAGATTCTGTGACTGAGACAAGTGTGTCGATTACATTTTTAAGGCTGGATCTCAAATGAGGAATATGAAATCAAAGCCCCCAGCTGCTTATGTTTGCATATGATGCTTTACAACACATGCCTAGAGACACAATGGTAGATATAGTTAACAAAGCAATGAACAAGAACACTTTTAATATAATCAAAATTACTGGAAATTGTATATCTGCTTCTGAGTCTCTATAAATCTGTCCTCAATACGCAAAATCAGTACTTTTGAACCAAAAGCCTTTTGGCAGATGTTGAACATTATTTAAAGATTCATTAGTTGCATCCATTTATAACACAATCACAATGTTAAGAATTTAGCTCTGCATGGAATACGTAATGATTCCTATAATTTGGTGATTTGTAATTACTCTTAGAGGGAGGATGGAGACTCTTGCTCAGACTTTAAAAATAAATGTTGGCTGCTGGCAGAAAACGTTTAATGTCAAAGGGGTATTCAAATGTAGTCTTGATTTGTGCAGTGCTGAACCTGGCAAGTTTCCACTATTTGCATTGAATGTTTTGAGATCAGTTAACAATGCTGTTCTTTTATCATGTTATTTGGAAAATCTTTTATGATTCATATGTTTTTAACATTAATTTTAGATATTTAAAATTGAGTATTTTATAAATCTCCCCTAATTAGGAGATATTTGGATTGAATGTATGTTTTACCATATGGTTATGTTTGTTTTTGTGAACGCTTTTAAAACATTTTCAAATAAAAATTAATTTGAAATTTATGAGTGTGTTTCAAACTTGTTTGTAATAGCTTATTTGAAATAATCATCCCCATGTCTTCTTACTGCCTCTTGACCCGATAAGCATTACAAATGGAAGCAGCTCTTTTTTGGTAAAGAACAAATTGTGCTATCACATAATTAGTGGCAAATAACTTTGCAATGGTTAATAACCTCTGACATTAATATCACCTGGAAACTCACTAAAGATATGTTCTACTAGGAATCAGGTTGACATACTGTGTATGTGGGGAAGAGATGTCAAAAAGCAGAGGACGGGGGTTCAAAACAAATATACCCCCTCAGAGGTCAACATGTTTCTGCCTTTCATAGACTCCAACAGGAGTTCTTAGGCATTCGTCAGGACCAAATATTGTGAAGTCAGGGTCCTGACTTCACAAGTCACTCGGCTGAGGACTGTGTTGCGTGAGCCGAAGTGGCAGAGGGGTACCTTGTGGCTATAGAGAGTATAAGTCTGTCTCCTCCCACAGATGGAGATGATGGATTACTGGCCTAGATTCCGGGCGCCTACCTTGGAAACGGCCAGTATAGCCATCTTATTACATTACATATGAGTGTGGTATACATCCGTACAGAGTGACTTGTATTCATATTTGGTCCTGACGAATGCCTAAGAACTCCTGTTGGAGTCTATGAAAGGCAGAAACATGTTGACCTCTGAGGGGGTATATTTGTTTTGAACCCTTGTCCTCTGCTTTTTTAATCCTATTCAAGGACACTACCTAATAAAATTATTTGAGCCCTTGAGTTGTTTTATTCTTCACTGCACTTTTTCACTGCACTCTGTCCCTCACTCACCAGAATTCACTTTGTGGCATCCCTGTGCCTTTAAACACCTCAGCTCCTCCCCACACCATCACACTAGGTTTGGAGTTGTAGCCCACATCAGGGACCGGCTGGCCCTGATGTGCGGAGGGAGCCCAATGATGAAGCATGTCACCTTTGGGTGAGTGAGAGTTCTCGTCCGATAAGGACATCTCTTCCCCACATACACAGTATGTTAACCTGATTCCTAGTAGAACATATCTTTAGTGAGTTTCCATATTTAGACAGGGAGTGATATGTTCTCTATTGATCTCCCTTGGATCCTACGTGTGTTATTATTAATATCACCTGACCTGAAAATACTAAAAAGAATATCATTAAAATGTTTGTTGGCTGTTGCAGTTTTTGAAAAGCGGTGCATTGCTATTCAAGTAAACTCATTTGAGTGTCTTAAATATGTTACCAATATTTACCAAAGCCTTGGCATTCTTAAGTAGTGGATTATCCCATGGAGTGAGCCATCTCATATTATGGCTTATGTTTAATTAGAAGATTTATCATATCAGGTGTGCACTAATGCGTGAGCTGCTTTCAATTTATTCTTATAAATAGATTTGCATTAGTAAATTTAAACATGAACCACTTATATTCAGAGGCAAAGATAAGAGCTACAAAAGGTGCCAACCAGATATTTATAATCCATAACTTTCATAAGTCCTAAACACATGCTTACCCAAAAATGAAAGCAAATTCAAATAATACCCACCAACCCAGTTCTATTTGGTAATTTAAAGAAGTGCCATGTGCACTCAAATCTCATACTTTTATTTTCTTAAAAATATATATTAGGGACATGCACATAGTAATATGATTTCTATACCGTTCAGCAAAGAATACAAATTGGTTGTTATACATGCTTTATCAAGAACAGCAATAACAATCTCACCTGTATATATAATGCTCTGCTTCAAATAGTTTGAATGGTGGGTAGGTACATTAGTAGCTATTACCTGGGTTTTATTCATGTTGAGCCTGTATCTTACCTCTCCTAACTTGCATATGATTGATTTTATTATTGGCAGAGCATTCTCTTCATCCTATGTGAAAATGACACCATCATTTCCTTATGCCTCTAGGTTAATCACTCGATTCTTTATTAGATTATATCTCTTTTACAAGTCTGCTTTTATATAAGAAGGGTTCCATGTAAAGTACATAGAATAAGGTAGAATTGAAACCTATTCTGTTGATTGCTATTGATGGCATACAATGAACAAAATGTTCAAGAATTGAGGTATATTCTTCTAAAAGCTGAAAAGGGAGATAACATTCACTAGATGGCTTGTTATTGGGTAGTGTTCTCAGTTTCTTTAAATTGCTTTAATGTGAAATTTGCATCCACTCCTTTCATAATCTTATTGCTTAGCCTATTTTCTGATATTGTAACTTAATAATCCCAAATGTTTCTTGCCCTACGTATTTGTCTTTCAGTATAGAGAATCTCAACACAGAGGGCAAAGCTGTGTCTTATTCCATCATCAATAACGTATTGTCCAGTCTGATACACACTCACATCGATGTGTATTGCAGCTCCTTTTAACTCTAGGTAAATGATCAAGTGTATGCCCAGCACTTTGTCCACACTAATAGATACACAATCTAAAAACCTGCTAACTTAAAATTGTTATCATGGACAATCTTTTTAAGATGAATCTGCTGATGTTTAACTGTGAATAATATCTGATCTTCTATCACACCAGCTTAGGTGTCACAGAGGTTCACATATGTATTTTAATGTTGTTTTTATTGAATTTGATATTGCTCTCAAAAGCACAAATTTAATGGATTAATGATCAGGTGGTGCCGATATATTTGATAGACCCATCTCAGTGTTGTGCCTGGGACTCTGGCACCATAAACATGTCAAACATGCCTCTCCATTACTGGTACCCACAAATATTGGTGTACTGAAAACATTGATTTTAATACCTTCCCCTCAGTTCTACTTGGGTAGTTCTGAACATCATGTGGTATACACTCTAATCTATATAATAGAGTTGAGGGAATTTTAACCTAGTAGACCGTCAATGGATGATTTAGATTTTGTCAAGTGTCCTTATTGAATCTTTTAAGCCCAGCTCTCCGGTCAGTGATTTTGGACTGAAGTTGCTTTATGTGGGCCAATTTGGAGTTATTCTGAGATATTCTTACCCATAGGTAGTTGTAATTTTTACTCTTTCCAATTAAGCGGACCTGAAGGCCCATGTGTAATGCTACTTTTTATTATATTTTGAGAAGCAGATCAATTTGCTTTTATCTACATTTACATTCAGAAGTGAATATTGGAGTACTTGGTTAATAAATACAATGCTCAATGGAGGCAGATGGGGAGCGTAATTAGAAAAAATGATATAACTGACTTAAAGCTGGGAGCATATTTTATGGACTTCCATGATTGGTGGAAACAAATCATATATGTAAAGAGAAAATAGTAGAGGGCCAGTATACATCCCTGCTTAAAACTTGTTTTGTTGAGAACCGATTGCTCAAATCCCTATCGTGGCCTTATAGAATTAGGTACCCTGTGTTAGTATGAAGTGCCATTAGTATTGTAAGTAAGTAATCTGGGACATCAAGAGCGTCCCATTTGTACAATAGCAGGGACAATCAACTTCGTTGGATGTTGTGGAGAAGTCTTTATAAGCCAGATAGAGTGCTGTACTATTGAAAAGGGCAACATGATGATAATTCTGATGTGTGTCTTTTTCCCTTTTCTTATGTATGGGGATTAGTTTGCTACCTCTCCAAGATGATGGAATGATACTGGGGTTAAACAGCAGATATAGGATTATGCCTCAGGTGTATGGATTACTCATCATGACAGAAACTGGCATTTCACCCGAGCCCTGCACTGCTTAAAATCATCAGAATTTGATGTGCTTTAATATGTTGAAAATTGGTTGGAAAGAATGATTTGATTTATAAAGTGTAACAGTAGCCCGAATCGTTGTCCTGGCACTAAGCAAACAGAGCAAGGGCAAATATTTCATTCATCACCAATACTATTGAGAGGAAAAAAAACATGTTTTGAGTAGTTTCCTGAATTTAAATTCATCATCCAACTGCCACAGTGATAAGGGAGGATTATTCTATAGTTTAGCAGCTAAATAAGAAAAAGTTTTGCCTCCAATTCTCTTCCATCTGAAAGTTGGAAGCTGGAGCAGCCTTGTTCTACAGGATCTCAGATTTCTAACTGGACTGTAAAGCTGAAATCTGTCTCTCCAATATTTTGGGCAGATCTTATGGTATATAGGATGAACCAGGGTTAAAAATTTAAATTGAATGCCCTTGTGCACAGGCAGCCAGTGAACTGTCTGAGATGACTCGATATTAATGAATGCCTTGGGAGCTTTAAGATCACATGCGCTGCCGCATTCTGTACTGCAGTCTATTGATCAAAGTTTTAGGAAGACCGAGATGGAGACTACTGAACTATCGGCATAGTCAAATACGAGAAGTGATCATGGCATGTACAACTGTGCATCCAGAGGTAAGAGATCAAGAAATTTTTTCAGAGTCTGGAATAAGGCAAAGCAGATACCTGTGGTATTGAGAATTTGCTGGAGAAATGACAACTAATTGTCAACCCCCCACCCCATGTTTTTTAGCACAGTTGCCGGGGGGTGGGGTGTTGGTGTCACTCGGTAGTCCAGCTGGTCACCATTCATCAAAGGTAGTTATTTGCTTCCCAAAGACCAATATCTCTGTCTTCTCTGAATTACATTTCATGTGACTCTGTTGCATCTATTTGATGACCTGTGCTAAACAGTTTTTGAAAGTTGCTTCTGAGATGTCAGGTGAGACTCTATCCATAGATAGGATGAGTTGAGTATCATCTGCATAAGATACTGCTTTGATCCAAAAGGATTCAATCAGCGCAGCTAAGGGTGCCATTTCTACATTAAAGAGCATCGGACTCAGGGAGAAGCCCTGAGGAACACTGTACTGAAGCTCCTTATTCTCAGAGGAGTACTGGGATATCACGACTGACTGATATCGGTCCGATAAAAAAGATTTAAACCATTCAACGCCTGGCTGCAGACTTCCACCTCCGCCAAACTTTGAAGCAGAAGGGAGTGGCATACTGTATATAATGCTGCTGATAAGTAAGAAAATTAGGGCAGCGTTCCAACCTCTATCTAAAGTGATCTTTAAATACTCTGAAACTTCTAACAATACAAATTCCGTACCGAATTTCGGTCTAAATCCTGACCGTTAGTGATGTAACAGCCCTGCTGTTTCCAAATATTCAGACAACTGAGCATTCAAAGGTTATTCCAACATCTTGGAAAAAGCTGGTAGTAAGGAAATAGGCTGGAAATTGGCTAATAACTCCGGGTTGGCAGATGTTTTTTTTTTAGTAACAGTTTCATCTTAGCCTTTTTCCAGATTAATGGCACGGTCACAGAAGTCAAAGAGTTAAGAAACAGCGCATTTATCACAAGGTTAAGGATCTCGATTGCTTTAACCAGCATTTTCTAATTACTTTTTCACATTGCGCCAAACTAACTAGCTTAAAACTGGACTGCGTAGGATTGTGTTTTGACACTGAAATTGATGGAAGTGTTGCTCCTGATATTCTTGGTTATTTGAATCAAAGCCGGACTGCAATTTCCTAATTGTCTCCTCAAAGAAATGTGTCAAATAATTGCAAAGAACTAGAGTAATGGATGAAGTTGTCACTGACTCCTGAATAGGGCTGTGTCTGTCCTCTCACAATGCTGTCTCCACCCCCCTGGAGTGTTTCTGGAGCCAAGGCAGGGCAAGGCAGGAACTAGTGAACTACAAAGACTTTCTTTTGAAGTATGCCTACTTCAAAGGCCAAAAGGGGTATAAGTACTGGACCTGTAACCCCACATTTTGCAACACTTCTTGACTGAGGGCTCTGCCAAGAAGAAGAGCTGTCAGGAGGAGTACTGCCTCTTTGCTGTGTGTTGATTTGCTGGGTTGGCCTGCAGTTGTGCTTCTGTGTGTGGGCAGTGAAAGAACTAGACTTTGCTTTCTGAAACCTGTGAAGGTTCTCCAAGGGCTTGTGTGTGCTTGCCTCCTGTTGGAAGTCTCAGGGCCATCAAAGGCTTCATCTGTAGCATTCTTGAACTCCACTGCTGGGCATTCTGACCTGTCTTGTGGTGTCAAATCCAGTTCTGGGCCCTTGGAGGTTATTTTGCTGTTTAAAGCCATTCAAAATCGGCACATCGCCCTTCCAGCGCATGTTGTTCCAATGCAGCACTGCCATGCAGGAGACGTTTGCATGCACCGCTGCAGTGCGGCCGAAGAAATCGATGCATCGCCTGTCCATGGCTGAAAGAACTGCTGCAGCCTGAGTCCAGAGCACCGAGTCTCCGATGTCCGAGACCCCCGCTCTGACTTTGGCGCAGGCCCTGCTGTTTGGCTGAAAGAATCGACGTATCACCTGTCTGCGGCTGGCAGAATCAGTGCAGCGCCTGTTTTGCCACTGCCACACCGACTCAAGCATGCCCAGATTGTCACACATTGCACCTGTGCACCAAGTTTTACACTGCACCACTCGCAGACCAGAAATGTATTCGGATTTCGACGCATCGTTTCTGCACACAGTATGGCACCAATGCAACACTTCTCTTGCGTGCAGCAGAACTGATGCATCGCTCACCCAAGTACTCAAGAACCGACGCATCCCTGTGTCTTCCGACGCTTCTCTCCTTTGCAGCTGTTTTTCGACTTGGATTTTAACGCATCACAGGTACTTTGTGTAAAATCACTGCAGCCATAGAGTTCTATGGACCACATTTTAAAAGTGATATTTTACGTTCTGTATGTTGGATGTTTGTTGTTTTGGTCTTGTTTGGTTTAGATAAATATTGTTTATTTTTTTTAACTGGTGTGGTGTCCATTTGTAGTGTTTTCACTGTGACACTGTGTGTGTTATGTACAAATACTCTACACATTGCCTACGAAATAAGCCTGACTGCTCGTGCCAAGCTACCAAGGGGGTGAGCAGGGGATATCTTGGGTGTGTAACTCCCTTATCCTGACTAGAAGGAAGGTGCCTACTTGGACAGGGTGCATACCACTGCCAACTAGAAACCCCCATTTCTAACACCCCTAGTTCTACTCATTCTCATCACAGTCGTTACAAAACAACCAACGACCCCCGGCCATCAGCCTTTGGTCATGGACTGGCTCGTTCAAAATGTGCTCAGAATGGCAGCACCTTCCAGGTTGGTTGGGTGGGTATTGCATTAACAGCATTGTTTTGGGACTTGCTGTCTTGGAGGTAAAATTCCTCTAAAAAGCAAGGACAGTGATGAAGAAGAGTAGCGCTAAGGAATAATTAAGATTACATAAGCAATCCAGCTATTTTTTGTTGTCTCTGCGATTTGTTGCTTTGCGCAAAAAAATCTACCCTTTGCTGGTGATTTGGGACTGTAGGTGTCTAACTACAAAGCCTCTCTCTGCATCATGAATCGATCCTGCGCTTTTCAGTACAATGAAATTCGAAAACTACATTTCTTTTGTGGCATTTAAAAATGTCACAGCTGTGATTAATTATAAAGATTATTATTGATTGTAACTTGAATTGCTACAGTAAATTATCCCAAACAGTATACAAGTGATTTGCATCAATATTTTATACAGCCAACTAAAATATACAGTTACTGCTCGAGGGTTAGTAGCAAGGCAAATGTAGGTTTTTGATTAAATAAGAAAGGCAAACCATTTTATTCTTTAAAGTGTAAGGTCATTTAACACAGACAGACACCTGCAAGAAATGCTAATCAGAGGCCCGGAGCCCAAAAAGGCAATTAGCTTAACTAGCTTGACTCACCCATGGACTCCACTCTTAATACAGTAGATTTTTTGTGGTTAGGAAAAGTGTAAACTTTTTGATGGTCTTCCCATGGTAAATGTCGGAGAGATTCCATCTTTTTAGACATTTTTCGCAACATCGGATGTTTGCCTTTTGGTGTGATTGCAGTCACCCTCCAGGCACAGCGCATGTATTGTGTTCAAAGTATACGAGGTTCCTTTTTCCAAACTACAATGAAGTTACTCTAGTAATGCAAAAGTGTGGGCAGCTGCCCAGAAATAATATATATGAAAAGTTGTAACAAAGGATCTAGTTATCCAAGCCTTCTATAAAGCGAACAACGCAATTTTAGAGTGCATGTAGTTCCCATGGACGTTATTTAAGGGTCGCTGCTGCGACCACTGGCATGTCCCTTGTGACCCCTGGCACTGCCTTTGCGACCCCTAGTGTCAGAAGTGGCAAAATCAGTGCCAGGGACAGAAGTAGCTCGTCCTTATGGACGTCGATGGGGTCTTCACTGTCCTTGCTTTTTGTCAATTTTGTATTATACTACTAGTGAATAATATTATATTATTCGCTATTAGTTTAATAAAAAATGGAGGTCAAATAGCTGGAATATGACTTTCCCTGGCAGCTGAGGTAAGTAAAAAAAATGCTGTTACATGTATGTATGTTGTGTGCGTGCTTGCAGTTTTGAGTGTGTTTATGTAAGAGAGAGTGTGTGTGAATGTGTAGACAGAGTGTATGTGTAAGTGTGTATGTGTAAATGTGTGAGCATGTGTATGTTTGAGTAAAACTGAAAGTCAAGGGACATGTGAAGTCACTTCCGCTACCCCTGGCATTTTGGTGAATTGACGTCCATGGTAGTTCCACCTTACTATGCTGCAGAATGTTTCATTCCTAAATAAATATAATCATGTTATTCATTTGTAACTTATAAATGGTAAATGCGTTCAGAACCCTATTTTCCATTAATATCAATGGGGTCACCCTGTTTCCCTCGGAACCTGGGTATTGAATTAAAAAGCTACAAGTGGTTCCGTTGGGTAAGCACCACGGAGTGCTTTTAAGAACCAAACCGTTTCTTCAAAAACAATTTTAAATTATACAAAACAATCCTGAATTTACCACACCTACAATAGATTAGCGAAAGTATAAATTTATTACTTTCTTTGATTTTAATGAGTTTTTTTAGAACACATTTTTTCACAATTTTGTACAGTAGATAAATATGGGCTGTCAGAAGAAAGAAAACAAACAATACAGAGACAATTCAGTGGGTGACTGTGGTGACAAAAAGTGAAATGAGTGATCTTTCAAATTCAAACACAAACAAAACAATAACATAGATTGGTATTGGTATAACGACCCTCACGAAGGACCGCAATCTGCTGAGCTATCTGACCTCCTTACTAATTTAAACTTCACCCAACAGATTTCTTCCCCCACCCATTTGAAAGGACACATCCTGGACCAGGTCTGGACGTGTGGCATGACCACTTCAACCCCCGTAATTTCCCCCTGTTTATGGTCCGACCACCATCTAAAATGTATGCTCGTACTCCCAACCACACATAAAACCAGCACAGTCGAAGGCGGCTTTGCCAGGAAATGGAATTCTATTAATAAAAAAGATTTCCTTAACACTCTGACCAACACTAACCCGTCTCCTAGCACCGACATCAATGTCACCGAAGCTAATCTCACTCAATGGCTTCTCGAGGCGAGTTACTTGCACGCGCCCCTTAGGAAAGTCAAACTAGCTAGACGTGCCGACGTCCAGAGATGGTTCTCCCCTGAACTTAAATCGCAGAAATTAGCCCTGCACCAGTTAGAGAGGCAATGGCGTCGGGAATACTCCTCTGACAAGAAATCACTGTATACCTTAGCCCGGAAAGATTATATGAAGGCCATTCTCGCAGCTAAAGCTGCTCACTTCTCCTCACACATTCTCAACGCCAATAAAAGCTCTAAAGAGATATTTGCCATTATGAACGAACTGTCCAACCCAGACAGGATACTTGCTAAGGCCACGCCCTCTCAAGCATTGTGCAACTCACTAAACGATTATTTCATCGAAAAAATCTCCATCATTAAAGTCAGTATCCCTAAACATCCCTCCTTGTTGACCGCGGCCCCCACACACAGTAACAACTTCATACTTAGCTGCTTCCCCCCCATTAGCATCAAGATCTTTCAGGAGCTCCTAGTTAAAGTTAAATCTGGTGCCCCCTCCGACTGCTGCCCACCTCATATACTCAAAGACTGCCTATCAGTCCACCCGGGCTCTGCACTCTCGCTACTGAACGAATCCCTTTCGTCTGGCCAAGTCCCTACAGCATTTAAAAAAGCTATAGTGGTCCCCCTGCTGAAGAAACCTGGAGCTGACCCCTCTCTTCCATCTAATTACCGCCCGATTTCTTTGCTCCCGTTTCTGGCAAAAGTGCTAGAGACCCACGTAGATTCCAACTACCTCAACTCTCATCAGGCAGGGTTCCGTCCGGCACACTCCACGGAAACTGTTATCCTCGCTGTCCTGGACACTCTTTGACATAGTGCGGATAAGCGTTCCCCCCAGGCTCTGGTGCTCCTGGATCTCTCTGCCGCCTTTGACACGGTCGACCACTCCATCTTGGTCGACCGTGTTAAACAAGCTGGCATCCAGGGCGCAGCGGCTGGTTGGCTCACTTTCTTCTTGGAAAACCGGACCCAGGCCGTCCGCCAAGACCACTTTTTGGCCCCGTGGCGCAAAACCAACTGTGGCGTCCCACAGGGCTCCGCTCTCTCCCCCCTTTTGTTCAATCTCTACATTGTCCCCCTGATTCAGTCGCTTAAAGATAGAAATGTGACGGTTTATAACTACCCGGATGACTTACAATTGGTTTTCTTGGTAGACAACTCGCATAGTTCCCTCACCGAATTTCAGGCCACCATGTTACACATTCAACAATGGATGGACTACAACCACCTTAAGCTAAACCCCGGCAAGACAGAGCTTGTTCTTACTGGAGACAGCCATAAGTTTTGGGGCCCACACTACTGGCCATCAGAGCTAGGACCTCCACCCTCCCCTTCCCCATCGGCCAAAACATTAGGAGTCACCCTCCACAGTGACCTGTCACTGAAAACTCAGGTGGGCTCGGTCATCTCTAAATGCTTCTTTCAACTGAGGAAAATCAAGAAAATACACCGTTTTCTCACACAGGAAGCTTTGATCCAAGTGGTAGTCGCCACTGTACTATCGCACTTGGACTATGCTAATTCTGTATACTTGGGTATGCCGATCTATCTGTTCAAACGGTTGCAGATGGCCCAAAATCAGGCAGCCAGACTGATCCTCCTCCAACCTAGATGGCAACCAGCTACCCCTCTGCTGAAGGAATTACACTGGCTTCCAATCCCCCAACGCTGTGCTTTCAAGGTAGGATGCCTTATATTTAAATCCCTGCATGGCAACAACCCCAAATTTATTAACTGTCTGATACTCAGGCACACACCCTCTCGGAACCTATGCTCTGCCCATCTTTCTCTCCTCACCATTCCCGTCTTCAATCGGGTACGGCTAGGAGGCCGAAGATTTGCCACACTGGCCCCTAGACTGTGGAACTCCTTCCTGTTGGAGATCCGATCTTGCACCGACCTTTTGCAATTCAGGAGGTCCCTGAAAACGTGGCTTTTTACACAAGCCTATAATTAAAGCTGTTCACTGTTAGTTCCCAAAGCCTATAGCGCCATGAAACCACCCGGTGTACGCGCGCTTTATAAATCATTATTAACATTAACATAGATTCCCTGTCCTTTTCCGGTCTTTCACTCTAGCATGCACTGTCTTTTAAATCTTTTTAGCTATAGTGTGCCAGGACATGAGACATTATCAGGTCGATATTTCGTGGTTACTTTCCTTTCTGCTGCAGAAAGGAGAGTAACCAGTGACGCCCGGTGTTCGAGAACTAACGGAGGTGCGGGGAGCTGCAGCCAATTCATTTGGACAAACCTAAATCAGTATTGGATTGTGCAGCCACAATCACAAGTGTGATTTCTCTACCCCCTGGTGTTCGATGTGTTTGACCAGAGGGGGACGCAGCTGATAATTGGAACACAGCTGAGGCCATTTAAATACAGATTCACGAATGGGGGCACATGGATGATCCTCAACAATAAAGTTTTTGTGACAAGCTCCATCCGGGCTCGGAGGAGTAGATTCATGTTCTTGAATATCTAACCAACAAAGGTGAGTACTCATGGAGTATGGCTGCTCGCACACCTGTAAATATTTTACCGTACACCACACTAAAAGGAGTTTCATTTTCATTTTTAAATAGGCTGTTGCTAGTCTGCTTTGTCCTGAGGAAGACCCTATCTGATGTATCTACAGACACACATATCTACAGGGTCGAAACGTCAACATGATAATGTCTCATGTCCAGGCGCACTAAAGCTAAAAATTTAAAAGACAGTGCATGCTAGAGTGAAAGACCGGAAAAGGACAAGGAATCTATGTTATTGTTTTGTTTGTGTTTGAATTTGAAAGATCACTCATTTCACTTTTTGTCACCACAGTCACCCACTGAATTGTCTCTGTATTGTTTATGTTTTCTTTTGTCTGACAGCATGTATTTATCTACTGTGCAAAATTGTGAAAAAATGTGTTCTAAAAAAGCTAATTAAAAACAAAGAAAGTAATAAATTTATACTTTCGCTAATCTATTGTAGGTGTGGTACATTCAGGATTGTTTTGTATAATTTAAAATTGTTTTTGAAGAAATGGTTTGGTTCTAAAAAGCACTCCGTGGTGCTTACCCAATGGAACCACTTGTAGCTTTTTAATTCAGAACCCTATTTTCAGCATACATGTAACATGGACCGGAACAGATCACTGGAGAAGTTACCATGTACTCCTGTAGCAGTTATGGGATGTGGAATACAATAGAATATGTTACAATGATATATAATAATGCGTAGAATAATGTCTGCCAAAGTGAATGACCTAATAGGCACATCTGTGTTTGGAGTTACCCAATACCTGCTCTGCTTACCAGCAGCCCCTTAAAGGGGCGCTCACAGATAGGGAGGTGGGAGAACAGTGCCGGGTATGTCAGGGACCCACTCATCACTAAATAAGAACAGTAACCTCTTTTTTCTTTCACAAAGTACAAGCCAAAGTAGGTTTTCTTGCAAACCTTTCCAGAGGGAGGCTTAGGCCAAGTAAGGTTCGGTATTGGTTTTCCTTTCTGCTGCATTGTGCTGACCTGTGGAGTTGGGAGTCAGAGGAGATCTCTGCAGTGCTGTCACAGTGCCTCACCATCTTGGTGTTTTGGGGCATTTCATTCTTGGATATATCTTGTGCCTGGAGGGACACACAGGTAAAGCTGTTCTCTTCTATTCATGTCAGAGTAACCATGGGACAATCTGGAATGCTGTCATAGATTCCAGCCTCTCGTTACGTCAAAAAACGTAATCCAATTCAGGCTTTCCAGGGTTTCACAATGATGCATGGTATGTCACTTCCAGGTCACCCCAATGACTTGGTGTAACCCTACACCACAGAGCAGCCACGCAACACACAATATGACCCACACACCTAAATGAAGTGTATGCATACAGTAGCAAGGTTCTTTCACAACCACCCCAATGGTCACTCGATGTTCTCAAGCCATAGCTTCAACATTGTATAATGCACCTTTAATCTCATTCCCTGTGAATGTGATATTGGTTCAATGCATGAGCTGGTGTGATTTGACCTGCTGATTTGGATTTCAGACTGTGCTTTTAAATTAAACTATGGTCTATTTGTGGTTCTTTTACATTTTTTGGTCTTGCTCCACATTTTTGGAAACTTCCTCAGTTCATTATTTTACCCTTTGTAACCCAGTGTATTTTATTATAATTTCTGCCTTTTAACTTACTCGGTCTGAACATTTAAGTTCCTTGTATCTTAACAGTATGGTTGGTTAATTATTGTTGCAAATATACCAGGCTCATTTTCTCTGAGATTACCACCGGAGGACTCAAGACTGCCAATCGTGGCTTACTGGCAACCCTTCCACTGAGACACAAGTGATAAAGTGGTCTAACTTTTTATGCAAAAGATTCAGCCCTGTGGGATTCCCTTCTTCTATACCCAGGACCACACAATGACCAGCTCAAATTCAGAAAACCCTTAGAGACCCCTCTCTTCACCTTTGCATTGGATAACCATATTTTCAGTACAATCCTTTCTATTCAGATCACTCCCTGCCAATGATTGATCGGCTCTCCAGCATTTGGTCCTTGCAATACATCATATTGAATTCCACCTCTCCTTCTTAATTGTACCATACCCAAACCACTCTGAGACCACCACAGTTCCATTAAAACACTTTACAAAATCCAAAATAATATACATTAAAAAATATGTTTTGTTTTTCTAAAGCCCAATCTTGAATTCATCAGCTAAACAATATTATCAAGAATTACTCACCATTCAAGTCTTTGAAACCAACTGAAAAGTTGAAATCTGTGGTAGGCATTTTGGGTGATGGGGGATGAGTTGATTGTACTCCTAGACTCTGTTTAAAAATAAAAGAAACTGACATTAAAATACAACCAAATTACTAAACAACTAGTCATTTACTGGTCTCATTAATCATGGTGTCATTATGTTAACAGAAGATATTAAGTCCTGATTTGATCACATAAGTTAGAAAATGCAAAAGATGAGTGAAAGCGTTGGAATAAGTGGATTACAGTGATTATTTTGGAGGAAAAGGATGATAGCCAAACAAAGGCGCATTAGAGCAGTGCGCTTGGTTGTGGCGAGATGACGCCCCACTTCACATAGTGGCATATATCTCGGTGTCGTTTGGGCATGGCACTACACCGGTCTGCACGCAATCTGGGAAAAACTGATGGATAAACGTGGTGACACAAGGATAAAAAGGTGTGCATCCTATCTTCATGACAGAACATTTGATGATGATTGCCCTTCCATGGGATAGCACCCGCCAGTTGAAACAAGACAAAATAGTTAAACATAGATGAAATTTTCGAGTCCACACGGTCGGCGCAACATCTCAGTTCATAAAAAAGTCGGCGTTGAATTGCAACAGAAAATGAACTTTATAACAATGTCAATTACGATATGTTTACACAGTAAGAAATGTTATTTGCATTGAGTAACATGATCGTGATGGTTTCAGTTTAGTTCTCACTAGTGTACTGCATTCTGGGGAATTGAGTTCATTTTTAAAAAAGAACTTTTTTGAATGCAGTTTGCGTGGCGGGAAGAGCCAAGCAGCGGGCCAATTGGGAGGCACTAGAGAGGTTGAAACCGGTTAAAAGTGGGAGGGAGAGCGGGACGAATGATTACTGCTTGGAAAGGGGATGAGGACTGATGGTTTTAAACACTTGCGGCAGGTACAGAAAATAGTTACAAAGACGTGTACCTGAAGAACGAAAGTAGAGTTTGTGATTGGGTCTCGGTGGGGTGAAAGTAATGAATGGATGAGAGCACAGAGATCGGGGTAAGCATGAAGGGGAAGAGCACGAGGGTTACAGCAGTTGTTGTTGGTTGGTACGTCATGAAGTAAAAAAGTAGATTGAGAAGGGGACTAAGAGAGATGTTGAAAGAGGGTTAATTAGGCTGTATTTAATATATAGGGAGGACGGGGGAAGGATTTAACCGGAATAGTGGCACGCAATGTAAATGGTGGGTGATTAGTGGGATTGTTGACACAGGGGCTTAACACGGGGAAAGTTGAGCATGCTGAAAAGTAAAATAATATGTTTTGGTAAACTGCAATCGAACCTGTTTTAACTCATTATGTCAAATGTTAAAATCACGGTCTGAAAGGATAATTGGTTATTGTTTTATTTACAGTGACCCCTGACGAAGGGCACCTGTAGCCCGAAATGCATTGGGATTATTGTATAAACACTGCCTTTTTATGAACTCTGCATTATTCGTGTTCTTACAATGAGGTCCGGATGGGCACTGTTTGAGCATTAGAAACTTGGAAAATGGCACAGAAATCGGCGTGTGGATTATCACATAAGATAGAAAATGCAAAAGATGAGTGAAAGCGTTGGAATAAGTGGATTACAGTGATTATTTTGGAGGAAAAGGATGATAGCCGAACAAAGGCGCATTAGAGCAGTGCGATTGGTTGGGGCGAGATGACGCCCCACTTCACATAGTGGTATATATCTCGGTGTCGTTTGGGCATGGCACTACACCGGTCTGCACGCAATCTGGGAAAAACTGATGGATAAACGTGGTGACACAAGGATAAAAAGGTGTGCATCCTATCTTCATGACAGAACATTTGATTTGAACATTTATATAGCACACGAATGCCCAGGGGCGTCTAGGCGCTGGAACCAGAAAGTCCAGAAAGGTTTCCAATAAAAACTGTAGAAGGAAATATTAGTTGGCGAAGAGCCAGGTTTTTTGCGATTTCCTGAAGGATAACAGCGTTGGGCTGTTCTTTATGCCAGCCGGAAGCGAGTTCCATGTTTTAACTGTCCCTCAAATACAGCTTTCTCAAATCTGGGGGTTTGTCGGACTTTACTATGTGCAGATCTTAGGTTTCTGGAAGGCACGTTCCAGATCAGATGATTCTTCAGATATTGAGGACCGGCACCGTGCAATGCCTTAAATGCTAAACATTGGGATTTAAATGTAATCCTCTTGTCCACTGGCAGCCAGTGCAAGGTTCTCAAACAGTGGAAGACTGGCTAGGATCTCGGGATATCCTGCAGCAGTCTGGCTGCCGCATTTTGAAGACGCTGTAGCTTTTGTAGATACTGCGTTTGGATACTCATGTACAAAGCATTACCATAGTCCAATCTGGACAGGGCTATTGCTGTCGCAGTGTTTTTAGGGTGTCAGGCAGAATGAAAGGGCGAACTTTCCTGATTATCTTTAAGATGTAAAAGATTGTAGAAGTGAGGGTACTGATCTGATTTTTGAAAGTCAGATTGTCATTAAAAATGAACCCTAAGCTTTTCACCTTCTGCACTGACACTGGAAGGTCTCCCAAACTGGAAGGCCACCATCTGGGTGACCAAAAGGAGGTATTTGTACCCAACAGGAGAACCTCCGTCTTTCCACCATTCAATTTTAGGTAGTTGGAACTCATCCACTGGTTACCTGGGTCATGCAGCTATTAAATCGATCTGCTGTCTCTTCCACCTTACTGGAAACTGACACCACTATCTGGGTGTCACCAGCGTAGGAGACCACTGAGAAGCCAAACTGTCTGATAATTTTTGCCAGAGGAGTAACATAGGGATTGAACAGCGTAGGGCTTAAGGACGAGCCCTGTGGCACCCCACAAGGGAGTGTGAATTGTTTGAATGAGAATGCTACGGACTCTACTGATTGAACCCTGTCAGGAAGAAATTATGTCAACAACTTAAGGGCGGTGCCTCTGATTCCTAACTCTGATAACTTGTTGGCCAATATTTCATGGTTCACTGTGTCAAAGGCCGCCGATAGATCTAGCAGAATCAGGGCAGCCTTACCACCGCAACCAGAATTGCTCTTAACTCTCCAGCAGCCGTGACCAGAGCTGTCTCAGTGCTATGCCCCTCCCGGAAGCCGTATTGTGATGGATCCAAAAGTTTCATGGAGGAAATGAAAGCCGTAAGTTGTGAGTTTAGTATTTTCTCCAGCACCTTTGCCTTTTCTCCAGCTCCTAGCCAGTTGAGTTTTATTCTTTTGCAAATGTGTTGCATTGAATACAAATTGTTGGAGAGACTGAAAAGGGTTCCTAAATTTTGTACCATCAGTCACATGTTTAATAGAAAAAACAAAAGAGCCTTACTTTTTAGTAATTGTTATGCCAAACATTATTTCTGAACATTTCCAAAAACATGGCAACACAAAGGCTTAGGGCATCATTTCGAATTTGGAGGGAACTGAAAAGGCCTCAGTTTCTCGGGGGAAACTCTAAATTTGGAGTAAAATGCACCAGATGAATTTCCTCCACAATACTACTCCCATGGTGGAGGAAAATCATCACGTGAATTCTTGTTCATGCTATAAGAAATGAAGACCAACTGACCAAGCACAACCACATTTATTCATATTTTCACTACCTGTCCTAAAAACATTAAATTAATTCCCAATTTGTGTTATCACATTATGAACATAAGACAAGGTTATGCTTACGGTATGATGTCACCTATCACAAGTAACATGAGACAATTGCCACATGCCTCCTCCTAAAAGGAAAAGCTTAGCCTCACATTTCTTAAGTTGTTATACTTTTGCAGCTAATCATGTCACACAGATTTCTTTCTTCACACAGCATCCTTCTTGCGGCTTGCATGAGTTTCAACATCTACCACAGAACGTGTACCGCGTTTGAACAGCGTGAAATAAATAGTATTTATTCCCCGCGAATCATGAAATGATAGTTTAAGTAAGAAAACCTAACCATTTCTTTTCCAGCTTTCCTGAACAGGCTTATTGCTCTCAGACTGGTGCTGAAAAAAAGGGAAAACTAAAAAGGCTCCTTTTCTACTGGAGAGTTTCAGTGACAAAGAGTTAAAGCAGTGATAACACGAACCTGCAAGAGCGAGATAGGGAGGCGGGAGATGTACGGTGGTGGAAGAAAGAGGAATGACGTAGCATCAAGATAGCCTTGTTATTTGGAAACACTGGCATTAAGCAGCACTGGCGGGGCAGGGATGTAATGCAATTCCTTGCAGCACCAGTGGCGCCCAGTGGCGAAGGGTAGGGGGGCAGGAGGTAGGCCACCCAACCGTCCACAGGGGGCCACAACTCTTCAAAAGTGCCCCATTCAGCCCTGGGTCAATAAATATCTGTGAGATATTGGAGACTTAGGGGCCCCTCATCACATTCTGCGAGTTGGGGGGTGGGGGAGCATCATTTTGCATTACACCATTGAGGCGGTGGGCCCCTAAGAAAATGTTTGGGTTCCTGCACTCATTTTTCTTTTTGGTTTTCAAAAAAATGTTAAGCCAAATTTTCAAGATACTGACTAAGTAAGTTATATTTATTTAGATGAATAATATGTAAATATAGCTTATGTTGATATCCTGAAAATCTGTATCTGGCTCTTACAGACCAAGGCGGGACAGCCTTTGTACAAGATGAGGCTGAGGTTTACCACCAACAAAGAGACTCCTGTGAATGCAGCTCAGAACAGTGTATGTCAATTCCATTAGTTATCAGTCCTGATAATGCATCATTATCCAATGGATCAGGCTGGTTTCCGTCACAATTTACAGACACTCACTTCAGATACTGAGTCCATCCATTCGAAGGATGTACACGGCTTACAAACCTGGTAGTATGACTGATCATTGCTTTAAAGTGCTCTGACCACATCACAGACGCAAGGACAGTTCTACCCCAGATCCCTATCACAGATCAAGTGGACTTTAAATACGTTGAAACACTGGACTCCACGCCCCTCGCCTTCAGGAACGTACCTCCGCAGACAGTGCTCCATTGCCTTTTTAGTGAGGTTTGTTCTATATAACTAACACACATACACAGACACACATCACACACACTCAAACTCTCACAAACACACTCTCACACACTTACACACTCATTCACTCACTCTCACTCACACACTCAAGCAGCTTAAGAAAGATCTGACCAAGAAGTAATGCTCATGGAGATCAATTAATTTCTGACAGGGTCAAATTGCCTCATCGTGGAGCATGCAAAGAATGCCTCATTGGTGGTGGTTGGTTTGCGCCTGATTCGATTTCATTGTTTGAGTGTAATTTGTGTGTTATGCATGCTTGCCTCATATTAGGCAGAGCCTCACTTTTGGTCGGCTGCTAGTGCCTGCAACGTATGCATGGTGATACTCATTTGGCCTTTTTGCCAGCGGCGTAGCACGGGTGCCAAAGGCCCTATTGCAGACAAGGAAAATGGACCCTCTGAACACTGGTTGGGTGGTAACATAGAGTAATAATCAGGTTTCAGTGAACCACACAAGCTTCTGGGCCTTGGTTCAACTGCACCTGCTGCACGATTTTTGCCTTATATACCCTGGCTCACCCGCTTCTGTGCAGCGGTTGACTGATCTTATGTCAGTTCATATAATGTAATTCGGAAAGTTGGTGCAGGGCGCAGGCACTCATCAAGTCTGGAGGCTACTATAGAAAACCGTTAAATGAATACCTTTTCCATAAAATATTTCTTATGGATCACATAAGTGAGCAAAAGGTTCCACTACAGGGCTTTCCTTTCGCAAATCACTGTTTTCAGTTGTGTTAGGCCAAGACTATGCTTCAAACGCATTAAGTTGTTAAAGAAAAGGCCTGGGCAGCTAATGCTGTCCTTTAAGACATGGATTCACATGGTAACTTGCATAACGAGTGCTACCATTTGATCTTTGTTTTCAATCCGGCTGAGGATAAAAAGCTCTCTGTAAAGAGCTTTTGTTCCTCCCAGAACTATAAGGGTTTAAAAACAATTAAGTCAAACCTGTGCAAAATTAATTTGTTGATTGTCGCACAGCATTGCTTTAATTTAATAAACGCTTCCGTTTCATGCTGACAGATGTCCCAGGTACTTGCACAAGGTAAGTTAGCAGCGATTACGCGCTTCTTGAGTTCCAGGTGATGTCTCACCTAGGAGGAGGCAATGCTTCTCAGTGATGTCACAGCTTACGTTGGTTCAAGTCATTCAGGACCGTGAGTGACTTGAATTGAGTCCCTTAAGTCTGAATAGCTCGTATAACTCTAAATTTTTTCAGGTCCATGGGTGAGTAGCTCATCCAGTTCAAGATTTGTTTTGCATTCTTTCTTTGTACCCCTGTTACATTTTCTTTTGAAGTTAGAGGTTGCTTACAATGTCGAGTTACTGAGTAGATAAAAGGTTTGCTCCAAAATTATCATTAACAATAAAGGGAAGGGTTCGTGAATATCATTAGAAATTAAAAGAGTAAGGAGCACCTTCTTTCAGTAGTTCAGGCCCCATTAAATTCCAGAGCATGGCCATTTTAGCATTTAAATAAAGGAGCGATCCTTTTGCAGCAGCAACCACCCATGGGCTGTGTCAGCATACACCAGATGCATCAGTAACAAAAGAGACCTGAGTTTCCCCCTGTGAGACTAGGGCAGTCTCTTATATGTACACACTGGAATCCTTGACCACGTTGGTCTGTAGGAGCCAGATACAGATTTTCAGGATATCAACATAAGCTAAATTTACATATTATTCATCTAACTAAATATAACTAACTTAGTCAGTATCTTGAAAATTTGGCCTGACATTTTTTTGAAAACCCCGCAAAAAAATGAGTGCAGGAACCCAAACATTTTCTTAGGGGCCCACCTCCTCAGTGGTGTAATGCAAAATGATTCTCCCCCCACCTCGCAGAATGTGATGAGGGGCCCCTAAGTCCCCAATATCTCACAGATATTCATTGACCTAGGGCTGCATGGGGCCCCCTTGAAGATTTGGGGCCCACATGGAGGGTTGGGCAGGGTTGGCCCCCCTCCCTCCACCTCGCCAATGGTGCTGCAAGGAACTACGTTACGCCCCTGCATCGCCGGTGCTGCTCAGTGCCAGTGTTTCCGAATAACAAGGCTGTCCTGATCCTACGTCATTCCTCTTTCTTCCACCACCGTACATCTCCCGCCTCGCTATCTCACTCCTGCAGGTTCGTGTTATCACTGCTTTAACTCTTTGTCACTGAAAACTCTCCTGTAGAAAAGGCGCCTTTTTAGTTTTCCCTTTTTAGGTCGAGCATTCGAGACCTCTTGTATGTACTTTAGTATATACTTATATGTGTATGTTCTTTGTGGGCTCTGGAGATCAGCCCTCTAGGACTTGTCTGCTTCCGCTTAGGGACTTTTTTTGTTCAACTGCCTCTATTTAACTGTCTTGATAGAAAACGACCAGTAGAGGTCAGTAAAATACCAGAATTGCTTTCTGCTTGTTCAACTGCCTCGATTTAACTGTCTTGCTAGAAAACGAACAGCAGAGGTCAATAAAATACCAGAATTGCTTTCTTCTGAGGGACTTTATTTTTTTTATTTTTCTGGCAACTGCCTCTATTTAACTTTGATAGAAAACGACCAGCAGAGGTCAGTAAAATACCAGAATCACTTTAGCATTCTCTAGATTCCAGTCCATAGAAATTGTCTTCCACGAGCACCCGTAGACAATAATATTTTTTTCAAATCTTGTATTTTCAGTGATATGACCACCGAAGGCCCTGATTTTATATTAAAAACAGACCTTTGGACTATACCATTTCCTGCTGAAAGGCAATATTTCTCTCCATGTATTCCCATACCTGGTGTGTCACGCAGTTTGGTGCTTACTTTCCCTCCATGTTAAAGAACGGTAGATGTTTCCGCACCCAGGCTAATGTGCTGCATAGCTAAATACATATAAGGTCCCAAAGGCGAGACCGATTGCATTGCAAATGCTTATTTCAGAAGCAGCCTGAGAGCAATCATCCCGTTCAGGAAAGCTGGAAAAGAAAGGGTTAGGTTGGCTTCCTTAAACGATCATTTCATGATTCTTGGGGAATAAATACTATTTATTTCACTCTGTGAAAACGGGGTACACGGAAACTGATGATAAAACACAGCTAAAGGCGCTATATTAGGTTGCACTGCAACGAGAAGCACTGTGAGGAGCTTTTATGCAGATCTGGTTTCTAACAAACCTCGTTATTTTTCTTCTAAAGCATGCACAGACGTGCTCATTATTCTAAAAATAATCGTCTAGTGACGTCAACCTTAGAAAACGCTGCCCCATTAAAAGGACTGCCGGTTCAACCTAATTTAAATAGTAGTTTATTGACCGGTGCCCTACAAAAGTCAGCAGATCAGCAAAGCGAGACACTATAGCAGGAGACCAAATTATGCGGAGAAAAAAACACATGCTTGGACTGGTCTTGCATAGATAGAACTGTCAAGAAATATTACCGCACCAAAATATGTTTGTGGGTGTGCACAATATTAAAACCTAAAATATGTGCAACAGTAGATTTGGTTATGCTCATTCAATTTTGTGAAATAACCTTTTATTGTTTTTAACGGTAATTTCTTCTGAACACTAGCAGTTAGATTAGTGTCCGCAAACACACGTTTACTGGCACTCCAGGCGTTATTATATGATATAAAGTAACCTGTCCTTACAAATAATATGTGTTGAATAGGGTTTATTTCCCAACAGAACAATGAATGTGAAATGATGCCAACATGTTCGGTAATTGGGTTCACATACAGTCAGATGTGGTGTTAGATTATGACATAAATCAAGCAAGGGGAAAGAAAACACATCTAGGGTGTATAAAAAATAGAGCGAGAAGAATGTATTAAAATCCCAATCTCGTGCACTCCTATTAAAGGATATTTTATTATGATTCAGAAACGATCATGGCGAAATATTCACTATGTAAATGGCTCCTTATTTTGGATTTTATATTCACTCAATTCTATATTTACAGAGTCATTTAGTAAGATGCATCGTATTCAGCTCAAGATGTACATTTGACCTTGAACGTGATATGCTGTGCCCTTCCTTGTAGGATGGCCTGCAAAGAAATTACTCCAGGTAATCTGTGTAAATCTGGCATTCATTTCATTTCCACTCCCAAAGAATGCTATTTGGCCATTTGTAAAATATGGTAGTCCATCTATTCCAGTGCTTAGACAGTCTGGATATTCCAGAGAAATTGCAAAATTTCAAATTTCTATCTCTCTTTTAAAGATATATAGGCTGAATCAAGTTCATTTTGTCTTATTCCTCTACCTAGTAATGGTCTATTTTCGGACAATATTATAGCTTTTCATTGTAAATCGCAGGATTTGTAATATTGTTGTAGAGCAGCTGTATTGAGTCCTTGGGGTCGTGGGTTGGCTAGGATGTTGGCAATGTTGATAGTTTGATGTCAATCGGGCTTTTCTTACATGTTTGTCATGTCCATCCAAGATCTCATTTATCTGGAGCTGGTAACGCCGTCTACCAGAGGATCTGTGGTAGGTTTACGATATCAATGCTCAGGAAGTTATTAATATAAACACGATACTAGTCCTCTGTAAGGTCCCATTTTTTTTTTACCAGAAATGTATGGATCACTGAAGTCAATTTAATACCGCGGGGGATATTCTCAAGAACGTGTGATAATTATCGCAAAATTAGCTTAACCCAACTTTGCACATCGCAGTCCATCGCGGGAAAATAACACCGTGTTAACGTTGTATTCTCAACCCGGCGGCACCATGCGATAGTCTCACGATAACGCGCCAAATGACCGCGTTAAAATTAACGCGACGCCGAAAAAATGTGAAACACGAACGCGAAAAAAGTTGCGATGGCCCAAATCGCGATACAAAAATCAGCGATAACCAGCGACAGGCCTGCAATTCCCACGCGTCATGCGGGAAAATGCACTACAAAAGCACCGAAAAACACAAACAAAATAATTTAAACTGCGTAGCACCATGGAGGAAGCCGGAGCAAGTACAGAGGACGACCAGAACCCCACAAGCCCCCAGGAGGACCAGCCTGGGACCTCAGGGTCACGGAAGGGCAAGGAGAAGAAGACGAGGAAGAAGAGGTTCAGTCCGCAGGAAAACAGGATCATCATCACGGAGGTGATAGAACACCACCAACAACTGTACGTCACCTCCAACGTGTCATTGGCAAATAAAAATGCAATATGGCAGTCCATCCTGGACAAGGTGAATGCAGTCGGAGTGAGGAGGAGGACAATTGGAGAGGTCAAGAGGCGCTGGAATGATGCGAAGCGCAAAACCAAGAAGAAACTCGCTGACATCCATCAGGCAGCAATGCAGACTGGAGGTGGCAGTCCAGCGGAACACCAGGAGCTGGATGAGATGGAGGAAATGGTGTCCACAGTCATCAGTGGGGAGACGGTGGCAGGAGTTGGGAGTCCGGACACTGCTCGACATGACCTGACACAACAGCACCAGGGTGAGTACCGAACAGGGACTGGGGGGACGGGGGGAGATGGGCACAATGGCACACATGCACAATTAAGTAGAGCACACTGCACACCCACAATGACTTTGGATCATGTCCCTGATCCCCTAGGCACACTGCAGCACACATACAAACAGCAAGTAGGCCCCCGTCCACTATGGGCACAAAGGGGTCCCTCCCCACACAGCACCAATCTCACAACCAACCCATGCACACGTGTTAAAACCAGCAAAGCTGCGTGTCAGTGAGCCACACTGACAATGCAAGTGACACTGCATGACGAACAGCATGGCTGCAGTCCAATTATCATGATATGGTGCACGCCACGACACCGAGGTGGCTGAGTGTGGACACATCCGTAAAGGAGTAGGTCACACTCTGACACATCCACGTGCACAAACAACCCATGACGTCAACAACACATCTGCGGATAAACCATGCCCAAGAGTCCAAAATCCGAACTAGAGCCAAAATTAGCCAAGTCTGCAACACCTCAGCACTGTAGAAGCACAGAAGTCAAAGGCACACCGCCTCAAAGGGATAAGGGGCAGCAAAATCACAGCTGCAGGGGCGACTCATCCACAATGCAGCACACACACATAGCAATAACAGCACATCATCATTGACGACAATGTGGTACAAAGTGCAACACTCTCACTACAGAACAGAGGACACAACTGGTTCCGCTTGTGCGTAGAAACTGGCCAATCACATCTGGCATAGCAGTAAACTGTGAGATGATAATGTACGTGTACAACCTCACATCCGTGATGTAGTACAAATGTCCACTGTCCCGCATCAAATAGTCAGCTCCTCCCAAACAGTCACAATGTACATTGTCATGCAGTCTGTATGTAAACTTGAACAATGCGTCAACATACATGCCAACACAATGTTAAAATGCATCTCCCCTTCACATTGCAGAGGGACAATCAACACCTCCTGCAGAGCAGACCAGACCACTCATCAGTGATGATGAAGAGGACCTCCACACCTTCGACGCCGACGCCCTACAACAGCTCATGGACAGCCACGGCAACCCACCTCCAGGAGCAGGGTAGCCCAGCTGCTTCGAGGAGACCCCACCCCCTGCACAGACCACACAGCAGGAAGCACCCACCACCACGGCTGGCTCCCAGCACCTCACCGAAGAACACATTGCATTCCAAGGCTATGTGTTAGACTGCCAGAAGGAGGTGGCTGAACAGGTGCGGGTGGGGTTCGACCTCATGGCAGCCAAACTAGATGACATACGTGGGTGTCTAAGTCCCATCAGGGACCACTTACACTCCCTAACGGACACCCACAGTTCACTCCATGATGTCCAACAATCCATGCCCGACATCGCTGGAGTCATGACTCTGAGAGGAGAACAACTGTCTAGTCAGGGTGGCCTCAGCGATGTCAGCCGAGAGTTGGCACAGATGCTGAGGATAATGGAGAACATGGAGCGGATGCATGCGGAAAGAATGGCTGCCACGGATGCACACCAGCGAAAAGTTGTTGGGATCTTCCATGCCCTGCAGATCCTCATTATCGCATTGCTGCCACTAAGGCAGTCGCTGATGAATGCTGCTGGTACTTCTACACACACATCTCCGGCCCCTGATGTGTCAGTGGCACACAGTGCTGCAGACCAAACATCAGCACCCACATGTCAGACAGATGACATAGAGGACGAAGATGCGGGTGATTCCACCTTTGTAGTAAGAAGGAGCCAGTAGCATTCTTCTCCGCCATATGCCCTGTTTCAGCTTGGTTCTGTCCTCTGCATCATGCCCTGTAACAACACCTACCACTGTCCCCTGAAACACTCTGCGACACTCACCTTGGACCTTGACATGGACTGCCATATTTTGTTTGCTTACCAATGACACAGCAATCAGACTGCGGACTGTACTCTTTCTCTTCCGATGTACTTGTCAATCCCTAAATGACTCTGGCTGGCCCTCCACTGGGCTACAATGTAATGTGGGGTTTCATGGCCATGTACTGCTCCAGCTCCGACACTCCACCGAATGTGAATAAATCATTCAAATTCACACAGATGTGTCATGTCTATAATCGATCAAGTATGAAAGTATGGATGAATGTAAGGACATTGATTGCACAAAAAGTTACACCCTGGGAAATGAAATCAATGCGCATGTTTGACCGTGACACACATAGGAAGTGAGATGACTGGGAATGTGTGCACTAGCTGTGGCCTCATTGCTCTGAAACAACAATTGCGCAATTTCTCAACTTTGCCCCACGCAATGTTAGAAATAGGGCTGGGTATGAAATGGCAAAGTCGTTGGCAGGCCTAAAGTAGTGTCCACCATCACATTTGACAACAGAACATCTCTTCGCATACCCACTCACACTCAACTGGGTGGACACAGCCTGTAGTGATGGATCACATTGATCCACATGGCAAGAATATGGACACCATACTCACATTGCTGAAGACACGTAAAAGCACAGGTCTATCAGCAACTATCCCAACCACTATGTCTGGCTCACAGAGGTGGAGCTGGCAATAGGGACTCACCCCTAAGAGAAATGCGTCTGTCAGTCCCTCCCTGTTTACGGACAATGCTCATTGAGGCACACGATTTGTCATTCTAATCAACACTCATCACAGTTGAACACTAGTGAAGTTGCGTAGACTTTATTAGCATGTGCGTGTCAGTACGGGCAAGACAAGGGCCACAACATGCAGACCAATGCATCAGACACTAACAGGCAGCATTCGGTCATGGTACAGTTCCACTTGACAGGCGTTGTGCATGCGCCCGGGATGTTCTGCCATTGCGTTGGTGGCTCTCGTAGAACCGGCACTCTTCTGACCTGCGGCAGTTATGTGGATGATATGCCACAGCTCGGAGCAATGAGTCGTATGTGTGTGCAACGTTTGGACGTATGGGTTGTTGTGTACTTAAGTGTCAAGGGCATTCCATGCAAGAGTACCTCGAGCAAGAACTTCTGTGTGTGGGGTGTGGATACGTTGGTCTTTCATTAGCGCTGTGCGTAGTGTGGGACTCATCATCCGCTATGGTATCTCTCTCAGGGGGTGCCTGCCGCATGCAAGACCAAGGTCGGGGGTGCAGATGTCCTTCCGCCTTATGTATTGAGACAAAGGAGCTTTCATCCCTAATGTTAGACTGACTACTGCTTGCATTCTGGAAATGTGATGTGGCTTTCGCGCTGCAATTGAGGCTAGGCCTTAGGCTTATGGTGCACCAATAGCGATACACACACAACAGTTGGCATGCATGAGACAAGAGCCCGAGCGGCCTTGCGCTCCTTGTACAATCCCTTCGTGCGCGGCCGCCCTCCGGGTGCATGCAACATTGCAGCATTGTCGATTGCGTGCCTTGTGGCGCAGACACTGCAACAGAGACACACGCATCAGTTGGTTTCCTGTCCAGCCCAGAAATGAACCACACCCAGAGCCCAGGGATAATTATTCACACCCCTACGCTGGCCTGGCGTACGCCGGCCCAGCCCACTCGGCTTACGTATAAAGGGGGGACGACGACGCTACGTGTCCCAGTTCTTCCCCACTGCCGGAGGTGACATGACTGCGTCCGCCTGGCATATCACGAGACTCAATCAGAAAGGGTCCATGACTTGCGTTGCATAGAGTTGGTGGCACCGGATACACTGCGGCCGGCACGGGCCTACCGCCACGGGACGGTGACTTTCGGTGCACTGAGGTAGGGGCACCTTAAGTGCTGAGCGGGTGTGCAGCCTGCGATGATGCGCCGTCCTGGCGGTCTGGACAGGTAAGGATTTGTGTGAGCCCTGCTGGACCGCAGTGTAGGCCTGAGCCAGCGGGCAGCGCGGGCCTACCGCCACGTGGCGTTGCCTCGCGGTTCACAGAGTTAGTGGCACCTATAGAGCTGAGCGGGTGTGCAGCCTGCGATGATGCCGTGTGCACTGATATGATCTCTGCCATTGCGAAATCAAGACCCAGAATCACATGTGTGACCTGGTGGCCCGCGGGTGCTGCATGATGTGGAGGCTGCCAAGGTCGCAGGCCCCAGGCTTGGAGCTTGCACCAGCACGTGGTGGGCCCTCTTGGAGACACGCTGGTGGCGGAAGGTGAGCAGTGAGGCCTGGGTCCGCTGTGTCGGCACTCTCTCTCCCTCTCCCTCTCTTCCTTTCACTGCCTCTCTCTCTTCCTCTGTTACTCTCTCTCTCCTTCTCCCTCGCTTCCTTTCACTGTCTCTCTCTCTCTTCCTCTGTTTCTCTCTCTCCTTCTCCTTCTCTCCCCCTTTCTCTCTCTTTCTCTCTCTCCCTCTTTTTCACTCTCTCTCTCTCTCCCTTTCTTTCTCTCTTTCTCTCTCTGTCCTTTGATGAGCGCATGACACACCTTCTTATCTTGAATTTTGTCTTGCAGGCTGTGTCTTACAGATTGTCCAGAGAAGACCGGCCATGACTCTTTCGAATAGTTGTTTTGAGTTAAATTTGAATAAAATAATTTGTTTGGAAATTCAAAGATGAATGAATGATTCGCCTTTTTCTGACCACACATGAATGTTAATTGTTGTACTTGTGCGACATCAGGCGAATTGTTTTGTTCATGATTTCGTAAAGTTGATGTAAAATATCTTTGTCCGGGGTAGGGCCCAGGGGGGGGTCCTGGGGGGGGTGGCGGTGGGTGTTGTGGCCCTCTTGGGTGTCCGGCTGCATGATCAGTAGCTACATGGCATCTGTTGTTCTTCTGGTGTGGCTGTGGGCTGGGCTCCCATTTCTGGTGCAGGTTATCGTCCGACTTAATACCAGGAAAGAGCAGGTGTTAATTCCCTGCTGCTAACGCGCCTTATTGCATGTTTTGTGATCTTATCGCCGATCTGGCTGGTCGTTGAGAATGTTGCGAAGTGGTGTTGTCGCGGGTTTTTGCACGGGAACGCCTACTCTGCATCTTATTAGCGTTAGTTGCCGGTGTCATCCGTGGCGATGTTTTTTGCAGCTGCTATCGCAGGAAAACTGGCGATATCGGCTGTTAGCACCAGCTTGTGAATAGGGCGATAAATCTATCGCCACTTTGGCTGCGATAAAGTGCCGCTAACTCGGCGATAAGTCCTTGAGAATATGCCCCTATGTGTTTCAAGTTTTGCGCAGGATGTAGAGTGGTTACGGAAATATATAATTTTGCTGATGAATCGCCTTAAATCCACGAATAAAGAGGCAGCCGTTCAGCCATTTGTTTGTAATTTGGTACCACCTACTGGTCGTGCTTTAAAGATACTGCCTCCCCTCTATCCATGCATGTAAAGGTCCTGGTTCTGCCAGAGATGGAACAAATAGGTCTCCTAATTCCACAGTTACATTACCTTCCTGTCCAGATCCCTTGAATTGGATTGTACCCAATTTTGATCTGTGCCTAGTTTCAAAGCACAAAACTGTTGAACACATGGCAAAGTGGGCAATTGCCCATGGCCCCTACCTCTCCCAAGAGCCCCGTAGATAAAATGGTTGTGGCTGCTAGAAGTCCGAATAACCAAAAGTTTAAAAAACTGAAAATACATCTGTCTGTCTCCTGTCTATCTCCTTAGTCTGCCTCACCATTTATACCTCACCCCTTTCTCTTTTCCTCTCTCTCTACCTTTCTCTGCATCTCCGTGTACTATCCCTTCTCTATCTCAACTATCTCTACCCCACCTCTCTCTCTCATTACACCTCTATCTACTCCACCTTTCTATACCACTCTTTCATGACCTCTCATCTCTACGTACCCCCTACATTTCTACATCTCTACTTCTTTTCTCTACCTAAGTTTGCTTTCCTACATCACGCGTATCTCGCAGCCCCCTCTCTACCTCACCTCATTATACTGCTTCAATCTAATTTTACCTGTACCTCTCCACCATCTTCTTCATCACTTCCAACCTCATCCCTTGCTTTACCTCAACACGTTGTACCTCTCTCTCACCCTCTCGCTTCTTCACTACTATCTAACTATTGTCTCTACCTAATTTCCCCGTTTTACATCTCTCCCATTACCCTTCTTATATCTTTCTCTCTCACTACCAAACCTATTCGTATACCTTACCATACATTTGCTATCTCCCCTTTCCATCTACCCTCTCTCGTTCTACCGCTGTTCCTTCTTCCAGAGTTCTCTCACTGATGCACGTCGTTCTTCTTTACCTAGTTCTACTTCTTTTTTCTATCATACCTATCCCTACTTCGCCTCTCTATCTCCCTCTTTACACATCTCTCTACCTTGCCTCTTTTCCTACCTCGCTATCTTACACCTATCAACCTCACCTCTCTTTCTTCCCTCTTCTTCTATACTTCCTCTTTTTTTTTTTTATGTCCTCATCCCACCAAATATGCGTCTGCAATTCTTTAAAGCCGCCCTTCCCATCTGAGCGCCCCGCGGCTGCTGCATTCGCTTTGGTCTGTACCCTAGACCAGACCTTCCCCATTGTTGGTGGCTTGGTGTAATCATAGGACCGGGAGGGACTATGCAAGTCCCAGGTCTCTACCCCACAATGTAAAGGCCTGCCAGATGTTTGAACAATTCTCTTCTCCTCCTCCCTGGTCCAGTCGGGCCATTGTAAAAGCAGCTTTAACCCAGTCTTCAGGCTTAGGGGGCAAGGGGTCTCGCCAGTTCATACAAATTTCCCTCCGTGCTATTAAAATAAGATATAACAGTAAACCTCTATGTGTATGCCTCATCTTCTTACCTAACGTAACATCATCCCCAAAAAAGACCACAGTCACATTTAAGATGATTTTTTCTCCAAAAATACCACAGAGAGCTTCCTCAACTCCCCTCCAGAAAGCACTGAGTCTGGGACACTCATAAAACATGTGGATATCGTTGGCTTTGATAAGATCGCATCTTGGGCACTTAGGGGTAGAAAGTGGAGCAAACTTAGCGATCTTTGCAGGGGTATAGTATAATCGATTTATAACAAAAAAGTGGTTCTTCTTGAGATTTGCCGGCTTAACGTACTTATACAAGAGCTTCAAAGAGGATTCATATAGTTCTTCGATGTCACATTCCAAGGGGACCTGATTCCATACAAGGTATTGTGGGTGGCATTCCTTCTCCTCCACATCGAGAAACTTCACATACCATTTTGAGATTTCCTTGCTCTTAAGGTTTACATCTTGGAGGGATTGCTCCACCTCCCAGTCCCCGTGTATTTCCCCCTTCTCTGCTACATACCAAGAGACTAATTGTATGTACTTAAATCTGGAGAAGCCACTTCCAATCCTAGCCCTTAAAACCTCCCATGGGTAAACCCCTTCTGATGTTAACAATTCTGACCATATAGTGACACCCGCTCTTCTAATTGATGTTGCAAGACTATCCTTAAAACATGACGGGGTCCCTGGGGAATCCCAGATTGGAGCGAACTCGGAAATATATCCTATCCCCCATCTGCTTCTGATCTTGTACCATAGACTATGGGCAGCCTTTAGTACTTTCAGTCACACTTTTTTAAAGTACCTAGGTGCCCCAAATTTATACAAAAAGCCGTCACCACCATCCTGCCTTGTCATTTCAGCCAAAAGTCTGCCCCAAGATGACTCATCTGGCTCCGTAAGCAACATCCGAATATTTTTGAATTGAAAGGCAACACAATACCATTTTATATCCGGAAGTGCAAGCCCCCCTTTAATTAACCTACGTCTGAGCTTTTTCCAAGCCAATCTGGTCCCTTTATAGGCCCAAATAAAACTCCCGATCTTACTCTGAATTTTACTGATATCTAGATTTGGGAAATTGAGGGGGATGGCATTGAAGAGGTATGTTAGTTTAGGGAGGATAACCATTTTAACTAGGTTGACCCTGCCGTATATTGTCAGAGGGAGGTTTTTCCACCTGGCAAATAGTCGGTCAACTTCTTTTAAGGTCCTATTTAAATTAATCTGAGGGATCTTCTCGATTTCCTTAACTATTATGATGTCCAGATATTTGAACTCTTGGCTTATTCTTCCCCCCCAATTATCGACGTTCCAGCACATCACCTCAGTTTTAGAGGTGTTGGCTAAATACCCTGACAGGGATCCAAATTCCTCTAACAGGGCTTCGACCCTTGGTATTGCCACAGCTGGGTTATCAGTATATAGCAGCAAATCATCCGCGTATAAGGCGACCTTGCTGCTATATTGATAAGATTTAAAGGGTGTAATCACATTGTCTGCTCTTATCGCTTGTGCCAAGGGTTCTATATAGATGTTAAATAATAGGGGTGAGAGGGGGCAGCCCTGTCTAGTTCCTCTTAGGATATTGAAGCTAGGCGTTAAAATCCCGTTTAATAATATCTTAGCGGAAGCCCCCTGATAGCAGTTTACCAAAGTCTGGATGAAGATGGGCCCAAAGCCCATCGACCTTAATACTTCCCAGAGATATAGCCAGCAGACTCTGTCGAACTCATTGGCCGCATCTAGTGCCACTACGGCCAAGGGTTCGGATCGAGCCGTGGCCAGATCTATATTGCTTATTAGTTGCTGCGTTTGTTCTTGGATGTACCTTTTAGGAATAAATCCTTTCTGGTCAGCATTGATCAGCTGTGGGACAATTTTAACCAGCCTCCCTGCAAGAATGCTCATGAAGATCTTATAATTGGCATTCAACAGGGAGATCGGTCTATATGAGTCCGCCCTTAAGGGATCCTTTGCTGGTTTCAAAATAAGCACTATAGTTGCCTCTTTCCATGACCTGGGTGTCTTACCCGCAAACTGGTAAACTGAGTTAAATAAAATACCCATAATTGGGACCAGCTCTTCCAGGAGAAGTTTATATACCTCGCTGGGGAGCGCATCTGTACCTGCTGCTTTATTATTTTTGCATTTCCCAATATTCTCTCTAATCTCACCCTCCGTTATTGGGGCATCTAAGCATTCACGGCTTTTGGCTGTTAAGGTCGATAGGGATTTCTCCCTCAACCAAGTTTTAAGGATCTCAGTATTTGGTGTAATCTCTTCCTTATAAAGCTTGGAGAATAGTAAAAGCATCCGGGCTTGCATGTCCACCAATCTACTTGATGTCTCCCCACTTTCATTTATTATTAATTCATTTATATGGTTTTTTGCACGATCTGCTCTGGCTTTCCATGCCAGGAGTGCTTCTGCCTTCTCTCCATATTCAAAGTTCTGCATGGATTTTGTCAACCACTGTGCCTTACATTTCTGATCAAGCCTTACCCTATATTCCTGACGGGCATTTTCCAGATCCCTCTGAGCTTGTAATACTCTTTCGGGTGCCCCCTGATTGAGCCGCATACTTTCTGCCTCGAATTGGGAGATTTTATCCTCCAGCGTTCGTAGCTCTTGTGATTCCTCCCTATTCTTGGCACAGATGCGACTATTTAAGAAACCCCTCAAGTAAGCCTTAAAGGCATCCCACACATAATCCATAGATGTTGATCCAATATTTACAGAGAAATAGTCTTGGGATGCAAGTCTAAGATCTCTTGCTATCTCTGAATCAGTCAACATAGATCTTTTAAGCGTCCATCTGGGTCTTAAATTATACCGGCTCCCTGCTAACGCAAAAACAACAGGGGCGTGATCAGATATATGGCTGGGCTGGATAACTATTGATGTCATATCGTCTACGCTAGACCTATGAGTAAGAACATAGTTGATTCTAGAAAAGTGTCCATGTTTCTTACTGTGAAAGGTGAAGCCCTGTTTATTACCCATCTTTGCTCTCCACAGGTCCGAAAGCTCCAGATCGTGTATCATATTATTTAGAGCTTGTCGTACTCGAGGTGCCCCTACATAATGGCTCTGATTTGATCTATCCTTTAGAGGGTCAAGAAGCACATTAAAATCTCCTCCGATTATTATAGGGGAAACTGCTTCCATCAAATTCCATTGTAGCTTACATATGTGTGAGGGGTCAACGATATTAGGACCATAGAAGGATGCGCATATTATTTCTGATCCTCCAAAGTCTAATTTGGCTATTATCCATCTCCCAGTTTGGTCAGTTTTACTTGATTTAATTGTGCAGCCCGCCCCTTGTTTTATCAGAATGGCCACCCCCTTACAGTGGACTGTCTGTTCTGAGATACAAAAATATTTTATCCAAGAGTACCTTGCGAATATAGTGCGACTCTCTAGATGGCTCAAGTGGGTCTCCTGAATTAAACAAATTTGGGCGGGACTTTGCTCTAGATATTTCATCACTAACCTTTGCCTTCGAGGACATCTTAAACCATTGATATTCCACGAGAGGAATTTTAGATCACCAACACCCATTTCAAAGGTTCAGCAATTATAGGGGGCCTTCCAATTATGTCTATACCTAATACGGGAAACCCAAAAAGGGCTACCTGAAATTGAAGGTGTAATTGAGGATTTATTTGAATTTTTTCCCGCGGCTCCCTACCTCGTGTTTTTTAAAACTGTCTCCTTTAATAATGATGTCACAAAACCCCTGATATCAGAGCCTTCAAGTGCTTCAGGGACATTGATCAGTTTCAGATTATTTCTTCTAGCATGGTTCTCCAAACGCTCTAGGTCATCCCTCATTTCCCTATTTTGACTTGCCAGCTTGGCCGTTTCTGACGAGGAGGTATTCAGTGCTTCTTTGAATTTTGGAATCTCCTGCTCCAAAATGTCAGTTCTTAACGATACCTCTTCCAGTTTCTGGGCTAGCACTTCACACGATGCCTGAATTGCCGCTTGGTTAGACTAAAAAACTGTGAATCTATTCCCCATCTCATCTTTGAGCGCTAAAAGGATGTCGGCCAAAGACCCTGGGCTCGATGTGGATAGATGTTGAGGAGATGTTACTTGTTGCATTAGTTCTGGGTGGGGGCTTGGCTGAGCATCTTGCACTTCCAATACACTAAAACGATTAGAAATAGTGACCATAGGATGAACAGATATTTGATGACTTCCAGAGACCTCTGACAGTGCCTCTGCCGTTCTGGCCGGGGCCGAGAGTGTAACGGGAGGTTGTATTTCTTCCAGCGGCATGGTAGACTTAATTGACATTGAGTTCAGGGGTTGATTCGATTCCATCTTACTGGTAATGATGGGGCAAGCGCCTTCCTTGTTGGAGACCCGTGTTGTGGGGGCAGCAAGTACTTTATAGTATGACTTTAGAGAGTGTGTTATCTTGACTTTAGGGGCCAATACTTTCTTACCTCTGCCTCTCCCTCTGCCTTTAGTGCATGCAGAGGTCTCAATTTTTACGCCCTTCTCTTTCACCCTATCTTCCCCCACTCCTCCCTTCTTTTGCGTATTTAACACAATTGCTGTAGCTGTAGCTGTAGGGGGGAATCTTGGATAGTCAGGCCGATACTAGGGGGAAGCTGCACAGCCCTTGTTCTAAGGGTGTATCTACACACTTTAGATGTGGGGGCGCCTATTCTTTGCAGGCCTTCGCCCTTCTCCATAAAGTAAGGGGCTCCCCCTCCTTCCCCTAATTTCCGCGTAACAGCAAGAAACTCCCCCTGTTTACTCCGATATGTACTTCGGGAAAGGAAGGGCCCTGGGTAGCCAAGAAAGTCCTTACATTCCTTCCTGGCCTCAACCCCAGCCTCTAAGTCCAAACCGGCCACCTCACACCCTACCTGAGGTGCTTGCACTCTCACTGCGGTCCTCTCGCGTCCCGGCTCTACTGCCGAGTAATCTCCAGTGCTGACTCTGCCTCCTGAGGCCCGGACGAGGAAGCATGCAGTACCGCTTCGGTGCCACTCTCGAGCTGCGCCCTCCCACTGTGAGGCTCGGAGTGTTGGTGTTCCCCCCCCGTAGCTCAGGAGCCATTCGCCGGACCCAAAAATCGAGGAAAAGGGGCACAAAACAGAAAGGAAGGTACTAGCAAAACATGAGTAAGGAAAGAGGGGGCAAATTCACTCCAAATTCATTACGGGAGACCTCATTAGAGAGTCCAGGATTCGCGCCCAACGAGACAGTCAGCCGCGGCCGCTTAGCTAACGGCCGCCATGTTCCCCCTGAAATGCCCTATACTTCCTCTTTTCTCACTAAGCCTCATCTCTTTCTACTCTTGACCTCTCTTTCTGCATTTATCTCTGCCTCACAACTCTTGTGACCTGAACTGTCTTTCTATTCCTCTTCTCTTTGTCCTCTCTCTCTGCTCACCACTTTCTCTCTCTACCTTGCATGTCTCTATACTTCTTATACTACACTCACAACCTCACTGCTCTACCTGTCCACCTTTACCTCTCTCCACCTCTACCTCACACTAGCTCATGTCTTTCCACCTGACCACTCTATTTACCTCACACCTTGGTGTACGCCATCACTCTCCTTTTTTACACATTTTCTTCTACCTTTCTCTAGCTCCCTTTACCTCTCTACTTTTTACTAAAATCTTATATCTCTACTTGTCTCTCTACCTACCTCTTCCTCTTTCTACTTCTCGGTTCTGTATCTTTTTGTAAGCCTCACCATCTCTCTATCTTACATATGTACCTGCCCCCGTCCATTCTTCTCATCGTTCCCTCTGTGTATTTAATGAGTCCAGTGTGTGATTTGCAGCTTCAGTATGTATTCTAAGCGTGATACCGTCTGTGTAGAGCATGATTTTAATTTCTTTTGTGAGGTCGGTGATGCTTCCCTTGAACTTTCCATAAGAATGCTGTTAGTTATTACAGTACCAATGCAAATAGAAAATGTGATAGAGGGCATTTTTTGCTTGATACCTATGCTTATGTTAAAAGAGTTTTATGTCAGAGCCCCACTGTTAGACCTGGCATCCTTGGCGTGCTTTCCCCTGACTTTTTGATTTCTGACCTCCTGTTTTGGACTTCATTTTCGCTGGTGTTGGGATTCTGGGCACTTTACCTCTGCTAACCAGTGCTAAAGTGCATATGCTCTGTACTCAAAACATGGTAACACTGGCTTATCCACAACTGGCATATTTAATTTACGTATAAGTCCCTAATAAAATGCACTATATGGGCCCAGGGACTGTAAATTAAATTCTACTAGTGGTCCTGCAGCACTGATTGCGCCACCCAATTCAGTAGCCCTTTAAACATGGCTCAGGTCTGCCACTTCAGAACCTGTGTGTGCAGTTTAAACTGCCATTTTGACCTGGCAAGTTAACCTACTTTCCAGGCCCAAACCTTCTCTTTTATTACTTATAAGTCACCCCTAAAGTAGGCTCTAGGCAGCCCTATGGGCAAGGTACAGTGCATTTAAAAGGTATGACATGTACTTTTGAGTTTTACATGTCCTGGTAGTGAAAAACTGCTAAATTCATTTTTTCACTACTGCAAGGCCTATCCGTCCCGTACGTTAATACTGAGATTGCCTTAAAACATCTTTTAAGTGTAACTTCCAATTGGGAAAAGGTAGAGATTTGGAGTTTGGTGTCCCTGGATTCATAATTTAAAATCACAACTTATGGTGAGGTTGGATTTTAATTGTAAGTCTGAAAATGGCACTTTTAGAAAGTTGTCATTTTCTTACTTTAACTATTCTGTGCCTCTGCCTGTCTCTGAATACACATCTGGGTTGGGTGACAGCTGGGTTTTGTGCATTCTCTCTAGACAGTCACACAGAAAGGGAGCTGGGGTGTGAAATTTGCATCCTGATGGCCCATCAACAGGCTGAGGGGCCTTCCTGAGGTAGATTGGGAGGGAGGAGCTGACACTTGCACATGAATAGGGCTGTGCCTGTCCCCACACAAAGAGCTGCATAGCCCCTTATTGTGAGTCTGGAGCCAGGGCAGAAAAGGCAGGGGCCTTGTGATCTTCAAAGGCCTATTTGAACTCTTCCCCACTTCAAAAGCACAACTGGGTATATGTACTGGACCCCTGAAACCACCAAATAAGAACTTTGCTGAAACCAAGGACATTCTGCCTGGAAGAAGAGCTGCTTTGCTGTAGGAGGGACTGCCACTCTGCTAACTGCTTTGCTGTGTTGGCCTGCTGCCTGCTGATTGCTGTGCTGTAGGAGGAGCTGCCACTTTGCTACCTGCTTTGCTGTGTTGGCCTGCTGCCTGCTTCTTCTTGCCTGGGAGTGAGAAGGACAGGGCCTGCTTTCCACATCTTTGAACCCAAGTTTCTCTTAGGGCTTGCCCGCTGTTCTTGAAGTCTCAGTGCCATCAAAGAATTCATTCAATTTTGCTTCAGCTGCTGGACTCTGCCAAAAATGAGTTCTGCACTGCCAAGAGGTGTCAATCCATCCTGGGCCTTAAAAGTGGATTCTGCAGGTGTTTTCCTACAAAAATCGACGCAGTGTCGACTTTATGCTGATTGGAACCAAAGCAGTGCCCTTCGATGCTGACACAGTGCCAATCCGAAGGCATCTCTGTGTGGCTCAATTACGATGCAAGACCCAACTGCGAGGCTCAACCACGACACGGGACACGACTGTGAAGTTCGACGACAACGCAGTGCCGATCCGAGGTCCCGACTGCGAGGCTCAACTACGATGCAGCGCCTACATCGTAAGGGGTTCAACAACAACACAGGACCCAACTTCGAGGCTCGACTTTGACGTATCAACCCGACTGCATGAATCAGAGCCGATGCAGTGAGTCTTCGATGCTGAAGCTTTCTCCATCCAAGGTACTTTTTCAGCGGTCCCTGCATGAGTCCTGTAGCCGGCCTACCCTCCTTGCCTCTTAAGTTAAGCCTGACTGCTCTGTGCCAAGTTACAAGAGGGTTAGTACAGGTTAGTTTAAGTTGTGCATCTGACTTACCCTGACTAGGACTGTGGTACCTACTTGGACAGAGTGCAAACCTCTGTCAACTAGAGACCCAATTTCTAACACCCAGATTTATGGCTAAAGGATTTACTATAAAGAAGCAGCATTTTGAATCTAAACTCCACCATAGCCAGTCCCAAGCACAGCAGCAAAAGGAGGAGGGTTATGAGTGGGGCTAGCTACCGCACCATGTAAAAAAATCCTAGATACAGAAACGCCAACCAAAAGACATCCCAGCATTGGGGAGAGAGGAATCTCCTTCACGGAGAGCAATGATGCCTTGTGGTTTAAGCCAGAGATCCCTGGAAGTCACAGAGCCAATCCACCTGCTTTCAAACAAGACCATCACCATAACAACATGGAACCATGTACCAGACAGGTAAGATAGCCCAAGTGGCAACTGAGATGAAAAAATACAACTCGGCCCTGCTTGGCATCAGCAAGACCAGATGGACACAGTTTGGAAAGAAATGACCAGCTCCAGGAGGAATGCTTCTGTATTCTGGACATGAGGAAGAGAACGCCCCATAACCTTAGGAGTAGCAGTGATGCTAACGTCGCCAACAGGCCTTAGATGGGATGGCAAGGCCACGCTCGTAAAATCATATCGACCTTCCGCAAAAAGAAAGAGAGGATCAATGTGAATGTTATCCAGTGCTATGCACCTACAAATGCAAGCACAGAAGAGGAAAAAGCACAATTTTAGAACAAACTCCAGTCCATCCTAGATAGAGAAATGCCTTGAGAGAGACATCACCGTACTGACGAGGGACCTCAATGCCAAGATTGGAAGCGATAAAACTGGGTACGAAGAAGTCATGGGCAACCATTGCCTTGGCAACCTGAACGAGAATGGTGAAAGGCTAGTAGATCTCTCTGCCCTGAACAGTATGGTGATAGGCGGTAGTGTATTCCAACACAAAGGAATACACAAGGAAACATGTATGTCACCAGACAATTCAACAGAGAATCAGATTGACCATGTCTGCATTGCCAAGAAGCTCCGGAGGTCTCTGCAGGAAGTGAGAGTGATGAGAGGAGCGGATGTGGCATCAGACCATCACCTTGTCATGGCCAGGCTAAAGCTGAAGCAAGCATGGAAGGAACCGAAAAACCAACGGCAGCGATATAACACCACTCTCCTCTAAGATTAACAGAAATGGAGTGAATACTCAGTCACCCTCCATAACAAGTTTTAAGTCCTGCAAGAATTAGAGGATGACAGAGACTAAGTAGAAAGTCAGTGGGAGAAGATAAAAAAAACAGTGACATAAACCTGCCAAGAGGTGCAGGGTCCCAAGAAACACCAGCATAAAGAATGGATCTCCATCGCAACTCTATGCAAAATTCAAGAGAGAAAGGAAAAGAAAGCTGCAATCAACACCGGCCAAACAAGAGCAGATAAAGCAAAAGCTTAAGGTAAACACACCAAAACCAGCAAGGGAGCAAAGAGAAGCTTAAGAGCAGACAAGCGAAGATTCATCGATGGTCTTGCCACAGAAGCCCAGGAAATAGCAAGCCATGGAAACTTGAATGAACTCTACATCATAACATGGAAACTCTCCGTCAAATACAGCAAGCCAGAAAGACATGTTAAAGAAAAAGCTGAGAAGACAATCATGGGTAACGAAGGCCAACACAAAAGATGAGTGGAGCACTTTGAAGAACTTCTGAACCAGCTCGTGCCTCAGTCTCCAACAGACATACATTCATCTGACAAGGACTTGCCAATCGACTGCAGCACACCAACCCAGGAAGAAATACTGCAAGCCATCGAACATCTCAGAAATGGGAAAGCAGAAGGACCAGACAACATTTCTGCAGAGACACTAAAGGTTACACATTGAAACCAATTTATGATAACTTATGTCATGGTTTGGAAATCTGATTATAGCTCCTTAGAATATTTTGAGCCTGACCACACTTGGAAGTGAATCATTTAATGATCACTGATGTGTCCTATGTTGCGCTAATAAACAGTGCAAGAGGGAGGGGTCAACCTAAACCATTGCCTTAGTGTAACTGTAAATGCTGCAGCCATGTTTTTTCTCACTGTAACTGTGCCTAAAGGAAGTGCCCATGTATGACATTTAGACTCAATCTTTCACATATTAGCTCTCAAGAAAAGAAAGTGTTGATTAGCTTGCTCAGCCAACAGTTTACATTCTTGTTACAACTGAAGGTTGTCTACTTCCTTTCTCATGATCTCAGTCTCCGGCACCAGCAAACTCGTTTTTTTGCATGAAACCATGTAATTCCCATTGAAAGCCTGTGTGTAAAATACAATATATTTGTGTCCTGTGATTGCCTAGTTGCGCTCAGTATGTTAGGGTTGCTGGGGGACCCCTAGTCGACTGATTCTGTGATTCACAGATATATTTTTCTTTTCTTAATAACATTTGAAGACTTTAATTGGCATGAGTACAAAGTTTCGTTGACACTTGCAAGTTGGTTGGTCAAGCCAGGGGTCAATTTTATTGAGCACCTCTCAGGATGGTGTAGTTGGTGTTCTAGTGCACTCAATAAATAAATGTGTATCCTCTGTTCTGCAGATTTATCGGTCTAAAAAGTATCAAGTGTTACTGGCTGTTGTGAGGTCCTGTAATATTACTTTGTCTCGATTGGCTTCTTGATCCAGTCTGTCTAATTGTTTTGTATACTGGTTAATGGCCATATTTAATTCACTGTCTATTATTGCTTGCCATCCTACTATTTCAGTCAGTACATAAGATAGACTGACGAATAAAGTCTGTATTCTCTGTATTTTATTTATATATTGATCCTATCACAACTTGTTTACCCTGAATATTAATTCTGGTAAAGATTAATTTACTTCCCTTATTCTCTCATATTTATGTGATTCTGCAGGGCAGAATCTCCAATATTGCTCTTTTCTCACCATCTTTCTTATGTTTCTTCCTTACTCTATATTTCACCCTCCTTTTTCCTATGACTGCACAAACATCCTCAGTTATCCTACAAAACCCTTCTTTTTCGAGTTGTTATCCTTTATTTCTCTCCTGGTTGAAGTTCTACTTTTATTTTCTTCATCTTAAAGGGCAGTGTGTGTTTTATATGTCATTTGCAGTTTGCTTTTTATCTTTCTCTCATTTTTCCGGTGTCGCTTTGTACTTGGCATTAACTATTCTTTCTCACCGCCTCTATTTCTTTAATGTGTGTGGGTGAGTCCTAACTCAAGTATTTCATCTTCTGTTGAATGTCTTAAATTTTGCAATGTTGGCCTTACTTTGTTCATTAGTTTTTTTTCTAATGAGGTAATCCGTAACTTTTATTCTGCGATCTGTTAATGGTATTTGTTAGGCTAGTTTTCCAGGTACTGTATGACAGAAGGATAGTTTGATGCTCCTAAAACAAATATTACCACTGTTGAAAACATCGGAACCAGATATTAGCTACTTCTTATACTTTTTCTTTCAAGGAGTAGCGAGCTCAATCAGTCCAGGGTTATTCTTTTGGATGCTGTTTGGCAGAACGGTTAGCTGAGGCAGCACATTTACTACACACAATACATTTAGGGCCCTATTATGATGTCAGTCGGAAAGCCTCCGACCGCAGGTCTGAGGCTTTCCAACTGACATCATAGGTTTCACTTTCGACTGCCGCATTACAATGCCGGTGGTCAAAAGTGAACCTAGTTGGTCATTCTGGCTGGATTCCGACAGGCTCAAGGAGCCCATCGGCCAGTCGGAGGCCTCACCGTAAACCCTAAGGACGGCGGAAACGCAGTCGGGATTAGGATGTTGGTTTCCGACAAGCTTTCCTTGTTGGGCTTTTCGACATGGAAAGCCTGTCGAAAAGCGACTTTGGGTGCCCCTAGCAGGGCCTCCATTCCTTTACAGGCTCCGGTTGGGGGCTGAGGGGGCACCTATGGTGCCCCCCTGTTAATCCCTGAACTGCGTGGGTGCCTGCCACGCGGTGCAGGGATTAACAGAATCTACCATTTCTCTGTGGGAGCTTGTGCTGCGGACAGGTTACGGCCACAGCACAAGCTCCTATAGAGAAATGGGAGTATGCGACCACACCAATGGTGCGGTCGCATTGCAATAGCGGTGTTGGGACCGCTGACCAGAGTTCAGTCGGTCCCGGGACCTCAATGGTGTCAGGTGGACGTGAGTCCACCCGACATCGTAATCAAGCTCTTAATGTCCAAGTAGTTTTATTCTTTCAAAGAAAAATACAAAAGCTTTATCATTATTAAGTAAAGTTTTCAATATCTTTATTGCACAAAATTACTTATGTTATCTTAGTAAATATGGTACAACCTACTGGTGCGAAGGAGGGGGGTGCCCTTGTGAAATCTGGTCTACAGTTACAGTTGAACTTAACCTGGGGCAGCCAAGTGCAGTGTCTACTCAGGGAGAAAAGTGTGTGTATCTTACTGTTCTCTAAACTCTTACATGTGTTGGAGTCACTTGATGAGAGTTCAGGGAGTTTTGATGAAGTCAGCCGGGTTGATAGAGACGGAGGACCGACAGCCAGCGATACATCCTACCAGTGTCAAAGTGGTCTTTGGGCTGTACAAGCTATTTGAGTGCTCTTGATGCAGTGACTCGACTCCTGAAAACAACTTCAAAATATTTTAACGTATTACCAGTCTTCTTGTCACTTTCTACAAAGAATTACCCTTTTGATATGCAGTTTTAAGACACCCACAAAAAGCTCAGGCTGATAGGCTCTCACCAACACTGGCGGGTCTATAGGACAGGAGAACCAATGGACAAGCATGACGTCATTTACACTTTATCATTCTACTCCAAGTTTCCAAAGTGTTTTTTATGCGGGCTGTACTATCTGTAGTAAGTCACACCATTACCATTAGGTTGCAAACTTATAATGCAATGGAGTTAAAGTCAGGCAGCTGCCTTTACCAACCCTGAGAGCTATTTCTTGGGCTAAGCTTCTTAATTTCTCTTACGCGTTCCAGGGTGGGTCTGAGTAACATTGACCCTACTAGAGGTACTTGAAGGGTGCAGACTCTGCCACAGTATGGGCACTACTCTCCAATCACCCAAATGTTCCCACACAAAACCACACCTCCCTTTAATACCAAATGCTGCTTTTTCTGCCCTGGGAGAGCATCATCTAGATGTAAATAACCCAGAGGTCTTTGCACTGAAAATTCCTAACACAGTGGCAAAATAATTCCTGGACAAGAGTCCCTTCCAGACCCATGTCCTTCCCATATTTATCTATCCCAGACATCTGCTTAACAAAGGGAATCTTCACATTTCCCAGACAGAAGCATACAGCGATCAGGCTGTTCAGGTGGCATACTGAAGTGAGCATTATGGATAGAGCAGGTAGTAAAACAATGCCTAGTGTTACAGAAAATAGAAAAATGATTGGTCTTAATCTTCTTGAATGCCACGCTGTCGCAGCGTTATGGGTACAGTTGGTTTGCTGAGCCAAAAATGTTTGCAAAATAAGAATTGTTAATTTGCACGAATTATGACCGTTCAAATGGCTGGGGTGCACAAAGCTTCTCTGAACACTTTACACGACCAGTCAACAACAGCGCAAAAGCATTCTTAAATTTAAAAAAAATGGTATATTTTTGTGTAGCACGAGCAGAATTATACAGCTCGTATAATTTGTAGGCAATTTTTCAATGCCAGTGCAGTTTTGTAGTATAGCTTTCACCCCATACTGGAGCAAGAATTAAATTTGCAAAAAATGGTGCAAACCTATCCAACAACGGTTAGAGCGAACGTAATCTGGTCTCAGAATTGAAAATTAAATGAAACAATGCTACAAGAGATACATTTTCCTCTCACTATTTCAGTTAAAACAATTTACATTGAAGTCCTTTTCAAGAGAATGACATTAAAACACTACTTTCCAAGACCTAAAAATGACAGAATTTCACAAATTGGTACATAGTCCTGTAAATGCTACTTCAATCATTACGCATTATCGCAAAACAGTAGCAACATTTTGAGGTAGTGCACATTTTTCCAAGAACCTTATCGTTCACTAAATTATTATTTTTTTCTTCAGAAACTTTTCTCTCCTTCAACGGTACTGTAACTGGCCATGTTGTTCTGATTGCCTTTTCAGAAGACAGTGCATGACACCAATACCTTCCACATGGGCCTACAGACAAACACTGTATCTCCCTCCCCTAAAGTCAAAGGCGTACACATCTCTCCTATCCCCTTCTACTCTGTGCAAAGCCATACATGTTGCCACCATATGTGTTGTTTGCAAGGGTGTCCAATGTGGAGAAGACTTTTAGTTCTCTTGACACCCCTCAAAGAGCGCAACCACACCACAAGACATGTTTTGTTGTGTTACATAAACACAGTAGTTTTAAAAATAAGGTGAATTGGGCTCCTTTTAGACAGACAATCAGCATATTACCAATGGAAATTTCGGTTCAGCATAACTTGCTTGATCTCACAGAGGAATACAGTGTAATAGTAATTGTATTACATAGCCCTTACAACCCCTTATGAGGCATTGAAGAGCTCTGCAGCAAGTAGTACGGTACTCTAGAACCCAAGGCTAGAGGTAAATAGGTAGTAGATTAGTGATATGTGCTTTCTTTTCCTAGTAGGATTAGTTGTGTTAAGAATGTGCTATTTAGCATATGAAAGAAAGGAAGTTGCCCCCAGGTGAGCCGCACTCATTGAAGGTAGGTGAAGATCATGGGAAGTTTAGGATGTGCCCGTTGCGTCTTTAAAATCCCGACGCGTTTCGAGCAGGCGCTCTTCTTCAAAGGAACTCTGCAAATAACCACCAGCATGAAGGGTTCCAGTTCCTCCCCTTTTATTTAAATTACAAACAGGCTCAGGTGAGCACATCAGAGAGTATTCTGGGACTGGAAGTCCTTTCAAGTCTTTTCAAATACCCCAGTGGGCTGCCAATAGCTTGCAGAAGTAAAAAACGATCTGGATCACACACCACCACTGCCCACAGTGCTAACAATCACCTTCAATTCCGTGTCACGCTGCTCAGGTCAACAGCTACGGATCCGCGTTTAGCGGCGGTGCAGCTCGCGACCGGGCAGGCCGCAATATATGAAAGAAAGGAAGTTGCCCCCAGGTGAGCCGCACTCATTGAAGGTAGGTGAAGATCATGGGAAGTTTAGGATGTGCCCGTTGCGTCTTTAAAATCCCAACGCGTTTCGAGCAGGCGCTCTTCTTCAAAGGAACTCTGCAAATAACCACCAGCATGAAGGGTTCCAGTTCCTCCCCTTTTATTTAAATTACAAACAGGCTCAGGTGAGCACATCAGAGAGCATTCTGGGACTGGAAGTCCTTTCAAGTCTTTTCAAATACCCCAGTGGGCTGCCAATAGCTTGCAGAAGTAAAAAACGATCTAGGCGTCTATTTAGTCCATATAGGACATAATTATGATCTATGGTACGCTTTTGTGAGGATATAGGTAGATGAAACGTACCTTCGCTTGGGCACCATGCCCATTCAGGGCTTGATTGGTTGCGTATGACCCAGACACAAATTTGATGTGAACCTGGTTACAATGGGGGCAAATATGATCTGTCATAGGAGATCTATGAATTGTGATGCCTATGGTTGAAACACATTTAAAAATGGCGGAATTGTATAGACGACGACATGAGTGATTTCAACATGTGGTCCTTTTACTATGTTGATGCTTCTGAAATGCAAGGTGATTGTGACGTACACATGTATAAATCAATGGCGGCCCCGGCGTTCTCGGTTAACTACCGTGATCAAGAACTGACTGTTCGAAACGTGTAGGTGGAGGAGAGTGATGGTCTATTAAAGAAGTTAATAACATCCAAGAAGAGTGCTGCGTATTTCATCAAATTTGCGAAAATACAGAAGCGAGTTCTGGCCCTTGTCTCGCCGTCAGCACCAGCTGTTCAGTGCTCCCCCTGCTAAGGACTGTTTTTGCGTATCCATATATATATATATATATTTTTTAGAAAATCGCACAATTGACCGCGCTCTCAGTGAAAGATAGACACTGTGTCAATGATTCCCGCTGTGAATAAACAGCGGGAATCATTGACACAGTGTCTAGCTTTCACTGAGAGCGCGTTCAATTGTGCGATTTTCTAAAGGATTTAACGCCGGTGTGCTCCGCCAGCACACGCGCCACTCTCCACGGGTCCCCGGTGACTCAGAAGGAGCGTCGAATCGTTTGATATATATATATATATATATTAATCCAGTCCTGATATCGGCATTCAAAACAGGCGCTGACTCCGTGGGAAATATATCAAAGAAAATCACTTTATTCAACAATGATGACCTAGACGCGTTTCGGCGGCAAACCGCCTTGTTCACTACACCAGGTATCTCCAAGTTATGCTCTTATATACACGAGTGAGTCAAGCACATTGGTTTGGTTGTCACAGCAACCATGGTCTGAAAGACATAGAAGAAAGTGCATTTGTAGCCATGATAGTGCAAAAAACAGGGAAGTGAGAAAAGAGTGGTGAAAACCAAAACAAAGTGTACTATTGTTAAAGCTGAATTTGCTAACATCACAACAGTATTTATATACACTTACATAAACTGTGACACTAATTAAAATGCCGTTAAAAAATATTTCATGTATACAGTTTGTCAAGGGTACTGTTACAATTTCAACTTCTTATTAAAGAAGAAATAGAAGAATTACAGCCACTTATATGCCTAAACGAAAATTTGAAAAAAGAGAAATCTCTTTATAAATATGCCTGTATGTGTTAGCGGCTAAAGTTGGCGGCTAATGCACTAAAAGAGAAATGTATATATAGAAAATTCCATCTATTTGTATAGATTTATACAAATCAAACAACATCACGGGTTTACAGTATATTAACTGTCATACAGGAAAAAGCAAAATTAATAGGCAGTGGTCATTTTGATGAAGCCCATGTGGGCAGTTAAATACAATTTCTAATCTCCTATATGTATAGATAAATACAATGCCCCTCAAACAGCTGTAAAATTGAAACAATGATGTTTAACACAAAAATGTGCTAAAATGTGCTAACTGAAAATTATCAAAAAAGAAGATTATAAAGAAAGAGATCCTAACGCTGCGGACAGGGTTTAAGGTGCAGGACAAGCGGCTGAAGTATCAGAGATGTACACTTAGTGCCTCATCTGCATTCATCCCATTTGGGATTTTACAATCCAGTAGAATTATGTATCGTGATTCTAATCTCCTTAGTGACAGCTGTCTATTCCCTCCTCTGATGATTCTAGGGATACTGTCAATCACAAAGAAAGAAAGTTCTTGAATTTTTCCGCCATGGCATGAGTTCATGTGCCTAGCTACCGGATATGCTGGATCATTGTTGCTAATGGCCCTTAAATGCTGTAAGATTCGCACATGAACCGGGTGTATGGTACTCCCTACGTACAATTTGTCACATGTGCATCGGAGGACATACACTGCGAAATCTGTTTTACATGAGTAACTACCTCTGATTTCAAAGGGAGTGTGCCTAAGCGGTAAAGAAACAGTTCTAGTGTTGACGCCATGGTTACACGCTTTACACTTAAAGCATTTGTGAAACCCTCTCTGTGGTTTGAGCCAGCCAGCTCCCTTGTCTATTGATGGTGCATTGCAGACTAGTTCCTGGCGCATCGATTTGGCTCTTCTAAATGTTATTTGTGGGGGTTTTGTACACGTGGGCCCTATAGTTGGGTCACTACGTATTAATTGCCAATGTTTGTTCAATATTTTACGCAGGTTAATATGGTAAGCATTAAACCCGGTAATCAATGCAGGTGTTTTTGCTTTATTTTGTTTCGTACTATGTTTCTTACTGTTAATAGTGGGAAACAAGAGATCCTCCCTCTTTATATTTGCACATTTCTGTTTGGCATTGGTCAATGTTCTAGTGCTGTAGCCCCTACATTTAAGTCTATTAAAAAGACCATTCGTAGATTCTTTCAATCCCTCTTGTGTACTACAATTTCGCTTCATCCTGAGGCATTCTGCATATGGTATGCTATCTTTAAGATTAGTGGGGTGGAAGCTACTTGCATGAAGGATAGCATTGCCTGATGTAGGTTTTCTGTACGTCTTAGATTGGATTTTATTGTTCTCCACATATAGTTCAAGATCTAAGCATTTAATAGACTCTTTACTGGGTGTACAGGTGAAAGTTAGATTAAGACAGTTATTGTTAATTTCTGTAGCAAACTTAATAGCACTTTCTTCTGTGCCTTGCCACAGAATAAAGATATCATCTATGTATCTAGTGTATAATATCACATTTTCAGACATAGATGCACATTGAGTCTTCATGAGTACTTGCTCCTCCCACCAGCCCATATGCAAATTAGCATAGCTGGGGGCGAAGCAAGTACCCATGGCAGTGCCTTGCGTTTGTTTATAAAAGAGTCTGTCAAAGATAAATATATTGTTTTCCAAACACCATTCAGCCATTTGTAGTAACATACTGGTGTGTTGATACAGTCCTATGGGCCGTTTCCCTAGATAGTAGCTCAATGCATTCAAACCATCCCTGTGTCTAATACTTGTATACAAAGTATGTACAAAGTATGAGTTTGCCTAGGAACGATCCATATGCTTTTGGCCTGTAATTGTTGGGGTGTTGAGGGTCCAGGTTTGTTTTCTTTAATAATGGGTGCATGTAACCTTTTTCTAGTCTTCTGGAAAATCTCTTCCTGTTAATGAATTGCTGATCAGTGTTCTGATTAGGATAGCTACTGAATTTGATAGAAGAATTTTTGAAGATTTGTGGATGACAAGGCCAATAGGTAACCCTGCTGGCCTGCTAGCTTCGACAAGATTCAGAAATGTGTTTTTTGATAGTTCTTTGAAAGAGAGCAGAGGCTGTGTTTGTTGGAAGTACGCTTGTGCAGTTTGTTTTTTCCTGTTAAGCATGGCTCCAACATTTCTGCTTTGGTTGTGTAATGAGTTGCCAGTTTGCCATAAAATGGAATGGGTTCCTTCTGTGCATTTTGGATTGGGAAGATCTGTGCATTTTTTTTTTTTAACAAAATCTTTATTGGGGCATTTGAGTTGTGGATTCTGCTTGAGTTGTAGCTGTTTTAGCTTTTTGGATGGATGATTTATGCATTCTGTTATGTCTGTCCAGGCGTATTTTGTTTTGGTGGTTGTTCGTTTGGAGCCAGGTCTGTTAAAGCTTTGTGAATTGTTATTTTATCTTCTGTTTCTAAATCTGAATTTATCCAAGGGGCTTTCTTATTTTATGTTTTGATGTTTTTTGTGGGCTTAAGATATCAAAAGCTGGAGCCATCCATAGGTTTTTTGAACTGGGTTTATGGTGTCCAGATCCTTTTTGGAAATAAGTTAGGTTTTTAGGTTCTCCGAATTCTGCTTGTTCCCAGGTCAATACACATTTGCAGGCAAGCTGTGTTTTGTTGAGGTGAGGTGTGGTGTCTTGTGTTAGAAGGCAGTCACATGACCACATGACCGAAGTAATTCTTTGGAATGCAACAAGATCTGGATAGCTGAAAAGGATATCTAAAGTGTGTACCGCAATGTGTGTGGGTTTGGTAATGATCTGTTGTAGGTTGAGTATGTTTAGTCATGTAAGGATTGTTATAGGTGTGGGGCATATTAGGTTTGCCAGATCATATGTTAAGGTCACCAAGGATGTACAGGTTTGAGTATTTGGTATGCAGGCATGACACTGTGCCTAGAAAGGTGTCTGGGAATGTTCTATTGCTGGATGGTGGTCTATAATGGTGGTCTATAAAGAAGGAGAAAGTTACAGGTAAAGTAAGGGAAGGGGTGCATCTGAAATGGAGGGCCTCACAATCGTGCATGGAAACATCATCAGGTTTGGTCAGGGATGTTATTTCCTTAAATATGATGGCTGAGCTGCTTCTTCTTTTGCCTATGCAAGTTTGAGCAACAGTTTTATAGCCTGGTGGGACAGCTTCATGCAATACTGTTGCCATGTCCTTCCCCAGCCGGGATTCAGTTCTGAAGAATAAGTCAGGTTCTGGGTCTGCCAATAGGCCGAGGATGTAGTACTTGTTTTTGGGCATAGAACAAGCATTTAATAGTAGGCAGTTTAAAGGCGCTGTTTTGGATGTGAAGCGGTTTTGTGCTGCAAGAGACTAAGTGTTGTCCTTGGAGGTTGCAATTCATGTGCTATTAATGATTGTGTTACCTCTGACAGCACCGAAATTGAGTTGTTTTGGGGTGCCGTTATCCTGGCCTAACAGGCTTAGAATGCATTTTGTAGTCTCTGTGTTTAGGTAGTTAGGAGACTTCTTGTAATTGAAGGTATGGCCTGTGGAGTTGTCTTTGAATAGTAGTTTTGCTCTGTGGTAGAAAAGTGGAATCGAGAACATGAAGCGTAATGTGGAGTGGCTTTCTTTTGCATGTGCTGAAGGTGTATTGGGTACGAGTGAGAGATGGTGGTGAAGCATGGGGGTCTTTATGGCTCTTAATTCTGTGATGGATTATAGAAGGGTGATTGAGTTATGTTGCATATATGCGGACCGAGTGGTTGGTGTCTTTATTGGTTGAAAACTGGTGTAGAGATGGATGAGAATTTGAGTTATCTGTGTTGTTATTAATTGCATACTGGATGCATGTTGGTATTGTGGGATGGAGAGTTTGGGAATGTCAAAGATGTTTTACAGAGCGAGTTGTGTGAGTGTTGCAGTTTCTTTTCATGGGTAGTATTGTCTGATATTGGTTTAGTGAGTTGAAGGAGGGGTGTTCGGGTTGGGTGTTAAAGGAAAGTATCTGGGGAGTGTGAGAGGGGATAGACAGGGTTAGGATGGTTGGCTTTAGGGTTTATAGGGTAGAGGTAGGTTAATTCATGGAAAAGACTGTTGCAGGAGTGTTGTCATGGGATTTGGGTGGCAAGAAGAGGAGGGTTGTGTAGGGCGAGGAAATAATAGAGTGCTGAGTACAGGGTTGAAAGGGCAGGCATGGCCATATTTGGAGTTGGCAAAGGGTAGCCGAAGGATATAAGGGGAAAAGGGTGAAGGTGTGCTAGATTGAGGAGAGTTTGGATATGTGCAGTGTGGGGTAGCGGCATAGTAGGGATAGGTGTTTTGGATTGAGGCTTAGCATAGATTTGCAGTGTGTGTAGAAGTTAAGGGAATCTTGTGTGTATGGAGGGGTAGAAGAGTATCTAAGAGTGCTTTGTAGAGGTGGGTAGTTGTTGGTGGGCAAGGGTTGATTAAAGTGACCTGGCGTGCTGGGAGTGGGAGGTGGGGGTGTTGTAAGACATTGTGTGCATGTAAGTTGTTGTGGATGTTTTCTGGTTAATTTGTGAAGTTAGAAAAATGGGCCACAGTTATGTTCCTAGGCCCTACCAGGCCCAAACAGGGAAGGCACTCTTATCCTCTTTGCCTTTTAATTTGATGCCCGGGATGAGACGCCCTTGAAAGAGGGTTAGTATAGGCTGGTGGTGAGGTCATGTGACTCTTTCTCAGGCATTAAGGCTAACATGCAGTCCCAGCCTAGCAGCTATAGTGCTGCTATTGTGCACGACCCGCCTAGATGTTTGAAACAAGTATGGGACAGGCCATATTGCTTTGCTCTGTAAGGCCCTGTGCTGCCTCTAGGCAATACTATATAAATACAAAAAATAAAATCAGTTGTGTCAGCAGAAAAAGTGGTAGTATTTATCAAACTCAAACTGAAAAAGAAAAGCTGTTATTTGAGTAAAAAAAGTCGGCGATGCAGCAAGTGCAAGGTAAGTGGTTTCTTTTTTGTAAATTTTACATTCCCTCGTTGGCATATGTCGACTCTCCCCCTCCCCTTGCCCCACCGCTCTTACCTGCACCGGCCGTCCCAGTGGAAATCACCATTAAAACTCATCCAAAGTCCCCGTATGACTTCTGCCAGCTTTCCATTTCAGTCTTGGGCTGATTGGAAACCTGTGTTTGCTTCCATTGTCTATTGATCCCAGAATGCACTGCCCAGTATTCATAGAAGACCTGACATCCACTAGGCAATACTTACAGTGAGAGTGGTCCTATTTTTCTTCAGCACTGGATTCTTTCTTCCAGGACTTGTCAGAGTTGGGAATTTCACACACCTGTGACGAGTCTTGTGCAGCTCAGTCATGTGACTCTGCCCTGGACTTGTCCGTGCCTGGAACTGCTTATAAGCTGCCATTGCCTGAAGCTCCTGGTTAGTGCACTGAAGTTATTTCCTCTGTGTACTGGATCTCTTGTTGCCTGTTTTCCCTGACTAGTTCATGCCTTGCTTAGTTCAGTCAGAGCCTGTGTCCTGTTCCTGTGCAACATTTCTCCCAGCCCTGCATTGCCTTTGTGTTACTCCCCTTTCTGCCTTTTTTCTCCAGTCAGGTGCCGGCCCAGGGCTGCTTCCTTTCTAACAGATCCTAGTTTATTTATTCTATTCCTGCTTTTAATACTCTTTGCTTATTCCTTTGTTTGCCATAGCTTCTGCATTTTCTCCCAGTCTCCTAGCTTCTGTTCTGTGCTTATGTGCCCTTTCTCAATGTTTCTTTTGCAGTCTCTAGTTTCCTTTCAATGTTCTTGTTTGCTACAGTTCCTAGAATCCATGTTTTTGTCCTGCCCAGTTTGTACTATGGTTTTTCCTTGAATGCCCTGCTCCTAATTATTTGCTTCAGATATATGTTCTTTTCTATTACTTTTTCTCTGTACTCCTCTTGGGCTCTTGTGTCTGTTAAGTGTGCTATTTTGTCCTCACATGTGAATAAATGTATTCATTTTGTACAGGGGTTGGCTCCCAGTTTCCAGGAAGCAATTCATCCCCCATCCTTAGTCCTGTGCTACATGCAGTCTTGAGTGCCCTAACTGTGACAGAATGACATTTCTATTTCCTTAGGAATAGCCACTGTGTCTCCTGCTGGACCCACATACGCTTGTCTTGTGTATTAAACTATAATTCTTGTTTGTGCCCTATGGTCCCTGATATAGGATCACTTCTGTTGCCTCCTTTCTATGGGTTTTGCAGTGTGACTATCTGTAAGAGTATTCTGCACAGAGACATTTGCATTCACTGTAGCTGTGGGAAGTAGTTCTAAGTCTTACCTGTGTACAAATCTAGTGGTAACCAAGTGTGTTTGTCTATTATTTGTTTCGTTCTCCGTTTGTTCATATTAGGGTTGCTTTTCCTGTTCTATTCTGTTCCTGTGCTTTACCCTGCTTGTGTTTGCTCGTTCCTGGTGTATTTCTTTGCCTGCACCTTGAGGGGTGTTCCGCCCGGTGCCCAGGACATTGGCAAAGCCAACAGGTCACAATGGCAAGACCTACTGACTTTGCCAATGCTTGTTTTGCACTGTTAATGTTCAGGCATTATTTTTAATTTTAGAGGCAACCCATTTTCTACTATATAAGTTATTTCATAATTCATGTTAATTCACTTCATGAAATATGTTAATATATTCATGATATTATCGCTCAATATAACTACTGTCTGGAACCTGAGACTGTAAAACCACAGTAATTCAATTGACATAGCTGCTATGTGAACCTGCAAGATAACCATTTTTTAAATACATTTTGGGGGAGTTTTATATAGCGCGTACTCGACCTGAAGGTATCAGAGCGCTTTACATCAGCACCAGTTGCGTTACAGACGGACACATTCCTTTTGTTAGGCACGGGGAGATTACGTGATTGTCCCAGAATCACAGGATGTTGAGCGTCCCTGCCGAGACTCGAACCCGGTTTCCCAGCTTCAAGGTCGACCGCTCTAGCCGGTAGGCCACTTCCTCTCCCTGAACAGTTGTTTTGCTGTCTGAGTGTACAAGATATGTCTAAAGTGGGGCGAACACTACTTTCTAAGACCTGTCATTGTGAGATCAGTTTAAAATTTAATTGCTCTCTCTTGTCTCTTCAAACTCATCAGTCACATTATACAATTTTTTACCTCATGGGAAATAGCTAGATGGGAAAATTGAAGGAAGTGGAAGGCAGAAATGAAAGAAAGTACTTTATACATACTGACAGTCCATGTTAAATTGCATATTCAGATTATTTGAAATGCCTAATATACTTACTGCTGTCCTGCTACTTTGTTAGAGGAAATGTGCTGGAAATGTAATATTTGACCACATATTTTACAAAATATTATTGGGGATCAACACATTCACACCACAAATGCTACTTCAGAGGGTTAGACTTGCTTGACCTGAAATGACTTTTGGAAGGTTTCACAAGTGCTTTTTCAGAAACAGCTGTAAACCCTAAAGACTTTTTAACTAGTTCCTCATGGAAAGACACTGGCATTAGAAAGTACCGGATAAAGGCCAACACTCTTCTTGAATGTCACGCTGTCACGGAGTTACGGATGTTGTTGCTTTGCTGTGCCATGAATGTATGCAAAATAAATATTGTTAATTTGCACGAATTACGACAATTCAAAAGGCTAGGGTGTACAAAGTTTGGTTGAACCGTTTCCCTGACCAGTCAACAACACCAAACAATTGTAATCACTTAAAGGATGCTATATTTTTGCGAACCAGGGGCAGAATTGTGTAGATTGTACAGCTAGCTGTTGGGCTATTTTCAATGCAGTTTTGCAGCACAATTAGCAACAATGGTGCCAACCCTGCACAATACTAGTTACAGTGTATATAATCTATTCCTAGAATTGAAAATAAATGGAGTACTGTTATAACTGAGGTACATTTTTCTCTCACTATTTCAGTTAAATCAGTTATCATTGAGATACTGCTTTCGAAAACCTAATATAACTGGATATAGCTAACTGGCATTCAGTTCTGTAAATGTTACTTCAAACATTACTCATTAGTACAAAACAGCTGGTAATATTTAGAGGTGGTGGACTTTTTTCTAAGAAACTTATCGTCCAGTAGATTATCAGTTCTTCTCCTGTCAGAGCGTCTTTTCTTCTTCGAGATGGGGATCCTGAATATTGAATACAGAATATTGTGGTACAATAATCTTGAGGACAATATATCGAAATGTAAGTATGTATAGATTTTCTATACTTAGCACCACATCTGTGTACTTTGACAAATAATATATATATATATATATATATGTCAAAGTACACAGATGTGGTGTTAAGTATAGAAAATCTATACATACTTACATTTCGATATATTGTCCTCAATATTAGTGTAACACAAAATATATATATTTTCAAGGTACATAGATGTGAAGTTAAAAATAGTAAATCTATACTTCGCTGTATGCACTTACCATTCAATATGTTGTCCCTCTATATATTTCCTATGATATTAGTGTCCCACAATATTCCTGTACTCAATATTCCAGAGTGCAATCCTGCGTTAACGTAAGCGGCCATGTTGTTCTGATTGCCATTTCAGAAGACACTGCATGACACTAATACCTTCCACATGGACCCAAAGAAAACACTGTATCTCCCTCCCCCAAAGTCCAAAGCATACAGATCTCTCCCACCCACCTCCACTCAGTGCAAAGCTATCCATGTTGCCACCATATGTGTCGTTTGCAAAGGCAGTCCAATGTGCAGAACACTTATTTCTCTTGACTCCCATCAAAGAGCACAAACACACCATGAGACAAGTTTTCTTGCGTTACACATACGCAGTAGTTTAAAAATAAAGGCGAATCAGGCCCCTCTTAGACAGTCAATCAGCATACTGCAAATGGAAAATTAGGTTCAGCACAACTTGCTTGGTCTCACAGAGGAACACATGAATTCATTGTTGGCTTCAGCATGAAAAGAAATGATACATTTTTCACAAAAGGCCTGTTCCATATATATGCCTACAGATGTTTCATACTCCGACCCTGTGCAATGATGTAATCTTTGCAATTCTGTCGGCAATATATCAAAATGCCATGCTCTAATTTCATATAAACTCACTGCTGTTTTCTATTTATCCAGCATGAACATCCTTTCTGCATGGATCTCTGTAGTGATGCAAGATGCAGTTTAGATGAAAAGAGGACCTAAGTCGCATATATACCAAATGATATTTTTAAACTTGGAGGGGCAACTTACCTGTGTCAGGAGGTCCATTTCCCCCAGTAGGTTGCTGAACATTTCATCGATGTCATCACATGCTTGATCCATCTGATGATAAAAAGAACGCATCAATTAAAGAAAAATACATAACGTGGTTTGCTAAAAATAATGAAAAGTCAAGTGCAGTAGATGTCTAAAGTCCTTTTGCAGTCGCCAACCCTGCGATTCAAAGGATTTGCATCCACAAAATGCATTTTTACAATGTACAAAAGCCACTACGAACTAGAAAAGTCTATCCTATCATACAAGTGCTCCTCCGAATGAGGATGGCGCTTAAAAGGGTGCCCACCACCTATTGCTGTTTGGAAGGGTATGTATCAATTGTTTGTGAGCACAATTGTGGACAGACACCATTAAACAGTAACCGACCCCCAAGTTTGGGTGGTAACTGGTGCGCAAATGCTAAGCTGCCTCTACTTCCCATAATGTCTGCCCAAATGGGTAACATTTGGGAAAGCAAATGCATGGAAAGACGTCTGCTGTCTGTTGCATGTCTTCATCCTTGCATCCACAGACAATTACAGGGGTCTCAAATTGAGACCTGTGCAATTAATATTCATTAGGCAGGCTGTTCCCTCCTGCGAATGAGAATGCAATTAGCGATTCAACCTCTTCGTACATAAGACGCGACTCAAACTGCACAGCCCTGATTTGCAAACTGTAATAGTACATCAAACCCTTCCTTTCTAATAAGGAGAGGAGAATATTTTGAGCAGCTAGATTATTGGTAAACATACCCATTTCTCTCATAAAATATGTATTAAAGTGTAAAAAAGTTTTTCTCTGATTCTTGTATACTGCTTACAAAGTACTGCATGCTCCTCACAGGCTGTTTCAGGATGCTATTCCCTTCAAAGTATGTAAAAGCAATGGCGGCTGGTGACATGAAGAATTGGCGGGGCAAGCACTTTAATTATTTTGACCCACTGACAGGCACTTTAAGAAACCAGCAATGCCTTTAAGGTCAACGTCAAAGCTCTCAATCATGGCTCGTTATAAACAGTGTTTTTAATGGACCACGACTGAAAGCTCTGGCATTGAGGCTGAAGGCAGTGCGAGTTTCTCACAGTGGTAGTCAGTGGGTCATAAACTTAAAAATAAAATATGTACTTCCCACTGCAATACATTGGCACCCCTCTGCCGGGCCTTGTGCTTCTAGTCTGTCGGACCGCATGGGCTGAACCAATTTCCCAAACCAATCCAGATGCTGCTCTAATGTTGCTGATAATGTTAAGCAGCATGAGAGAAGAGCCAGGAATGGTTGGAGTGGGCTAGTTCGACGCTCCCTCAGGCACTGAGGGCCTGTGCCTGCTCTCCACATACCTGTCTAAGACAGATCTGGTTGGAGAGGTTTAAAGTGCACCTGCCAGGCTGGCTGTTGCAAGACAGCCAGCCAAAGTGACATGTGTTCTCTAAACTGCAGTGAGGACCACTTCTCTCCTGCTGCCAGTCAGCAGCAGTGGCCCACCATCAAATATGGCTGGGAGCAGTTAAAAATAATATGGTAATAGACAGCCTTGCAAATGATAACTCACATGCCGAATGCAGTGGTCATGTCCTCATCCTTAATGTGACAGATGCAATTACAAATATTGAGAATATTCCTACAGGTCCACATCATACACTATGAAAGCAATGACTATGAATGTTGCCTTATTTGGGGGCGTGGCTACGAAGCCATCGATGGCGGACGCGTGAGCTGAGAGCTCCGCGCCAGCCAGATAAATTATCCTGCTTATTGGCGATTCCGCCCGGGCCCGGTGGCACCCTCCTGGGGCCTCACCAAGGGGAGTAACTGGAACATCTAACGCTGCCCCTTGAAGCCTGAGCACCGGTTGGGAACTGCGGTAGAGGAGAGACGGGACGGGCGAAGCTGTAGAAAAATGGCGGCCTGAGGAGGAGAGGTGATCTGCGTCACAGCCGTAAAAGACTGTCCTGCCAGGCTGAGACGGACAAAATGTGCACCCGGCGGCTCTGATAACATTAGAGACGAGAAGACTCTCCCCGGGACAGCGGGGGCTGGGTCTTATGCTTGGCCGGCACCCTATCTTGCGCTGGGACCTGCCTGCATGTGAGGAACGGGAGTCTTTGGAAGTGGACTGAGCTGCGGACTCGGCAGAACCCGCCCAGAGCGCTGGTACACTAAGTGACATTAAACTGACTGGGCCGCCACTAGCCCTGAGGTGGTGTAAACTAAAAGGTGCCACGGTTGAAGGTAGGCCGTACAGACTGAGGATTCGCCGAGGGGGCTATATCCGCCATCACCGGACGGTATTGTTGCAGAGTGTGTGTACGGGGACCTGTGCGCTTGGCTGGCTACGGACTGCGTGAGGCAATTTATGGCCGAAATTGGGTTCCCACGGACTCCCCACGCTCACTGAGAGTTGGTTGCGGTAGAGGAGGGGGCCGGAGGTGCGGCGGTGCAGCCTGATCCCGCTAGAGCAGGACAGATTACTCGACTGCGCTGACTCCTAAAGACGCAGATAAGGTGGGAACGATACATCTGCCGGGTTCTCCCCCCCTCCCGATCGAAAGCGGCATAAACGGACGGAGGCCTGCCCCAAGGGAGGAAAGAACGGACTACAAATAGGCTGGTGCGGCCAAGAGTATTTTCGCCTACCGGAGTGGTGGTAGACGGAAACGAACTGGGGCAAACACGACTAATGCTGTGCGAAATCCATGAGGCGGTCTCTTGCCGAGACTAGACTCGAGGTGAATTTTCATAGCCCACAACTGTTCGAAAGCCTGTTTGAAGTGGCCTACTGCCTGGGAGTGAGGTGCTGCGCCGCTTAGACCCATTGCGGTGAGACTGCGCAATTGATTGAGCGGGTCAAGCGCCTTGCGAGGACTGAGGGACAAAGCTGTGCGAGACGGAGATGTATTGCTGCTGGTAGCCTGGGCAGTGCCTCACCGGAGATCAGGCGGAGGAGAGGAGAGTACTAAGGGTGCCCCCATCAGCGATCCTGCATGTGACTCACAATACCCTATCCACATCGGACACTGAAGTCTTCCTAAGGGGGCCTACTGCTATATGGGGGTGGTGCCTTGGTGCTGAGACGGGCGGGACCCTAAAATCAAGAGCTATGTGCGCACTCGATTGCTGTGGTCTGGTGCACCGCTAGTATTGGTTGCAATAGTGGTCCCTGCACCCCTGCATCGCCTGTTGGATTGACCCACGTTTCCCTACCACAACGATCATAGCCCTCAGGAGGATAGTACAAATATAATAACACTCACTTCCCGGACGACATCTGGCACTCCCTGCTCTCCTCCTTGGAGCGGTTCATCTACTGGTACTTTGATAAATAGCCTTGCGGTCCTGGCGCCGGTGGCCAGGACAACTCACGGCTCTAACGTAGTGGGGGCGATATGTGCAGGAGGTGCGGTCAGGGCTGGACATTGGCTGGATGTGACCCTATTGGGGGACCTACAGATGAACCTGTGGTAATTATCTGGACTGCCCTAAATCACAGTCAACAGTGGTGACGCTATTGCCGGATAGTGCAAACGGAGAGCTGGAAGGCGCAGATCGGATACCTGAGTGGTGGGAACCAAAGACACTGGCGGTAGCTCCACGCCCACCTAGGGAAAGACGTATTTGCTCTTTGAAAAGAGGCTACATTGCGCTGGAGATGGGGAAACCTAGAGGGAAACAGGTCGGACCCCCTCCGGATCAGGAAGATAATGCGACGGACACAGTACCCACAGAAACTGGTGGTGATCAACCGGAGATACCGGTGCACCAACAACTGGCCAAGATCCTAGAAGCCATCGCTGACACCAAGGCGACATTGCATCAGGACATCAGTACGGTCGCCGTGGGCCTAGGATTGTTGCGGGCTGAGCATGCCAAACTCTCTGATGGAGTGAAACAGACGGAATCGACCCTGGGAACACTTGCCCCTGTGCATCAGGCCCTGGCTACACGAGTTGGAGATTTATCAAGTAGGGTCAATGTGCTGGAACGAAGGGCGGAAGACGCGGAGGGGCGAAACCGGAGGAACAATGTGAGGGTTCTTAGACTTCCGGAAGGAGTGGAAGGCCCAGACATGGTCCATTATCTGGAGAGGTGGCTCCGAGAAGTGGTGGCACCGGAGGGACTCTCACAGTTCTATACATTGGAACGGGCTCATCGAGTGCCTGTCAGGCCGCCGGCGCCGGGACGACCACCGCGAGCCGTGGTGGCCAGATTGCTCCACTTCCGAGACAGAGACCTGTTGTTGAAGAGGGCTAGATCAGAGGGGCTTTACATTGTGGACAACAATAAAGTGTCCTTATTCCCGGATTACACAATGGAGGTCCAGAGACGCCGTACCTCCTTTCTGGAGGTGAAGAGAGCCCTGCGTGAACAAGGGATACAGTATTCCCTGATGTTCCCGGCTCAGCTTAAAATAATGCTGGAGGGGAAAACTTATTTCTGCGAAGATCCTAAGACCGCCTGGGAGTGGATTGAGGCATACAGAACAGAGGGTAACCCCAAACCACGCAATGAGAATCAAACGACTGAAGCGAAAGACTCAGGGAAACGACTGAGGAGGCGCCAGAGATGGAAGACTGCTAAGAGGCCAAGCCCTTCTCAGACTGCAGTGGAGAGGGCGGAGGCGTTGCAAGCAGTGGCGGTCATGCTGCGACACAGGGGCTCCTCATTGGAGAGAGATCCGGAATCGAAACAAAGAACTGAAGACTCAGATACGGACACATCCCATGCTGGCAGTGGCTCCATGACAGTGGTGACTCCTCAAACTGCAGATGAGTTCCTGGGATAAGTAACAGGGGATTTCTTTCTCTCCTTTTCCTCTCCGCGCCTTTCCTGTCTGCTTTGGTGGGACCGATGGCCCTGCTCTTGCTCTGGCGCCTCGGGTCCGCCCGGTGGCGGGGGACGGTGTGGGGGGGGTGGGCCGGGGGGGTGCGCTCTCGGGCATGGGTTGGAACGGCCCATCACGGCTGAAATGTCATGGAGGCTTAATTACTGATTACTGAACGTTGGTGGGTAATCACGCTCCCTTCCAGGCCCCAGTGCTGGTAGCCGCGGGCCTTAACTACCTGTAGTAGATTTGCAACGTGTTGTAGATTTACATGTTTGGGCAGCTGACCGTTGTCAGTCCGCTCATGGGTTGGGGAGTTAAAATGTTGGGGTTGTTGTTACATACCAGGAGGCCTGCAGTAGTCCTTCAACCGGAGGGGATGGGGGGGACAGTGGAGGGGAACATTACGTTGACCGATGATGCAGAACGTTGATCGGGCTGAGGAGTTTAAACTCCTAACCTGGAATATCCGGGGCATGGGCTCGCCTGCAAAGCGTTACAGTATACTGAATTATATCAGGCGTAGAGGAGCACATATAGTTCTTTTACAGGAGACTCACCTCACAGAGTCCGAGGTCACTAGATTAAGACGTAGATGGAAGGGTCAATTGTTTGCAACCACTTACTCGGCCTTTGCAAGGGGGACGCTAGTGTGGATCCGGCCAGGAGTCCCCTTTCAACTAACTCGAAAAGTGATAGACCCGGAGGGGAGGATTGTAGTACTCACGGGCAAATTGAAAGGCAGGGAGATAACTGTGGGTAGTATTTATGCACCAAATCGGGAACAGATCCCTTTTCTAGAGCGGCTCTTGGGAACACTGGCTGGGATAGCATATGAGAGCTTGATATTGGAGGGAGACTTTAATTGTGTATATGATGTGGGGTGGGATCGGTCTACTCCTCCACTGCGTGGTACATTGGCAGCCACTACAGCCAGAGGGTTCAGGAATTGGACCACGGGGCGGGACCTGTTGGATGTTTGGAGACTGCAAAACACGAATCAGAGGGAATACTCCTATTACTCCCATCTGAATGATTTACACACAAGATTAGATATGATCTTTTGTTCTGCTGCGCTGGCCCCCATGATGCTTGGGGCCGAATACCTAGGTAGGTCCATTTCTGATCATAGTCCCCTACTTCTGAGATATGCTCCCACCCCTGAGAGGGCTCCAATCCCATTGTGGAGGCTGGACTCGGCCTTACTGGAAGATGAGGGTTTTTGTCAGCTCCTTTCTGCCGCCTTAGTCGCATATTTCACAGAGAACCAGAGAACCGCTAGCTCCCCCTTGGTTGAGTGGGAAGTGTTCAAAGTGGTGACGCGGCGACACTGTTTAGGACAAGTAGTGGGACTTAGGAGAATGGTGACTCGGGAACTAGAAGAGTTAGAAGAGCAGATCTTGACATTGGACAGAGAGATCGCGGGAGGGACAATGGCACAGGGTAAATTGGCAGAAGTGAAGAGCCTTTATAACTCCACTTGGGATAGGCTGCGAGCACTAGGCCTTAAAACTTACCAGGCAAAACAGCACGAGGAAGGCGACAAAGCCGGGAGATTATTGGCCTGGCTGATTAAACCAGAAACTAGAGGTACACCAATCCCTAGTATCACTGACACACAAGGACAGGTGCTTTCCAATCCAGGGGCATCAATGAAGCGTTAAGGGAACATTATAGGACGCTGTATGGACCGCCGGGACCCAGTCAGAGGGACGACTTATTTACATACTTAGACGGGTTGCGACTGACACGACTAGACATTGACTCCAGAGCCCGCTGGAGAGTTATCGCACCAACAGGGGTCCCCACGCATCTCTGTGCGAAATGTTGTGTCCTGCGCTGTGGAGTCGTCTGGGATGACTAGCCCCCAGCAGCAGGTGCTTTCATCGATTGCACACCAAGGGATGATCGCAAGTGCAGACACTTATAATGTCCTGTCATGGAACATTGCAGGGTTGTTGGGAAAATTTCAGGATCCCTTATGGATGCAGTTCATCAGACAATTCTCTGTGATTTGTTTTCAGGAGACTTGGCTCGTGAACTGTAACATGTTTTTGGAGGGATATAAAGCCTTCTTTGTCCCTGCGTCCCCGTTTCCTTGTGGCAGAGCTAGGGGTGGTTTGGTTACTTATATATCGTTGGCTGTGACCTGTAGGATCCAGCAACTTCCTACTGCTAATAAGGACTTTCAAGTTATTGTTTTAAGGAGAGGAAATGACTGTATGGGCATTATTAATTTTTATAACGCACCAAGCGCACTGGGGGAGTGCAAGATTGCCCAGCTAGGCTGCCTCATAAGACAGTCCCGTGGTTCTGTTGCACATAATCTTATGGTGGCGGGGGATTTTAATATTCACCCCTGTGGAGACCCCAAAATCAGATGTATGGCTGAGCTGGGATGTGCCAGGATGCGGGGATTCCATTTTGAGCATTCCGTTCAGGGGGATGCATTGAATGGTTTGCTTAATGAATTTGACTTGTTATCATCAATGTCTTTAGCTGACCCCCTTAGCACACACTCCGTCACTTCTTTTAAAGGATGTAGTGATGGTTCGTTTATAGATTACATCTTGATCTCCACCGGCCTCCAGTTTAATTTTCGTGGGTTTACCATCATGGATAGCGTTTTTAGCGACCATAATCCTATCTGTGTCCACCTTGGAGGTAGGCTGTTGTTAACACAAGCTAGGGTGACATTCCCAGGCATGTTGAGACCTGTGGACGGTAGACGCCGCCTAAAATGGTCACAGATATCTCCAGACTCATTTTATGGCAAGGTACAAGTGTCTTGTGCAACCGAATTAGCTTTCTGTGTGTCATCTGGTTTCCACCCGGGGGGTGTCCTCAAGGCTTTTGATGTCATTATTACCAAGATAGGGGCACTTTTAAGTGCCCCCTCTCATAGGACGGTGCTATCTGACCCTGGCTGGTTCGACCCACATTGTTCTAAGGCAGCGAGACATTTAAAAGATGCTTTAAAAGCTACCCCGAGAAATCAATCCTTGATATGTGCCCGCCGTCGTGAGTATAAACGGGCATTGGCCATCCGTAAGGGCGAACTGAAGGAGGAAATGTGGAGGGACCTATTGGAGGCAAGCACTTTGGGGAATAGCGCAAGGTTTTGGGGCATTATTAACAGACCTTTATTTGAAAAGGCTAGGGATGGAGAAGTAGGCACTAACATATCTGAGGATGAATGGGTGTCTCATTTTAAATCTATTTTCAGATGCCCCATGGATCCTCATCAATCCCAAGGTAGGGTTAACATCAATGCCCCAGTAATATTTGAGCAGAAAGAGGTGGAGAAGGCCATTTCAGGGCTGACGTACAATAAGGCCCCAGGCCCGGATGGCATCCCTCCAGACCTTTTTAAATCAAACCCATTTCTTTGGGCCCCGGTACTGATGGCTGTCCTTAATGCGGCGGCCAGGATCGGTTGCCCGGACTCCTGGGGCATCTCAACCATTGTGCCGGTATTCAAGAAGGGCGATCGTAATAGCACCCTGTGTTATAGACCGATCTCCCTTCTTGATTCCGTGGTTAAGGTTGTGGGTGGGGTGTTACTGGGAAGATTATCCTCCTGGGCGGCAGAGAATGAGATCATCTCTGATATACAATACGGGTTTCGCCCAGGGCGTTCCACCTTGGCCCAATGCCTTAATTTATATATGATCCTGGGAAAGTATACAATCGCCCGCCAAGGTACAATCTACATGGCCTTCATGGATCTTTCCTCTGCCTTTGATTGTGTCAATCTGGGGAAACTGTGGCAATCCATGAGGGCCATGGGGGTGGAGGATAACTTGGTTGACTTCCTGGAGGATTTACACAGGGATACAAAGGCTAACATCAGATATGCCCAGGATCTCCGTGTATCTAGGGATTTTAAAATAGAGAGGGGGGTTCGGCAGGGGTGTTTTCTGGCCCCCTTTTTATTTAACATATACATTAATGACCTGGAAAAAACTTTGATAAAAACAGGGGTCGATTTCCCATATGTGGGGCGAAGAGGTCTGCCCGTCCTGCTATATGCGGATGATGCGGTCCTCGTTGCTAGGACGGCAAGGGGACTTCAGACACTGCTCGACACCTTTCGGAGCTTTATGGAAGCCCGTGATTTGGCAATTAATAATTCTAAATCCTATATCATGCAGGTCGGGATTCGCCCGAAGAAATCGTTCCCTTTTAAAGTGGGTAATGAGAAAGTACCAACGACTTCGATATTCTCTTACCTGGGTGTTTTAATAGATGACCGTTTGAATTGGGGGCCCTGATTCAGAGGAAAAAAGGGAGGTTACAAGGGCGAACGCTGCAATCTTCAACTTTGCCGCGAAGATGGGTAAGCGCCCAATTGCGGCAATGGTGAAAATATTTCAGGCTAAAAGTGTTGCTATAGCTAGCTATGGGAGCGAAATTTGGGGCAATGCAGCAACTGATGCTCTGCAGGTGGCGGAGAACACTTTCTTAAAACGTCTCCTAGGAGTGCCCACCGTAACATCAAACCTGGTGGTACATGAAGAACTGGGGTTGCCATTTTTATGTGATACTTTGGCCATGCGCCCATTGCTATTTTGACTCAATTGTTGGTTAAATAAAGATCTAGCTCTCAATCATCAGATCTTAAGAGAATCTATGAGCCTTGTTTATATGTCACGCATTCCATGGTTAAAATATATTAAGGGTTGTTTTGAAGAGCTGGGGCGGCCGGATCTTTTTTAAAGCCTGACTCTATTACACTGAAGGATGTGGAATTTGTAAAGAAAACCTTTACTACTCTAAAAAAGCATGGTAGAGACGATTTAGAAATTGGGAAATCTAGCGTCCGTAAATATGTGATGCTTAAAACAATCCCATCCATTGAGCCATATCTTTTGTGGCCATTGACGCCCCATGAGCGGTTTTTATTGATCAGGTTCCGATTGGATTATTTTCATTTGCTACTTGCTGTCCCAAAAGGGAGCTGCAGAGGTCAGGTGTTAGCATCCTGTGGCTGCGAGGAGTGTCTCCTCAGGATTTGCTACACTTTATGTTTTTGTAAATTTTATGAAGTACCTCGCAGACATTTTTTAACACCTCTTTTAAAGAAGTTGAACTTTACCCAAGTCCGCCCAGCTCTTTTTTACTTACAACTGTTGAAACTAGACTGTGTGACTTTTATAGTAGGCTTTCTGAAATCCTCTCTGAGATCTAGGATCTGTATGGAGAGCTAGTAAACTTTCAACGTTGGTAGGCACCCCCCTTTACTACCCACATAGATGAAGTTTTGGCCTCTGGCGTTGTGGTCTCTCCTCTATATTATTCCTTGTATTAGATGTATATACCTTTGTATTTTAGGGGACCATTTGCCTTAATATTATTGTTATGAATTGTATGTTTTAATTGTTATATGGAGCTGTGTAACTTTTATGGTTTTTATCTTAAAGCCGAATAAAGTATTTTTGAATTTGAATTTGATTTGACTCCAGAGACTCGTTGGCATTGTCAATTAAGGCACGCGAAATAAAACCATCAATCAAGGAAATGGCTAGGGGAAAAACGCCTGGACCGGACGGCCTTCCGGCAGAATTTTACGTTGCATTTATGGATATCCTAGCCCCGAGGTTAGAACAAGTATATGAGAGTGCGCTGATAGAGAAACAACTGCCGCCGTCCATTAGAGAAGCGTTGGTGATTCCCCTGCCAAAGACCAAAAATGACCATGCCCCGCTACCTGAATTCAGACCTTTATCCATGCTGAATATGGTTTTTAAAATTTTAAGCAAAACACTGGCAACTAGGCTCCTACCTCACATGCAGAGGTTGGTTCACAGTGACCAAAATGGTTTTATTCCCACACGTTCTACGCCCAACAATCTCAGGAGACTATATCACGTCCTGTTCCACCCTGAACTGGGAAACTACCCAGATGCAGTAGTTGTAGCGATAGACCTGGAAAAGGCCTTCGATTCCTTGCGCTGGGATTTTTTATTAGCCGCAATGGAGAAGATGCAGATGGGTGATGGTTGGCTGCGATGGGTTCGCCTTTTATACGAAAATCCTAGAGCCCGGGTGCGCACGGGTAACACAGTATCAGCACCATATCTCATCCATAGAGGCACCAGGCAAGGATGTCCCTTGTCACAGCTGCTTTTTGCCCTAGCTATGGAGCCACTGGCGGAACGAATTAGACGAGAGAGTGGGAAAATGGGGGTGTCTATTGAAGGGACCAACCACATTATCTCATTATACGCAGACGATGTGTTAATATATCTGCGAAATGGGTCTAGCGGGATACAGGAAGTACTACAGATATTGGAAGAATTCGCTGAATTCTCGGGTTTGCGAGTAAATAAGAGAAAGACCTTTGTGTTCCCGCTGCACTCCACACTTCCTAGACCTCTAAACCTTCCGCCTGATTTGGAATGGGCACCGGTCTCCTTTAAATACCTCGGGATTCGGGTTTATCATAAGCAGGCTGATCTATTCGAAGGAAACCTTGGAGGAGCTTTGAGAGCGCTCCGGGCAAATGTGGCCTTTTGGCGTACACTCAAACTACCTGTTATGGCTAGAGTGGCACTGTCCAAAATGGTGCTGTTGCCTCGCCTTCTGTACTATTTTGTTAACTTACCGGTGGTGATACCTAAAAGTTGGTTTGTGTCCTTAGACACGCTATTGAGAGAATTGGTATGGGATGGCGGCCGCAACAGAGTGTCGTTACTGACTCTGCGACTTCCACTCGCGGGTGGTGGATTGGGGGCTCCTGATTTCGAAGCCTACTACCTGGCGGCCCAACTTCAATGGCTTGCTCGATGGCTGGATGGAAGGGGACTAGATACTCTGTCGCTGCCTGTTGGTACAGTACAGGTGGTTTTACTACCTAGGATGCTTAACCGTCGCCTTAAAATCAGACATATGGGGGTGTTGCTATCAGTGGCAATGACATGCTGGGACAGATGTACGGCACACTCCAAGGGTACGCAGCTTTACGCACCAAGTATCCCACTTGTGGAGATCCCTCAGGCCGGGATGGGCCCCCTACTTACACAGAGACAGCTGATGGGTTGGGAAGACGCGGGAGTACAGACGATAGGGGATTGCTATAGAGATGGCGAGTGGCTGCCACTGGACGAATTTCTGGAATACCATGAGCTACCCACGGGACAGTTTCTAAATTATCATAAGATACGGGGGCAACGGTAGAACTCTGGGGGTCGGACATACAGGAACCTAGTACACATGCAGCCCTACAGGCAATGGTGACTTTGGGCTCGGCGGGCCACCTGGTGAAATGGCTTTATTTAGCAATAAGGGAATTGACAATACAACCACTGCCTCGCCTCCTAGAGCGATGGGAAGGTACGCTAGGCAGGCGACTGACTGAGAAGGAATGGAAAAAGGCTCTGGGTAGCCCAAAAAAGATATCCAGGAACACAGCTTTTAAGATTATACAATTTAATATCCTCCATAGAACCTACCTTACCCCTCACCGACTGAATGTAGTTTATGGTTGTGATGACCAAGCTTGTGCCAGGTGCTTGCAGAGAGATGCTGACTTTGACCACATGGTTTGGTCCTGCCCAAGGCTCACAGACTATTTGACTAAGATCGTAGACATGGTTAACAGTGTGTTGTCCCGAAATCTAATGTGCTCCCCAGAAGTTTGTCTCTTGGGTATATTCCCGAGACCCAAATCCCAAAGACTGGGTCACAGGTTTGTAGACCTGGCTTTTCTTATGGCTAAAAGAAGGATAGCCTTGTGGTGGAAGAAGAAACAATCTCCGTTGGTGGTCACCTGGGAAGACGATGTCTCTTGCTGGGCTAGGGCAGAAGAAAAAGCTCTGCTTAGGGAAGATAAAATTACAAAACGGCGTACACCGCTTGCGGAGCCATGGGCAGACATAGTGAGAGCATGGGATGCACGACATGCACCTGAACAGTCCTCGCACTCTGCCTCGACTGACTCTGAAGAATAGGGGAAGAAGCTAGCGCGCGTATTTTTACACTGATAAGGCTGAGATGGAATGGCTGAAAGAGCTGGGACTTCTGGCACTGTTCCCCTTTTCCCCCTCCCCGATGTTCCTCTCCCCCCCTTTGGTGCCCCCCCTACCTACCTCAAAATGATGTCGCTTTATCATTTATGGATGCTCACAAGGATTGCAGGCCTCTGGTAGATTAAAAATTTAGTTGTGGTTGTACGTTCATTCATATTGAACCGAAATTGCTTTGTTTGTGTTTCCTTTTTCTTTCTGTTCTTTTTTTTTTTTTTCTTCTTTTATTGTTTGCTTACCGTATGGCTCCTATCATCCTTTATGTATTTGCGGAACACTTAGATATACGATGCAACTGAACACCTTGGGTATATGTACGACTACGAAGGACAATGATGTGTATTGACCCGGCCACTCCTCATTGTTTTTAAAAACCATGGTGGGAGATTATGTTGTTGACGAAATGTGTCAGAAAAGTGGAACTATCCTGGTCATAACCAAATACAGACAAGAGTCAACAAGGACATTACAATATCCTATTTTACGATTTGATAATCATTATAATGAGACAACTGTTGGCTAAATGTATTAATACTAAGACACTCTTGTTGCGGGAACATGCGTATGTTGAATATATTTTTGTCATAAATATGTCAATAAAAAAGATATTTAAAAAAAAAAAATGAATGTTGCCTTATTTCTGGTGAGTATGTGTTAATTATTTAAATATATTGTGTTTTTATGTGTTGTTACTTATTGGTATAAATATTGTGTGGTCATTAGCATTGTACCTGATCCTGCTTGCAGTCCTGCACACAGACAGGCCCTGTGCATAACCTGCCACGGGGACTGGCTGCAAGGCCTTTGCCCAACCCATCATGGGCGGTTCACCCCTCCTGCAAATAGACTTCGGCCAGGCCAGGCCCATAACCTGCTGAGGGTGGCACATGGATTTCTGCCTACAGCTAAGGCCTGCAACTCACTGGTGGAAGGACAATATCTATTGTGCACAGCCTTCTGCCTAGTGCAGTAGGGATACTCTTCAGGGGCTGGCCTTCTGCCAGACATGGTGCCCGACCACATGTGGGCACCCATCCCCCATTGCAAATGGGCTTTGGTTACTCTCAGCAGGCGTCAGCCACAGGGCCAACGTAAGCAGCCAACACCTACTGTGCAACGGCTTTGGGCAGCCATGCAGAGCCTGGCATCCTTTTTTCATTATTGTTTATTATTTTTTGGGAGTTTACATTTTTATCCAAGTTGTGACCAGCCATTCAGAGAATTTGGGGTCTGTGGACCCAGCGTTGAGTTTGCAGACATATATAGATGATAGGATGAACCTCTCCCTAATTCCAATCAGGGCTGAATATTTTTCAAAATTAGTTTGAGAACCTCCACAGAGTAACCTTCTAGATATCTTTAACTTTTTAACCCTTTCAAGCCCATGCCAAAATGATAATTAAATGCAAATTTCTCGAAATCCACTGAAGAGATTTACACCAAGCCAGCAAAATCAGCTCTTTGAGTAAAGTCCTACTTTCATGCAAAGTTTGGCGTAATCCTGTTGAGAGTTTTTTTCTGTAGTGGAAAGTAAAGATCACTATGCGAATTCAAAAGGGGATTAAAATAAGAAAAGTCACTTTTTGACTGTCCCCCTTATTTTTAACCCCTCCCCTTTGACAGATATGTGTGAAACTTGCTTGCCGTATTGAAGCCAAATTACATGAACTTTAAAAAAAAATGTTGAGCCGATTGGACAAAGAGCCGTAAGTTATAAGAAAGAAAGAAAATGCCTTATCAATGAATACTCTGACCTAACCATAACTTCACAGTTGCTAATGCCGACTCTTTGTGTTCAGGAACAAAAACTCAATTTTGTTAATTGAAGCACATCTTGCAGTAACCCTGTGCTCAGCATATTGCTGTAAGGGATTTCTCTCATAGGGCAGTATTACGAGTACGGCACACTTTCCTTGTTTGCACCACGACACACCTTTCAAAAGGTGCGCCGGATACAAACAAGGAAAGTGCGTTGTATTAGAATGAATGCCCTGGCTTCAGGGCAGGTGTGAATTCGTGCTTCAGGGCAGCGCATTCAAGTGAAACATGGAGCAGTTGTTTAGCTGCTCCGTGTTTCACTGTGCAGACAGCAACCGCCTTTCAGGGGGATTAGAGATCCCCTTGCAGGCGGGTGTAGTGAATGACTGCACCTGCCTGCAGGGGGATGTCTGAGGGGACCATGGGACCCTGTTTCTCCCCCCTAGAGGGCTGCTTTTAGGAAGCGCACTGAAAGTGTGCCACCTTTTTGTGGCACACTTTCAGTGCACCTCTTAAAGACATGTTTGCCTCTGCGCCCATGGGGCAATATGGTGCGGGCTCAGAGGCAAAGTGATTACATAATTTACATGTGGCCCCATGTAAATGAGAGAACACCGCCTCATGATAGCAGCCCAACATGTGCACCAGCACTATCTGTATTACAGAGGGAGACCCACAAGCGTCTGTGGCCCCTCCTGTAATAACAATGCGCCCTGGGGGTGCTTAAAGGATGCCCACACCCCCATTGCGACCCGGGTGCACAGTGTATAATTCGGGCCATGGTGTGTTACTGTCTGGTTTACAAGCTAGCCAATATATAAATGTGGACAAATACAATGGATGGATGCACTCATTCTCATCAGCAGTAAATTAACAGAAATTCTACAAGAACTGTAATAAAGTTTGACTCCAGGTTAGCAAGATTATACAAAATGCGTAGCGTAGTCAAAAGAACCATGATAACTATGACTGAACAAACGATTCTTGAATACTCATTCAAGGCCACCTTGACTATGATCACATCTCTACTTCTTTAGAAATGTAATTATTGTAACAATCTTCTCAATTATGCTTTTATTTCAGCGGACAAAGTCAACACCTTTGCAATAGGCACACTGTCCCAAAAGCACAGAAGTATTCCGATCACCAACTATCACCATCTAGCAGAATGATTCTCAGCCCAGCTATAAACATCTACAGACCCACTGTACTATAAGCTCTGCTACTCAACATCTAGCCAGTGGTATGCCAGAATAGTATTAGCAAAAACATTGTTTGAAAGATATGTGGTGTCCTAAATACTGTTTCCAAAATATCATTCCATCGGCTATAGCTTTATCTTCAATATCATCCCATTGGATGTAGATTTAATTTAAATCAAGCGATATTTTTGTAAACAATATTTATGACACAATAAATCTGTCAGATGATACTTTGGTTATGATAATCTGAAATCATAACCTTCTCCCCATTCCTAGACCTTCACGTGCTCCATCCTGCTTCAGAACCTTCGTCCTTGTGGCCCCAATGCACTGGAATGATACGCTCCTTGACTTGAGAGCACTCCATCCAAGCATTCAGGACGTCTTACAAGCCTCTCCTCTTAGGCCTGGAGTACGCATAACAAAGTCTGATATTCACCCCAGTACCTTCTGTAACATTCAACAACCTGATCCTCATGAACCCACCAACCTGAACATTAATGGTATTTATGTTTGTACAACTCTACCACTTATCATGGTTTAGGTAACTAAGCTTACCTTATTCCTATACCACTTTTACTATTATACATCATTTCTCATAGCAATGTTCTGTCCATACAAATTCATAAAAATGTGAAATACAACTACATCTATATGCAAATATGAACTGTTGCTAATTGTTGTGGAAATCCAAGAAAGAATTATGTTCCTTCAGAATATGTACCTTCTTAACTGAAAAACTAATCGTAGTTTACACTGTCTGTTTGGTCCCTCAGGCAGATAGTCCTCTTACAAATCTAATCTATCATACCTGGTCTTAATGTTAACTGATGAACTTAAATAATTTATATTTATACAGAAATGTACATCTCAAAATCTCTTTAATGTATGTATGTATGTATGCATATATGTATGTATGTAGGTATATATATGGCTTTGCTATAGGGATAACCTAGCCAAAAGGCAGCTGAGTACTGTACACGGTCAAAGGCAAGCATAAAGTCAAGAGAAATAGGAAATGAAGCTGAGTTGTGGACGGTTTATGCATTGTGATGTAGTGTTCTTTAAAGAGGTGTCCTTAACTATTTCCTAAACTGGAGTATCCTGAAGAATACAGGGATGTTGTTCCAGATCCTGGAAGCATACATGGAAAAGGACTGCTGGCTTTTTGGACTATAGTCTGATGGTGTCCTGGCTGTGGGTGTGCCAAGACCTACCAGAGATGGTGAACGTGACTGCAAGATAAGCAGGGGTGCTAGTTGTGCTGGCTTTGTAAATGTTGCAGCTAGATGTGAATATGGTGTGGGCCGGTAGAAGAACCAACAGAGTTCCATCAGAATGGTGGTGATGTGATCCTATTACTTCAGGCCCTGGATAAGACGTGCTGCAGTGATGCATCTAACAGGTGCCACTGTGGAGCCTGGGAGGTCATAGAGTAGGGCATTACCACCATCCAGATGCAAGAGTGCAAGGGCTTGAACAGTAGTTCTGAAGTCACATTCTGGCAAAAATGGTTTGACTTTCTTTAGAAGAGAGAGCTGGCACCAGGCAGTCTTTATTTTTTTGGTAATGTGCCCCTAGAGGGAGAGGTTGATGTCCAGGGTGAATCCAAGTGAATGGTTATTTGGTAAGAGTTTGGGTTCCAAACCATCAAGTTTCATGTAATCGAGCCTGCTTTGTACTGCATCTTGTTTGCTGTTCTTGAAAAATAATAAAAATGTTGTCTTGATGGGGGTAATTTTAAGGAAGGCGTTGGATATCCAGTTCTGCATGATGTGCAAGCAGTGTTTGAGGCATTAGTTGTCTGAAGCAGAGACCTCAAAAGTATAATTCCATTTCATCGGTATATTGGTGAATCTTGATGCTGTTATCTGTGTGTAGCGCACCAAGTGGAGCCATGTAAAGGATGGAGATGACAGGAGACAATATTTAACCCTGGGGGACTCTACATGGGGGTAGGGTGACCAGACGTCCCGGATTTCCCAAGACAGTCCCAGTTTTCAATTCCAGCGTCTTGACACTTTTGTTAACTTTAAATACATGTCCCAGTTTTTGGGACAAAGGTCAGGTCATCCTGCTGAGCAGAATTTGAAGGTATGCTCTCATTTCAGGCATCTCTGAAGCCTGAAATAATTTATGCTTATGCTTCTGCCAGGAATCACAGGAGGAGGTTGCTGCCCAGCAGGTAGACAGAGTGGGGAGGAGGTAGCATGGGAGCATGGGAGCGCAGGGTGGTTGTCCTGTCATTGCTAAGTTGTGTAAACATAGGGAGTGTGTGTGCGTTTACACACGCACATACACACATTTACATTTACAAGGCTGCACAAACAATGGGACAGGCTGGATATAAAAGTAAGAGTGAAGGCTTTAGTCCTACTTTTATGCCTGACTGGTTTCGGTTTTTGCTTCACAAAATCTGGTCACCCTAGTTATAGGGATCTTTTGTGACATGGAGGACTGGGACGATCAGGCCAGGCTTGAGAGCTTCTGGGAAGATGCCTTGACTCAGGGAGGTATTGACAATGGTAAGTAGGGGGATGAGTGCATCACTAGAGAGATATCTGATAAAGGACAATGGTAAGACATCATTTTCATATGAAGTGGCAATCAGAGACTTGAGTATGTCAGCCAGATCTGGGAGAGATAGTGCTTTAAAGGCTGACCATTGTGAGGTTCTACTGGAAGGGGTGGGAGTGTAAGATGAAGCAAGCCTGGTAATATCAATGTGCTGTCGGATCTTCTGCATTCTTCCACTGAAGAAGAGGTTGATGGCATTGCAATTTTCTGTGGAGTGAAGAATAGGTGGGTCAGGCAGTGGGTTAATGCAGTGCTTGATTGTCTTGAACAGTGGTCTGCTTCTGTATGTGGCTTCATTGATGGTGATGGTGTAGTAGTTTGCTTTGATGTGATGACGTGCCTGCATGTTGTTCTGAGGGCCTTCAGTATCAAGAGGTCCTCTGGAGTTCTGTTTTTCTTCCATTTTCTTTCCTGTCTGCTAATAATTGTTTATTGTCAGCGACATCTTTAGAATACCAGGATGCTGAAAGCTTTGGCTTGCACTTAAGTGTTGTAGTTGGGGAGTGGATGTTCACATAGATGTAAAAGAAACTGTTGAAATTGTTAAGAAGGGTGGTGGCATCTGATGTGGAGTTGATGGGGTGAGAGATGAGTTCCAGCATTAGGTTGTCTATGGAAAGGTCTTTGAGGGATCTGAAGGTTTGGTCTTCTCTTTTGTGTTGACCTTAGTTTTGTTGGTAGTACTCTCAGCACGGAGATAGAGGTGGCAGAGTGGTCAGTAAAGCCCAAGAATATGGTGCTTTACATGGGATTGTGGGTGATGGTAAAAAGACAAGATTGAGGATCTGGCCTTTGGAGTGTGTTTGTTGTGTGAAATGCTGTACCACATTGAGTGTATTGAAGTTGAAGAGCATGTCACTTGTTTGTTTTGAGCTTGCATTGTCTGGGAGGTTGAAGTCACCCAAAAGGGCGGTGTGGGCATGTGGGATGGATGAGGTGGTGAGGAGATCTGAGAATTTATCAATGAAGTTCTTGTCCTGCCCAGGAAGTCTGTAGATGAGATGGAATGTGGTGGTCTGCATTGCAGAGAGAGGGAAATGGAATGTCAGAAGCTCTATGCAGTTGAGTGTTACTTGCTTCCCTAGCGTAAGAAACCAGGAGGACATATGGATAACAGTGAGGCCTTATTCTATGTACAATTCACAGGATGGATGCTGTTTCCTGTGTGAAGATGAGGGGAACCATGTTTCTGCGATGAAGAGGGTGTCAAGTTTGTGATAAGGGATGAGGTCTGCAATGTCTGCTGCATGGATTATTGCAGAACGAGCATTAATGAGCATAAGTTGGAGTGTGTGTTCTGAAGTTTAAGGGTTTGTGGCAGTTAGTGGGATGTGTATTTGGCTGGCTCGATGGGTTGTGCAAAAGCTATGTGACTGTCTGGGTTGTCTATGTCTGAGTGTGATCCTGGAGATTGACAGTATGGGGGGCTGAGCGAGGCACATGATTATAATTTTACCTTATAAGTTTCCCTAGAACAGGAGTTTGGGCCCAACACCCTTCCATGCCCCTAACAGACAATCCCCTAGTCTGTGTCCACCCTATGCTGGGGACGCTTGGATGATGGGATGCCCTAAAGTGTTGATAGAAGTAGGGAGAAGGAAGGAAGTGATGTCACTTCCTGTGCAGATGGATGATGAATGCAGTGATGTCACTTCCCGTGCAGATGGATGATGGAAAATTCAGTGATGTTGCTTCCTGTGCAGATGGATGATGAGAAATGGAGTGTCTTACTTGGCTTCTTCTTTTAAAGACAGCTATGGTGTGAATCCAGGGATGTCACTTCCTGTGCAGATAGATGATGGGAAATGCAGTGATATCACTTCCTGTGCAGATGGAAGATGGGAATTGTAATCTTAATGCCATGATTTTGAATGCACTGAGCTGGAATACCCTGTAGGCTTTGTTAAAAAAACAGCAGAGGCAACAGATGCGGCTCACTGCTTCTGGATGAGTGGAAGATTTTGGGAGGCGGAACCTCTAAATGGGTGAAAAGATCCCGATATCCCAGTTAAACCAACAAGACATGTTCCCTTTGGTTCTGCTATTATAGATTTTGATTGTATCATATGCAACATTTGATTTGATATCACAACTGAATATAATGGAGACACAGTACAGCAATAATGCCTTTCTTTAATCTTTGTTGGAAATATCCCTGGAAAAAAACACAGACTGGTCACTGGAAATGGGTTTTGGTCTTGTTGATATGCAAAACAAAAATGGGAGAATTCATTGAAACCTTCATATTATTACCCTCTTTAATGAACTGGTCATTTGACACGTTTCTCCAAGATACAACTACTGATGAGCCTATCAGTACATACTTATGAGTGATTTACACACCTAAAAAACAAAAATAAAAATGGTCCTTGCAATCGAAGGCCAATAAGGGACAAGATAGAAACTCAGCTATCCATAGATATAAATAACCTCCACTACAGTTCCTATACTTTTTTTCTGCTCTCAGAAAGGCAATAAAATTCCTTAAGGATAAATGGAAAATGCATTGTATGGCACAAAGGCGAAGACCGCAGGACCTACATTAAGCCACTCCTGAAAACAAATTGAAATCTTTTTGGCATATTGTAGACCTAAATTCCGATTTGCAAAATACAACCATTGCTAATGAGACACTAGTAGAAATTTGGGTTGACTATATTAAAAATCTCTATAATATCAACAGGGATACTTTCAAGTTTCAGCTTATTGTTCCCTCTTCAGATCAAATTCTTCCTCCAAATAGTGATTAGATAATTGGGTACACAAAGGGAGACAGAACGTCTGCTGTGATGGGGCCAGATGAAATTCTGAACTCTGTAATCAAAGACAATCCTGAAATGTGGGACAAAACACTGGGTTCACTAGTTGAGTTTTGTTTTTCGACTGGTATCCTCTAGAAAAACTGAAAATTAAGTGTTACAGAGCATCTCCACATGAAGGGATGTAAATAAAATCCAGGGAACTATCGCCAAATCACTCTTTTAAATGCTGTAGGCAAGATTTTTGCTATGAGTGTTTTGGAACATTAAGAGATCTGGGACCATGAAGCCAACATTTTCTCTATAGAACAATCTGGCTTTGGATCTAACCGCTATGTCACAGAAATTATTGCAGTATTGCAAACTATCTTAGACATGTATGTAGAAAAAAATAATCAATTTCTTTAAGCAGCTTTTATTGATTTATTTTTACCGTGTTTGACAAGGTGGACACTTACTTTGTGGCTGTAACTGTCGTCATTAGGTATTCTGAGCAGTGATGAATGATTTCTCTTCACTCCTCAACTTGGTGCAAAGAAAGGTCTTTCTTCTCCACTCACAATGGATTAAAACAGGGCTGTGAGCTGGTGCCTTAGTTATTCTCACTTTATTTATCTGATTTTCCTCAACATTTTCTGGCAGAAAATAATTTTCCATCAAAGCTAGGATGCTCCCCCTCATGTATGCAGATGATATAATTCTGTTTGGCCTCTCTCAATTAGACCTCCAAAAAACCCTGAGAGTGCTGCACAACTATTGAGAAAAGCATTTTAAATGATAAATATAACAAAATGGAAAAACTTAGCTTTTGCTGGGAAGAAAAGAGGGTAGGAATATAATTGTTACTTGGGCAAAGAAAAGCGGGAAAAGGTAAAGAAATATGTCTACTTAAGCAGAACCTTCTCCAGCAATTTAAGTGAGAAGTTTCACTTTACAAATTAAAGCAATAAAGCTCCTACTCACACTAGTTTTCTTTAGCTCTTTACAACTCTATGGGGATTGGGGATTTTAATTATTTAATACAAATCTACAAAATTAAAATCCCTTCCACATTAAGCTATGCTGTAGAACATATACAAATCGCAAATTGGTCATTCCTTAATGCTTATGAAGGGAAGATTTGAAATAAATTTTGCAGTCTAAACTCTGTGATCCCAGGGCAATTGCTTAGACTTGCGTTTGGATTATGTAGTTCATATGCTCACACTCTTGCTAACATATTCCAATGGGTGTTCAATCTCCTGCATGCACCGAGTTAATCTCTAAGGGCTTTCCTCAGGGAAGATCTTGTCAAGCTATCGATTGGTCATATGGTTTTTAAGAGAAATTTAAAAAGAGCCTTAGGCCCTGATTGCAAGTTGGGTGGTTAATTCGGTCCCATGCGTAAACCTCTGTTTACACATTGGACAAAATTATGAGTTTGGTTTTAATGCATCTGATAATTAGCGGATGTGTTAAATAACCCAACATTCATTAAATGTAACAGGGTAAATATGTACAGTATTTACCGTACTATGCGGATTTTGGTGTGTTAAACACCAAAGTACCCATGTTATTCCCCAATAATTTGTAATAGGCGCTATTTATCGAATCTGATAAATGAACCCCAGGGTATCAGTATTTACCGGGTGAGATAAATAGCACCTTTACTTGTAATCAGGCCCCTAGAGTATTTTAACTGTAATATGGATGTTCTTAGATTATGGACCCCTTGGCATCTTAGATTATGCCTCGGAACTCAGACTTCACAGTTAGTTATTCTGTAGATGTAGGAAACTGCTCTTCACTGAAAATATACAACAGCATATGCACTGATATTCCATTTGGTCAGGCACGACCTTATCTTTCTTTTTCAAACCTACCATAATTTCACAGATTTTATTATAATTTTTCACACACGGAACTTACCTCTTAATACCTTGATGATGAGATGGAGATGTAACTCTTCTAATTCTCCCCTCTGTAATCTTTGTCAAATAGGAATGCAAAAGTTGAGGAGCAAGATGGCGGATTGACGCCGCTAGGGAGCACAGGCACACGGAGTGGCTCCCGAGCTTCTCACACCTACTATGTTATAGCGAGATACAGGCTGGCAAAATGACGGAAAATATATAACCGAAGAAGAAGGAAGAGGCAAGAGAAAGAAAAGAAGCAGCTTACAGAGAGAAGCAACTAGCGGAGACGCATGCAGGCAGCAGCATTTCGCGGGATTCAGCGGCTGCTTCACGAGTCCCGGATTGCCCGCCTAGTGACCGGGAGGAAATCGGTGATCCATTGGCAGAGACTAGCCTTTGGAATACGGGCTGGCTCAGAGCTGGAGTATCGCAAAGACATGGCTCCACCGAAGGCGACGGCTAGAACGACACGGTCAGGACGGGTGCCGGTGAACGCGACAGGAGCAGCAGCCGGTGAACGAGTCAGTGAGGCGAAAGAGGCACCGAGGCATCGGCGAAGCAGCGAGGGGACGTTGTTTCAAGAGTTGGTAAGCCACTGATTCACCTCCTCCAGTCAGGGAAAGCGACGGAGCTGCTTGCGGCGGGTGCTGCCTCCGAGTCAATTACTGGCAACAAAATAGCAGACATTATTTTGGAAGCGATCCCTGTGAGACAATGTTGCTCTGAGATTGTCTCAGGTAAACAAGTTAATAATGAAAGTGCTCCAAGGATTGAGTGTAAGTCTGGCTTCGAACAGATGAAGGGGATTGATAACCCTGAAGATTGTTTCACACAGTTAGATACTTCGATGGCTTCACATGTATCAATAGCTGAGCTAATAACTGAGCCCATCAGGCCTTTGATAATGAGTGAGTCTGGGGAGAACAGTTTACAAATTGAATTTGTTGCTCCCGGCAGCACAGCTAATTCATATAGCGGTCAAGGCTCAGTGACTGATGATGTATCGGGCTTCGAGCAGAATTTAGAGGCTAACGAAGATCTTCCGGATACAACTTTAGCTATATTGCATACTTTGGTTCCTCCTAACTCGTGTTCTGATACCGAATCAGGTTGTGACTCACAATCTTCACCGCGGATACTGCTTGGGGACAGTGGGGTATGCAGCAGCGAGGTTCAATCTGAGTCGCAATCACTTCCATCAACCTCTGATAAACCCCTGGGAAAGAGGACGGCGCTGGTATCTAACACGTTTGCTAAAAAGAAAAATACGCAGTCTAAAAATACTAAGGGCAGTAAGAAAGCTCCAACTGGTCTGGACCAACAACGTACTACTTCTCCGCGAAATAAAGATGTTTCAGTTGATACCCCCTTACGCCGGTGGGTTCAAGCGAAGGGTGGGGTCAAGTCAATAATTTCTCGACTGTCGGGTACAAGCCCGATAGAGACTGGCCCTAGCAATATGGGAGCGTCAGAAGCAGGGACAGCTAATCGTGCGCTTGGACCTGTTTTATCTTCGGACCAATCATCTAATCCTAATTTAGCTAGTTCTCCTTTGGTATATGATGCATCACAAGCACAACAACACGGAGACGCAGAACAATTAATGGAGAATCCTCTGGATCATGCTGAGCCGACACTCACTCTGATTCTTCAGGCCTTAAAAGCTCAGAGACAAGAAGCACAGGAGCATTATGCTCAAGTCAGAGCCGACAATCATGGCATCCAGCAGGCATTGCAGGAGGTGACATTAAAGGTCGGGACACTTGCTAGTGATGTCACGGAATTACAGCAGCGGGTAGCAGAGGAGGTTACCGCACAAACGGTTGACTCACTTCAGTCTCATGATGTTCATATTACAGCGCTGCAGCTCAAGGTCGAAGATTTGGAGAATCGCCAGCGTCTGCATAATCTTAGACTGTTTGGCATTCCAGAGGGGAAGGAGGGGGCAGACCCTAGAGCTTTTATAGTTCAGCTTTTACAGAAAGCTTTCCCGGATTTGGGGGACTGGGACTGTCAGGTACAAAGGGCTCATAGGCTCCCACTGGTGCAATATAAGCAGGGGTCTCGTTATCCGCGGCCATTTCAGATTTTCTTTGGCAATTTTCTGTTGCTGCAGGCTGTGTATTTGAAAGCTTGTCCGAGCTCTCCAGTGACGGTAGACTCTGCCACTTTCTTTGTACGGTCAGATCTCTGCAAAGTATCAATGGACAGACGTTGGTAATTGCGACAATTAATTGAGCCGCTAAAGTCCGCTGGAGCACAAGTGTTCTTACAGGAACCTGCACGTCTGAAGGTCCTGCGTGGCGGTCAATCGTATTTTTTTCTGAGCGTAAAAGATGCAAAAGAGGCTATTGGTCGATGGCAAACTGAGGGGGCGGGATAAAGTTTGAGGCGCTTATTGTCTGTTTTCTACATATCCTTTTTCTCCTCTTTCTCCTTTCTTCGGTCTCTTCTTTTTCTTTTCTTTCTCTTTGTCTTCTAACTGATGTGGGTTTGGCTCGAGAGCCACTGTGTCAGCACTGTCTCCAAGTAGCTGCTCTTCAGCAGCAGCTCAAAAAAGGGGATGAATCCTCCTTCACGATACGGGGTGGGGGTTGCCAAGGGTTGGGGTTGGGGAGGGTGGACTCTAGCAGGGCAAGAAAAGGTCAACATGAGGGCATATAACAAACTTAGATGTAAATTCGTAAAAAGAGATAATAAAGAGGGAATAAGCACAGGAATAAGGATTTATGTAGTGCTGGGTTGCAATCTACTTGAAATGAATAATTTGGGTAATGGATCGGATTAAATGTTTAGCTTGGAACGTTGCTGGTCTTAATAGTAAACTTAAGCGACAGTTAGTTCGTGAAGAGTTAAAAATGTATAATCCCCAGCTAGTTTTGTTAACAGAAACGCATCTCTCTTTTAAGGATCGGAATCTTCTCAAACACTTGGGATATGAAACAATAGTATGTACGTCACAGGCCTGTTCAATAAGGGGGGTTGCAATATTAAAGCATAAACGTTTTTCATGTGTGACACATAAGATACTGGCCGATCAGGCGGGTAGATGGGCAATCGCACAGTTGGAAATAAGGGGGAAGAAATATGTATTTTCCGCCTTATACGGTTCTAATGCGGATGATCCTTTAGTTATTGATTCATTGAATATGGAAGTGTTGAATTGGGAGGGGGAACGGGTGGTAATGGGTGACTTTAATTGCATTATGGACTACAGCATTGATACAACTAGACGTGGGGCCACTCACAGAATGCGGAAGACACGGGCTGCAATTGAAGAATTAGGGCGTCTGCAGTTAATTAGGGATGTATGGAGGCATCTGTATCCAGCTATTCCAGTGTATACGTATTATTAGGCCCCACATCAATTGTATTCTAGAATCGATATGGCATGGGTCTCGGATCAAATAATGTTGACGTCAGATTTGGAAATATGCCCACGTGTTACTTCTGACCATAACCCCATAATATTATCATTTCAGATGGTTGTGGGAGATAAGACATCTAGACCCTTTTCTTTTCCTAGATATTTGCTTTGGGATAGCGTCTATATAGCTACTATAAGGAAACAATTAGAATTGTTTTTTAAAGAAAATGTTGGGTCAGCCTCTCCACTGATGGTTTGGGATACTTGGAAAGCAGTTATCAGAGGCATAACTCAACTATATGTATGGCAACAGAATAAAGCACGGAAAATTACAACAAAGGAGGCTATCCAAGCTATGCGAAGAGTGGAAGAACAACACGCAGAGGCAGTTCTGTCGGGAACTCATAATCAGGAGCAATTGCTTCTCTACTTAATAGATCTTAGAGTAGCTACAAAAAAGATATTTAGGGAGAGAATAGCGGCTAGATTTGATAAATATCGCTTTACACAATATGAATATGGCGAGCAAATAGGCAGGATCCTAGCTCATAAGGTTCCAGATGATCGGGCTAAAACTTACATTAGAGCAGTAAAGGGGGCAAATGGTATATCTTATACACAACCGCAGGAGATCTTAGAACAATTCTCCATCTACTATCAAGAGCTATATACTTCAACTATAGTGTCGGAAGAGGAAGACATACAGCGGTATGTGCAGGACAGATATTTATCAACTTTGAGCGTGGAGACTGAAACATCAATGGAAAAGGATATCACAAGGGAAGAGATAGATTTGGCAATATCTACCCTACCATCGGGTAAGGCGGCTGGGGAAGATTCTATACCCCTAGAATTCCTTAAGCTCTTTAAAGATCTTCTGACTGAACCATTTGGATCGGTTATACAGCATATTGGAGTAAGTGGTAAAGTACCTGAGTCATGGAACATGACTCAGATAGTCTTTTTTTTTTTTTTTTTTTAAACCTGATGAGCGCGGTTCATACCGGCCAATCTCACTCATCAACGTGGATGCCAAAATTTTTTCAAAAATACTTGCTAACCGTCTCGCCCCTGCTATGTCGGGGGTAGTATCTCCTCATCAACATGGCTTTATCCAAGGCAGAGATACTACCGCCCATGTTAACACGGCAGTCTGCGCTTTCGATATGGCAGCGAAGATGTCATCCCCCCTTGGTATGGTACTTCTAGACGCTGAAAAAGCTTTTGATAGGGTGGGTTGGGATTTTCTATGGTTCATACTCACAATGATTGGTGTAAAGGGACAATATAAACAATGGATTCAAGCTTTATATAATAAACCCCAAGCCAAATTAGTATATTTAGGCTTACAATCACCAGTTTTTCCAATTTTTCGTGGTACAAGGCAGGGTTGTCCCCTTTCACCTCTGCTATTTGCTTTATATATCGAACCATTTATCTATGTTTTACAATTTAATTCTCAAATCATACCATTGATGTCCGGTGTAACTCTGCTCAAAGTTATCGCCTACGGAGACAATATTGCGGTCTTTACAATAGAGCCAGCTAGAGCGATTAAGGTAATTGAGGATGAGGCAGCTAAGTTTGGCTCTGTTTCAGGGTATAAATTAAATACCAAAAAAACACAAATACTTCTTAATTTTAAGCCGAGTGAATCAATTTATGGGGTCTGTTCTGTAGCTACTTATCTTGGGGTTAAACTCTCTGCACGGATAGATAAGTTATTTTCGTTGAATTATGAATCTTTAATTAAAGATACAGCTATATTATTGAAGAATTGGCATAAATTGCCTATTGGCATTATTGGGCGTTCCAACATTATTAAAATGAAGATACTACCCAAATTTTTGTATTTATTTCGATCCATACCTTTGAGGGTTCCCAATTTTTTTTTTAAGAGACTAGAGGGTGTTTTAAGCAGTTTCATTTGGGGCTATAAAAAAGCTCAGCGAGCTATTGATTTGTTAAAGCTCCCATATAAACAGGGAGGGATTGACTTCCCTGACTTCAAAATGTATTTTTGGTCTGCTTTTGCCGGTCGTTTTCGTAGTCTTCTAAATCCTACACATACTACTTTTTTTCATCAATTTATGTTGGCGGAGGATAGTGGTATGTATCTATATAGAATTAATTACCTGAATTACTTCAAAAGAGTCAAGTTTAAGACTCTACGAGATTGTTCATATATATGGCGTGATCCTTTCCAGATGTAATTTATCACTATATCATCTTAGACTTCCCTTATGGGGTAATCCGATATTTCCAGAGGTATTCCAAGATGCTGCTAGTAAACGTTGGGCTAGCTATGGGATTATCTATCTTGGGTATCTTTATGATCATAACGGTATTGCATCTTTCAAGAATCTGCAGTTACAGTTTAAACTACCAGATTATATGTTTTTCAAATATCTCCAAATTAGGGATTATCTGTTGAAACATTTAACTCTGACAAAAACATCTAACTCGGAGATCTGGGATTATCTGTATAGGGAGAAGACAAAATCTCTTATAAGTCATATGTATAAATGTTTTACTGGCTATAGACAAGGTGATGGTGAAAGATTGTGGGAACGGTGGAGCAAGACTTTGGGAATAGTTGTGACAGTAGGTGCTATAGAACAAGCTTTAAGTGCTATCGGTGATTCAGTTCATTCCATCAATTTACGGTTACAACAATTTCGCACTATATGTCTGCTGTATTATACGCCGGAAAAAATAGCCAAATGGGCTTTGCCCGGTTCAGTTAGTGCTCGGACAATATGCCCTAGATGTGATTTTCATGCAGCAAGTATAACGCATATGTTTGTAACATGTTCGAAATTGGGGATATTTTGGCAGATGGTGGGTCAAATATGCTCTCAGAGACTGGGGATATATCCAGCTCTCTCGATTAGGGAAATTATGATTGGTCCTGAGAATTTGAATTATAGACTTGCCCGTCTATCTCTGATACTACTTGTCGCTGCCAGGCTGGTAATTGCTCGGGTATGGATTAGTCCGAATCCTCCTTCCATAAGTGATTGGTGGATGTTGGTTAGGGAAACGTACGAAATGGAATATGCACTGGCAAATGCTAGGGGGGCTCATTCTATGACAAAATTAAATGCTATATGGGGGCTTTTATTCTAGAGACTGGCCTATGTGATAGTCAGGGGGTCTGAACTTGATATTAGTTATATTTATTTTTTATTTTATTTTTTTTTGCAAATCTTTTTTACTTAATGTAGTGTGACATCTTAATCCTCAATACTGTTACTGTGAAGTCTTATTGTTATTCTCTCTGTATGCTTTCTATATGTAATTATGTGTCTTGCCCTCTTGCTGACAAATAAAGTGTTAAAAAAAAAAAAAAGAATGCAAAATTTGTTTCATGTGCTGCATTTGTGCCCAGCATTAAGAGAGCCCAGAACCTAATATTTAATTCCATTGATAAATGACTATAATATGGATGCACACCTAGCTCTGATTCAATTACTTAGGAATCCGCCAAAAGAATAAGTTTGTTTTAACGCATATAAATGTTTTAGTTTTTTTGCCATTGTTTTAGGGAAATGTATTGTATTATATGAATGGCTTTTTTCTATTATGAATTTATTCAATAACATTGTTCTCTTGGTTTTATCATGTACTGAAGGGGTAGACTGTAGACCTTCCTTCCTATTTCAAGTCTTTAGAGACCAGAAGGAGTTGGGTGAAGCGAGGGAGAGGCGACCAAGTTAGGGCCTGTAAAGGCATGAGGGATGTAGCAGATGTACTGGAAGAAGCATCAGTCTTTCACATACATGCTCAGTCTGAGAGATCCTGGTGGGGAGGGGCAGTGGAAGAAACTTCCATCGTTGAAACACTGTCAACTAAAGGTGTCATATGTTGTGAGATTACAGTATATAAGCATTATACACAGCTTTCAGGAACCTTTGCTGTGAATAATGGTTTCCCATTAAAATCATATACAACAGATAAATACATTGCATTGCAATATTTACACTGTGCTTCATACCTATAATTAAGATGAAGCTCCTTACTGGATGGCTAGCTTGCTACACCGTAGGTATGTGGTTTAAGGTGTGTTGTCCTTGGATGTGAGCCCATATGGGCAGCGTATTGGTGTCATGCGTGAGGGACAGGGAAGTGCTCTTATCTTGTTTTGCAATGCAGTGCTTAGTGGTGTGATAGACGAAGGCTGTGAGAGACAGACACACAGGTTCATGGTTGTAATAGACTGCTTCTATGAATTGCTTAGCAGATCCCTGTTTGTTTGTGATTTTTGTTTTCCAGATAATTTCTCTCCTGACTGAAGCAGAAGAGTGCCCACTTGAGGTCTTGTGGTGGTGGGTGGAGGCTAAAGGGGAGGTAGAGTGGCTAGAGATCTGCTTAGTTGCGTTATGGTCGACCTACAGACGATTACTAGTAAGGCAGATAATATTTTGGTTCGGGGCCGGCAGAGATGGACTATGTTAGAGCCTACCTGTTCTCCAGCAATGTGTGACAGATCTTTGCATGTAGTACTTCCTGCTTAACTGGTACTGAGAGCCTATTAAAGTATTGTCATAATAATGCCAAGAGGAACAGGCATATCTTATAGGGGGTGAAGTTTTGTTGGATTAATATGTCCGAGGCATTTTTAGTATGCAGACTGGGCAAGGAAGACACTGCTGCAGAAGATTGTAGGTGTTAAGGTACAAGGTGAAATGAGGGAGCAGAGTGGTCGTGTCTCCAGTTCCGGTGGGAGTGCCTGGTTTGTTCTTCTCTGAATGGTGGTTGTTGGCTGTTAGTCCATGTGGCTGTCTGAATGCGGTGGCCCTGATGGAAATGGGCCCACACTCTGGTGAATTATCTCAGCAACAGCCTAATTTTTACCTCACTTCTGAATTTCAGATATGCCTGTATATTCTGTATTTGGCTGACAAAAAGGTCCAGAGTCTTGTCACCTGGCCTGAGAAGGTAGATCAGCCTATGGATTTTTTTCTGTAGTCAGGGATAGCAATCTATGGAGCTAATACTGAATGTAGTGTTCTGTTTTGTGGTTCTGTCCCCAGTGCTGGTGGGAGTGACTGACTCGTTCTCTGCATTGTGGTTGTTAGTCCATGTGGGCATCTGAATACTGTGGCCATGGTCCTAATAGCAATGGGCACAGCAGTCTGGTGTATCATGTCAGGAGAAAAGGCTGTGCATGGACATCAGTGCGAAAAACTTTAAAGCGATGCCGGTTTTATAAAACGAAAAAAGCAAATCTGACTAGGGATTGAGAAGGAACAGAGAGATGACTGGGAGCAGGAGCTCCAGAGCTGCTAAGAGAAAAAAACAGCTCAGGTCTAAAAGAAGAGTTTAAAAAGGAGGTGGGGAAGAGGAGCAACAGAATTTGGCAACTTCTAACTCATGTGTCCCCCAACAAAAAGTATATAATTCAAGCATTTTAACACTGGGTTTCTTAGCGTCATGGCTCAGTGAGTTGACAGTGGTAACCATAAGATCACAAATTTGAATCTGAGTCTTCCTTTGCAGCTCAAGGAAACTGAATTGCATCAAGTAGGGTTAAAGTGATTTGTTATTTAGACTGCTTAGAAATTCCAGGAATCCAGTACAAAGCACAATAAAAATGAGTAATTATGAGGGTGTGTAAAATTAACATTGTAAAGGTTGAAAGGGACAAACATTATAAGGAATAAAATACCTCCTAACTTTACATTCATAAGGATACTGCAAGTCACTTCGGAGTGCCATGACCTAATAAAGGCGTTCCCTTATGGCATGGTATCTCCATATATTCAAGGAAACATCGTCCTGCAAGCAATACTCAAGGTTTACCTATCCACCATATAGCTTCTCCAGCCTTCTCACTTCCCCAAAGTTTGGAAATATACCTCCTGCTTAGTTACAAACAGTTAAATAATCAATATAGGTTCAGGCACAACAATCGGTCAGCGTACACAAAGTGCATTCATGCTGGTCAATTTTGGGCAATTGTCATGCAGATGCAGAATGCATGAACTATTGCCAAGTAGTGCTTTAAGGAACTTTCAGTTTTCAAATTGAATGCTGGAGGCAGCATATTCTATACGCGTTACACTATGCTGGATTACCCGCCAAACTAGTACTTTGTGACGGGTACAACTAGTAATTCTGTTATACACCTTTGGACGAGCAGCCTTTTGCCTCTCCCATTGAGGCTGCGCCAAGAAATTGAAAGACACACCCAAATGCTTTCAATACAGTCCAGACCACAATCACGTCTTAGGTTTCACATTATAACAACAATATCTTTGACTACAAAGCTCGAAGGCAAACTGGGAAAATAAAGCTTTTGAAATGTCTCCATTGATTTTTTTTTTTCCCCTTTGGTATTTTGGAGCCGCTTTGCCTCCGAACTCGCATGTCAGAAAAGGCAGAATGCATGAAAGACATTAAAAACGTAGCTGAAGGCAAACAATTACCTGCAGCTGTGTACGGAAGCTGGGATTAATGGCGGCGCCTTTTCAGTGCTACTGCGGAATTGAATTTTTCAAAAAAGGGTTTTCAAAAGCGATGTAGTTTGAGAAACTTGTTGGTCAAATTGATTGCTCAGGGCTATGTCTGAATGGTAAATGGCACAGTATGTAGTTGTTATCCGACTGACGTAATAGGGGATTGAGAACAGGTGAGTAAGATTTCATTTCCACTCCTCCCTGAATTCAAAACACAATTAAACTGCAATGATTTACCTATTGGTTGCCAATTTCCATTCATATATTTTTTTTGCGACCAGTATTTTGCTATTTGGGATGCATCAAGCCAAAACCCAATCGCAAAATAGGTAATCGCAAAATTTATGATTACCTATTTTGCGAATGCATTTAGGGAATCGCAATTTGCGATTCCTTAAATGCAATGCAAGAATCAATCTGGGATTGCGACTTTGCATTAAGGAATCGCAAATTACCACCAACTTCAAGTTGGTGGTAAGTTGCAATTCCTTAGAAAAATGCTAAAAATTGCATTTTTCTAAGTGCCATGTGACGCGCACACATGCCCTTAGGGCATGTGTGTGCGCCACATGTGCCAGTTTTTGGGGTGAATCAGGGTGGCCTTTTGGCCCCCTATCACCCTTGAAATTGCATTCGCTATTTGCGATTACCTTTTTGGTAATCGTAAATTGCGAATGTCTTCCCATTCATTCCTATGGGCCTCTAGGCCAATAGGAATGAATGGGAAGGCATTCCTTAATAGAGAATCGCAAATTGCGATTCGCTTTTAAGGAATATGTAGGAATCGCAATTTTTTTTGCGAAACCTACATGCATAGGGAATTGCGACTCCTTAATAGCAATACCTTAATAATCGCTATTAAGGAATCACAATTCCTAACTTTGATGCATGTGCCCTTTAATCTTGAGCTACTAAAGACTTACCTCTTGGGGGTCTGAGTTAGAGTTTGTCGGATGGGTTACTCTGACTCAAGCGTGGTAGATCCCTTTCACCATATTACAAGTGCATTATATCCATCATCAGTTGTAAAACGGTAGACGGGATACACGCCATGTTTGGGCCCTAAGTTTCCTCCAAACCTTTTCCAGGGAGGCAGATCATTAAGGAGCTGGATGGAAACGTTCCCCAAATTCCACTCAGCAGTTTTGGTCACAAATGAAACTCGACAAGCTGCCTAGAACTCTTTACCATTTGATTTTAGATATTGTTTAATTATGGCATGTTCACCATAGAGTCTGTTTGACAGCTACCACAGATTATTGTTGGTATTGTACCTAGAACTCACTAAGCACTTTGTATATAAAGCAACTTACATTGAACTGCTCTCTGTGCCAGACTACAGAACTCTGCGCCAATGTGCTCTGAAAGGATATTAAAGTTGTGAAGCCTGTCAGTCTAGCCCGAGAGCAACTGTGGTCAATAGACCTTTCACATTGACTAAGCCATCAGAGGAAATGTGGTACATGTCCTAGTAGTCAATAGATCAGGCTTTGGGAATCGTAACCTTGCAGATGCCCCCTATCCGACATCCAGCCATCACCCCAATATGACATCACCCCAGTGTATGTTGTGTTTGTATAGTGCAAATCTAGTCAAAAAGGCAATCATGCAATCAATGAGTGATAGAACAGGTAGTTGGTTATAGGATTGTTACTGCATTGTGTTGTAGAGTTCTTTAAAGAGGTGTGTCTTTAGCACTTTTACAAATCAGAGCAGTGTTGGGTTTGGTTCTTATGAATACAGGGTTGCTGTTCCAGATCTTAGATAGAAAATTCCTGCTGCCTTGTTTTTGCTTTTTTACACTTCTTAGTCTCCAGTCTGATAGTAGCATTGCTGCAGGTGTGCTGAGTGCCACCGGAGATCGTGAGCTTGTCTGCACCATAAGTGGTTGTGTTGGTCATGATGGCTTTGTAAATGATGCACCTGGTTTTGAAGATGGTGTGGGCCGACAAGGAGAGCCAATGGGGTGCCATCAGGATGGGGGTGATGTGATCATATGTCTTCTGCCCTGAATAAGAAATGCTGCAGTATGTTGGATGCCTTTATGAGATGCCAGTGTGGAGTGTCTGAGGCCATGGAGGGGGATGTTACCACTATCCAGATGCAAGAGTACGAGGGCTTGAACAGCAGCTCTAAAGTAACTTTCAGGAACAAACAGTTTCACTTTCTTTAGAAGAGAGCGCTGGTACCAGGCTGTCTTTTTTATTTTTGGCAAAGGGTTGGTTGAGGGTGCGCTTGTGTCCAGGGTGAATCCAAGTAACTTGGCATTCAGTGAAAGTTGGGGTGTTGGGGTTTGAAGTCATCAAGTTTCATGTCACCGGGCCAGGTTTGTACTATTTCCTACTTGTTGTTCTTGGCAAATAACAGGAATTATGTCTTGGGTGGATTGAGTTGCAGGTATATGCTGGACATCTAGGTCTGGAATCAGTGCCATGTTTGTGGTGTTGGATGTCTGGAGCAGAGGAGACTTTCAGGTAGAGTTGTGTATCATCTACCCTAATTTTAAGCAAGCTTCACTTTTTTTCCTAGCAATGCCAAGATCCTGTTCAAGGTATGATACTTGGCTTGCAAAACCATCCACCAAGAAACACCACGTTATCCAACAGGACTGCTCCTCATTTTAGGTGATCCAAGGGACCTCAGAAGCAGAAACACCCCCATCTTCAGGTATCCAAATTCAGAAGAACATCTCCCCAGAAGCAATCCTCACAGATGACCATACCAGCACTTGAAACTTGCTGCCCCTCAGCATCAGGACATTGCTCAACCTCATTACCTTTAGAATCCTTCTCAAAATGCAACTCTTGTACCAGTGCCTGACCTAATCCTCAATGTACTCCATTGCTGTATACTACATTTTTATGCCACTATATGTGTTATAAATTACTTGCAATTTTCACTCCTTTGTACTCTTCTGGTTGCATCTATTTCCTTAGCTCTATCTATTCTAATATGAGTTACATGTAAAGCCACCTAATATCTAGTGGCACAGGAATGCATATAGGAATATATGTATGTGGTACTTGTATAGTGCAAGCAAAGTCAAGAGTCAGCAGAGCATCGTACAGGGTCAGAGGCAAAGATACAGTCCAAGGCTGAAAGGGGAGAGAGCTGGGTGCTGAAAGGGGACTGTCACTGTGTTGTGGTGTGTCTTCTAATCTTTCCTAAACTGGAGCTCGGTTTGAGTCATTTCTGATGTTTCTGATCCTTGGTGCATAGATTGAGAAGGCCTGTTGACTTTTTTATATTTTGCACTTTTTCATGCCCAAACCAGTGTCCTGGCTGTGAGTGTGACAGGAGTCAAAGTAGATGGTGAGCTTTTGAGCCAGATAGGCATAGCCGTGAAGGTTTTGTGTATGATAGAGCTGATCTGTAAGATTGTATGGGACAGTGAGGGGGGCCAGTAGTGTTCCACCAAGGTGGGGGTTATGTGGTCATTTTTCTTCAGGCTCTTAAGGAGGCATGTTGTGGTATGTAGATGTAATTAAGGGTGGCAGTGTAGAGTCTGAAAAAAAATGGCCAGAAGTTACTACCAGATTGGAGAGCACGAGGCTTGGACTGCAGTTCTGAAGTCACTTTCAGTAGCAGAAAGTGCTGGTACAAAGCTGCCTGGTTTTCTTGGTGACCTGCTTCTTGCAGATTAGATTGATGTCCAGATTGATTCAAAGTGACTTGGTATTTGTTGGAGGTTGGAGTTGAATGTGTTCAGGTTCATTTTGCTTAATCAGATTTGGACTAGTTGTGTGTTTTTCTTACTGACTTTTGGTGGGGCTGAGTTTCAGTTTGGTGATGGCATCCAGGACTGGATGAGGTGCATGCAGTGCATGAGATAATGGATGTCTGGAGTAGAAAAGACTTTCAAGTAGATTTCGGTGTCATTAGTATATTAATAAATATTGATGCTACTGTTGAGAAGTAGGGATGATAGGGGATCCATACAGAGGATGAAGGTGATGGGGGATAATACGGATCCCTGGGGAATTTCTGGGAACTGGAGGTGCCCATGTGAATGGACTGATGGTGGTTACCAGTGAATTTTAGAATTAAAAAAGAGAGCCCACTTCTCTATGCATCTAACCTCTCAACTTGGCTACCCTCAATAAAAGTGTTTAAGGGTCTTTGCCTTTGTCATTGTTTCATCATCATTGACCCGTGCCCTATTTAAAGGGGGGGGGGGTTAATTCTTATTTGCAAGCAGAATTATGTCCTCATCTGGCATTCAGTTACTCCCCAGTCCCAAGCTCTGCCACCCAAGACCTGAAGGCTAGGCATTTTTGGTTGTCAAAGCGAAGGCATAGAATAGTTTTCATTTTCTCCTTTGGACTATGAAGGAGACCATCATATTTCTCAAACTGTTGAAAAGATATCTGTTTCCTGATATCTAGTTGGCCTTGGATTCTCCCCCAACAATCCTACAGTGCCAGCACACCCTGTTTCTGGAATAGCAGTGCGCTCTATAAATATTCAAAACAATTAACTAATCAGTCAATCATGACGTTGTTGGGGAATCCCATCTGAGACTATAGTGTGTGGATTAGAGTGAGATGGTCAACAGTTTCAAAGGCAGCTGAGAGGTCCAGCACTATCAGGAGGAAGTGGTAATCTTTAACTGTGGCCAGAAGGCCATTGTCTATGATTTGTAAGTTAGTTGTTTTTGTGCTGAAGTGTAATCTGAAGCCTAATTGGCAATCACACAAGAGATGGTTGGATTTTATATGATTTTGAAGCTGTGCATAGCAAGTATTGTTGATGATCTTGCTCATGAAGGCTAACTGATTGATGGACCAGTAACTGGCAAAGTCTTCAGTGTCTAGCACAGTCTTGTTCTGGAGTGGAGGATCTGTATTTAAGTGCTTCTGGAATGTTGTGGCTTGTAACCAGAGCTCACCCCCACTCACATCCATCTCTGGGAATTACTGCCTGCCACTTCCTTCCCTTGCTCAGGACATTGTCTTTCAAGACATTGTCTACGTTGGCGTGACAGAAGTCATGCCGCCCTGAATTGTGGCTGTCATATGTGTGCTGCCCAGCTGTGCCCCCTCCATCACCAACACAACCAATTCTGTCCTCATGTTTGCACCCCTAACCCTTTGACACATCTGAGTGACAGGCTAAAGCAGAATTCAAGAATTTACTGCAGGATTTGAGGATCCTGGGATTCAATGATTTGTCACAGGATTTGAGGATCTGATGCAGGTCATGAGGATCTTCCAGTCTATAAAAACAACACCCAGGGTGGGGCCAGGTGCTTGGCTTTCCTCCCTGTTGATGAGTTGAAGTGTCTGATAGGGCTCTGCTCTTCATCTGTGTTCCTTTGCATGGACTAAGATCTTCACTTGTGTTCCTGGCTGTCTATTCAAGAATCTCTTCAAGCCAGATGTTGAGAAAATCTTCTCAGAATTGTTTTGCGTGTGGCACTTCTTGAAATTCCCTCTGCAGATTCACTTTCCTTTCATCCTTGCAATTAGTGAAACTCTTCAAGCACTATCTTCAGTGGACTCAGGTTTGTGATAGCTAGGGAGAGTCAGATATTACTTGTTTGTTTTGTGGGACTCTTTTTGGACAACTATATTGTCCTCTACGCCTATGCACTGGAAATCTGTCAAGCCCTCAAAATTGTGCTGTAACAACTGCCACTTGTTCCTCAGCAGTGGTATATGCAGATCATGTGTAAACCTTTGTTTCTGATTGGTGTCTCAGGTTGTGGAGAGTTTAATAACTGCCATAGAACATTGAAACAAGACCAGCTTTATGACCATAGTGAATCAGTTACTAGAGATAATGTTGTTTATGTCTCATTTCTTGCTGACTATTACCATTGCTGTTAAATCCTTTTAAATGAAAACAAATGTATATTCAAAGCTGAAGTAGTAGTAGAGAGTAACAGAAGTCTTGTGCTCTTGTTAGCATAAAAAGCTGTCATTTGTGAGAAACTGCAGAAAATCTGAGAGAATCTCCATCTGATGAGAGAAGCTGTGTGACTACAAACTGACAATGTCTCTTGTGTGCCTTCTCTCCCTGTCCACTTTTTTTTGTCCACTCTTCACCATCATTGACGAGTTCAGTCTTGAACACATTCAGCACTGCCAACAGGGAAGAAGTCTTGTGAGTTCGACATCTTTCCGAGAGCACTATTCGCATCTACAGGTGAGTGGAGACTTGAGTCTGACATGGGACGATACCCTGTGTAAAGAAGGTGGTGATGATGGTGAGCAAGGGTAAGAAAGCTTCCCCATAGAGATCTTTGATGAAGGAGGAGGGTAAGGCGTCATCTTTAGAGAAGGAAACTTTGAGAAAGATTAGGACGTTGGTGAGGTCTGTGAGAGACAGGGGTTTGAAAGATGACAAAGGTGAGATGATGCATGGGGGTAGCTGTATAGGGAGAAGCAGGCTTGCTGTTGCTGATGTACTATTCACACTTCTATATTTTTCGATAAAGAGGTCAATGGTATTTCACTTGTCTCCATAGAGAGCGATAGGGGAGTTAAGTAGTGTGTTGATACAGTGCATGTTTGTCTTAAAGGGCACTCTGGTTCTCTTGGCAACCTCATTGAAGATATTTGTATTGTACATGGCTTTCTCTCATGTAATAAGTTGTCTGCAACCTACACAGGGGTCTTTAGTAGTGAAAGGTCTTTGGGAGCTTTGATTTTCTTCCACTTTCTTTACTGACTGCAGAGAGAGCATTTCCTGCCTGTAAGGTCTTTTATGTACTAAAGTACTGAAGGATTCAGCTTTTCTTTGTGTTTTTTTTAGTTGATGGTGTGTTCCCTTGGATTTTCAGAAAGTCGTTGTAGAAGTGTGTTGGCTTCAGATGTAGAGGTGGCAAGGCAAGAGATGGGTTTGAGCTTTAAATTGTCAATGGAGGAGTCCTTGAAGAAACTGAAAAATAGTAGATGATATTAAGAAGTTGAAATGTAGAATTTGATCTTTGAAGTGTTATGGTTGGATGACATGTTCCACCATGTAGAGTGTTAATAAGGTTAAAGGGGTGTCACTTCTTTCGTTCATGCTTGAGTTGTCTGAGTGTATGAGGAGGGTGATGAGGGTTTGTCAGTTGAAAAAGGTGGCTAGAAGGTACGGAATTTTTACTGTGAAATTATTTTTCTTTCCGGGAGGCCTTTAGATGAGGTGGATTTAGGCAGCTTGAGTTGTAGAGAGTTAGAAGCAGCATATGAGAACTCCATGGAATTCAGTGCAACTTGCTTGAATAGGGTGAATAATTTAATATTGCTAAATAACTAACAGGATAAATAATTTCATACATACATACATACATACATACATAAATAAATATTCTTGAACACAGAATAGTCATTGAGATACTTGGAAATAGAAAACAAATGTGAATGGGCCTCTATGCTGGTCAAAGTCGTTGTCTAATTCTTGAACTGAATGAATGCAGCAACAACGTTTTAACACTCAGAACAACACACAGTAAAGGCTAAGTCACATCTGTCTCCCAGCACTTCATCATGTCTTAACACCCAAGAGGATATGTGTCTTCAAGAATACTTGAGACTCATCAACACCCACTCATACCAAAAGCATATTCTGCACACCCATGATCCGTTATCCAAAATGAACTCCTACATAATTTGGAAAAAGAAAGTTTGGTCATTGACAATTCAGACTCCAATCTCAATGACCTACTTTGAACAGGGCTTAACATCCTCTTTATTTCTGAACACTTATATATACAATGATAAGAAGTAGGGTATCTCTAGTTTATTCAGGTGAACCAACCAGCATAGTGTTCCTCGAAATGTTCACTTCCCATTCTTTGAGTTTGCAGTTGCCTGCTGCAAAATCAGTCAAACAACCCATCATCCCAGCTGTCATCGATTGCCCTCTAGGATGCAGTTCTTCATTTCAGGATAAATATCTTGAATTGACTCAGCAGACTATTGCTAGAAAATGTTAATCATGGGTGATTACAAAATTTCTATGTGATGGTTGATACACCATTATCTAAAAAAATAAACAGACATCCTCAAAATATGCAGGCTGTTGGTTTGAATCATGCAGTGCATGGCTCAGCTCATGTTGCTGATCATACATTGGATCTGTTGCTTTTGTGCACCATGGAAACTTGTAACCTGTTACTGCAAGAAGAGTCCAGATCAGACCGCTCATATATATCTCTACACTGCACAAATCTGCTCCAATCTCTTAACAGCATAGCAACCCGCCACCTTACCGTATTTTAGCCAAACATTATAGTGATCTCAGTGGTGTGAAATTTGAGGCAACCTTCTTCTGCTCTGTCAACAGAAACTATCCAGGTATCCCTGACTACAAAGCCTTACTAGGAAATATCGACAGGAACATATTTACTACCGTAGGCAAGCATGCCCCACTCAGAAACAGGCATCAAAGTTACCAATGAAAGGTATAATGAGTCCTGGCTGACATGAAATTAACCAAATGTCAACTATTATGCCAATGGTGAAACCAGAAATGACACGGCCAAAACTCACTGCAAGGAATATAGCAAGAGCTGCTATAGAGCCGTCATCAGAGCCAAAAAAGGCCTAACTCGCTAAATAAAGCGGTGATTCACAAACTAAACAAGGAGATCTTCAATATCTATCTGAGTTGTCCTGTCAGAATTTATTTATTTTATTTAGAAGGTTTTATATAGCGCGGACAAGACCCTTGCGGGTATCAGAGCGCTTTACAACAAATAAAAGAAAGAAAAGAGGGAATAGCCAGAGGGAAATAGGCATATACATATAAAAATAATATTGTTTATAATAAGTCAAACAAACGGTAATAGATCCAGCATAGCACATATCTACAGTCCTGCATCAAATAGATCAAGTGAATTTTGTCAGGAGAATCGATTTAACTTCCTTTTTAAAGGATGCCGCGTGAGGGTTCTGTCTTGTATTTGGGGGTAAGGCATTCCAAATCCTAGGGGCCATTCCTGAGAATGAGCGGTTATAAGTTTTCTTTTTTTTGAAACGTTGTGGTTTCAAAAGAAGGTTATATGAGCTCCTGTTAGTTCTGTTGCCGCCCGATGGAACTAGTTTCTCAGCAAGGTAACGTGGTGTTTTGTGATGCAATGCCTTGTGTGTCATACAGGCGATTTTCAAATGGATTCTGGCCTCAAAGGGTAGCCAGTTAAGGGCACGCAAGTCCGGGGAGATGTGACAGTTTCTTTTGGAGCCTGTGATTAGCCTGGCGGCTGCGTTGATTGATGCTCTTAGTGGGGCTGTCGTTGCTCTGGGGAGGCCGCAGAGTGCGACACTCCCATATTCCATTCTGGGGATTACTAGCGTTTGGACTGCTTGTTTAAAGTCATTTGCGGGTATGAAGGGTTTCAGTCTTCTTAGGGTGTTCATTTGAAATGTTGCTCCTTTTGCTGCTGCACTGATGTGCTTCTGCATATTTAGCTTATTGTCCAGAGTTATACCTAGCGATTTGGCAGAATCGATCATGAGTGGTTGGCCGTCTAGTGCTGTTAGGTGCTTCATCCATTCCATGATGGTGGTTGTTTGGTTGGGGGGTGCTATTAGGAGGAATTCAGTTTTTAGGGTGTTTAATTTTAAATGGTTATTTGCCAGCCAGGTCTGCGTTTTTTGTTGCGTCGAATTAAGGGACTTGATGTCCTCAAGTGAATGTACCTTAATGTAGAGTTGTGTGTCGTCTGCGTACATGTGATATTGGACCTTTGCAGAGTTGAGAAGTTCTGTGAGTGGTTCCATGAACAAATTGAATAGTGTCGGGGAGAGGGAGGAACCTTGGGGTACTCCTAAAGTGACAGGAGTAGGTTTGGATAAAGATTGATTGGTCTTGAAACTTTGTGTTCTGTTTTGAAGGAAGGAAGTGAACTAGTTGAGAACCGTTCCCGATAGCCCCATTCTATGTTTCAGGAGGTCTAATAGACTGTCATGTTTGACGGTGTCGAAGGCGGAGGATAGGTCCAGTAGGATTAGTAAACATGCTTTGTTTTGGTCCAGTATTTTTAAGGCATCATCTATTATGTGGGTCATGGCGGATTCGGTACTGTGCCCTGATCGAAAGCCAGATTGGAATTTGTCGAGCAGATTGAAGTGATCAATGTGGTGGGTAAGTTGCGTGTGAACACATTTTTCTAGTAGTTTGGCCAGGGTGGGGATGTTGGATATGGGGCGATAGTTATTTAGGTCAGCTGGGTCAGCTGATGGTTTCTTTAAAATGGGGGAGACCTGACCAGCTTTGAGGATATCTGGGATGGATCCTTGAAGCAGAGAGCTGTTTATAATCCTGGTCCATAGAGGCACTAATGTCGGTATGAAGTCTTTTAGGAGGGAAGCTGGGAGTGGGTCAGCGAAGTGATTGGAGGGATTTAAGGCCGTAAGCGTTTTTAGAATAGCTTCTTCGCTGTAGAGGTTGAATGAGGACCAGTCTGCATTGTTTTTGGGGTCGAGCTTTGCGGAACAGCTAAGCAGGTTCCTGCAGGGGGTCCCTGAGGCGATCATGTGAGGGTTGGAGAGGGCTGATAGGTCCTTCAATAGGTCTGTCTTTATGTTTTCCGTTTTTTTTGTGAAATATGATGCGAAAACCTCGCAGTTGGGGAGTGTTTCTGCATTAACTTGAGGTGAGTGGGAGACACCCTTAGATTGCGCTTTGATTATTTCAAACAGTCTTTTGGGGCAATTCTTGGATTGGTTCAATTGATTGCTGAAGAAGTCGATTTTTGAGCGTCTAATTTTCCTGTAATAAGCGTTTCTTGTGCTTCTGAGTAATTTGAGGTGAGGGGAGGAAGGTGCTGCTCTCCATTGACGTTCAATTGTTCTTAGTGCTCTTCTGTCCTCATTTAACCTACCGTCATACCATGGGTTTGCAACTTTGCTTGAGATACTTTTCAATTGTAGTGGGGCTAAATTGTCTAATAATATGTTCATAGATTGGAAGTAGTGATTGGTTAGCTCATGTACTTCATGTGAGCTGTCAGATGGGGGCGTTAAGATGGGGCAAGCGGTTGCAAGTGAGTAGGGATTGATGTTTTTTAGGTTTCTCTTCCAGATTTTCGTTCTCTTGGGTTGGACATGAAGTGGTTTAACTACTTCGTTGATATAGAAAGTGATGATGTGATGGTCGGACCAGTCACAAGGGAGGATAGAATCCAGTTGGGTGTAGTCCACTTTGGAGATTACCAGATCTAGGGTTGACCCTTTTTTATGTGTTGGGCTGTCACAAATTTGGATAAGTTAAGGTCAGTCAAGAAAGTTTTGAGGCTATTGACCTCTGGGTCGTCCGGGTCATTCCAGTGGAGGTTGAAGTCTCCAAGGAAAATCTGCTTGTTCTGGAGACCGGCATTTGTAGCTAGGATATCAATTACGTGTTCAATAAAGGTAAGGTTGTTTCCTGGTGGATGGTACAATGAGTGAATTGAGCATATTGGGGTGTTATTATTAGAGATTTCAAGATGTAAGTATTCACAGGAGGTGAAACCCGGGGAGATGAGACGTTTCACGGAGAGGTAGTTCCGGTGTATGCAGGCAATACCTCCTCCAAGCCTGTCAATTCTATCTAGTCTTGTGATGTGATAGTTAGGTGGGACTAGTATGTCAAGGATGGGCGAGGATGAGTCGTTTAGCCATGTTTCCGTTAAGATTATGAGGTCGGGTTCGTTGTTTAGTATGAGGTCAGCTATATCAGCGGCATGACGCGCTGCCGACCTACAGTTTAGTAGGATACATTTTAGCCTGGCCTTGGTAGGTATAATGTTGTGGTCTTGTGAGATGGGAACTTTCTTGAGGTTTTTTTCAACAATACCTCTGGTGACGTGTCTACTGGTTCTATCGGGGTTGGAAGGGATGGCTTGGATAGAGGACAATATCTGTGTGTGGTCTGTGTGCACCGAGAGGGGGGACGGAGTTGGGGGTTCGTAGGACTGAAGTAGAGAGGTAAGATCTTGCGGTGAGAGTGAGTTTTTTATTCTGAATGGGCGGGTTAAGGCATTGGGGTCAGGTATTGATTTCCATCTAGGGGGGTTCTGTGACGTGGACCTAGCGTGTGATTGTTGGCGGAATCTCGCTTTTGTGTTTGGTTGTGTCAGGATAAGGTCATGCAATGAAAACACAGTGTGTGCACCTCAACAGCACCTTTACAATCTTCTAATGCTCTTTGAGACTCATATCTCCCAAATCCAGGATTCCAGCTACAGTAAATGAAAACCTTTGTGTTACTCTTGCAGCTTTCTGCTGCTGCACCACATTCTACACCTAGACAAATGAGGAGGTATTGATTTCATCCCAAAAAACTAAAGCTTCTTAAAGAGCCATATTCAGCCAACTTGTCTGCAGCAAGTCATTCTCTTATGTCAAAGGTCCATGATCAGTGCCTCCATTATCAAAGGGTTAGTTCCAAGCATGCTGAAGCATGCCATCATAAACCCTCTACAGAAGAAGCCAAGGGCTGACTGGAAGGACTTGTCTATGTACCATCTGATTTTCAACCTCTTCTTCCCCAACAAAATCCTGAATAAGTAGGTCACAAGCCTGTGTCAACTGCATTTTAGTATGATCTGGTCTATATCAGAGATTACCTATTCCTCTACTTGGAAGAAAAATAAAAAGGTCAGCTCTCAAACTCTTCAGTCTTGCAGCACCTTACAACACTGTGGACTATAAAACAGTGCCAAAAAGGCACGAGGAATGCCATGGACTATTAAGAACTGCCTTCCTTTCAATTGCAAAGAACACGTTTAGATTGGAATAATTTGAATCATTATGCACAGCAAAATATGGAGCTACCAAGCCACCCGTATCCTACTTTTTAACTTTTGCATGAGCTTTCTGGCTAAGAGTCTAGCAACACATTAAGTGAACCCCCACCTGCATCCTAAAGACACTGAAATAAACTTCCAGCTATAAAACTGCTCTACCAACCAGGCCAGTATGTTAATATTCCTGGAGCACATGTGCCACTGGATGAAGGAGACCTTACTATGCATGAAAGGAGCCAAGACGGAGATCATAGCATAGCAGCTGACCCATTACTCTTCAATAGGCCCCCTAAATGATTTTGTCTCCTTCCACCACACCAAAACTACGTAATTTGGAAGTTCTTTCAAAAAATGTTGGTCAATTTTCTTCCCCAGATAAATGCGATGACTAAGGGTGCAATTGACACTTGGGCAAACCATGACATATCGGCAAAACACAAAGACACAAACTGAAAAACGGACACAGAGACACATGTAAGGTACATGAAACAAGAATACATGGGGCAACTATACGGGCACTGTCCCAGACACTGAGGTAACTACTTTCAAATTCAGCCTAATATAACGTTATTACCAAAGATTTTTACATCTGATATTTAGACTCAGGTAGGAAACCTGAACATATTATGTTTTACTGCTGCCCTGCCTGCCTTCATAAGGAAGACAGTAGCACAGTTTCTCGTCACCTTAAAAAGGATAAATATCTCCTATGGCCAAAATACTTGGGATATAACTGATACAAAACCATGCCATTTTAGATTAACGAGGCTTTGAAGATACAGGCCCTGATTCAAAACGGAATCTTACACTTTTGCATAATTTACACTTTTGAGTATGTTTATTACTTTTTTACTTTTCACAAAATGACAGTGTAAGTTACACTTTTGGAGTAAATTTACACTCTGATTTTGTGACCAGCCAAAAAGTAGTAAACTTACTCAAAAGTGTAAAATACTCAAAAGTGTATAGACCCCATGCCCTTCAATTTCGTGGAGGTGTTAATTACACTTTTGGAGTAAAATGACACTCAGATTTTGTGAATAAGCAAAAAGTAACAAACGTATTCAAAAGCAGTGCTTAATTTGAGACAGTGGTTGCTGGTGGGGGGCATCAGCACTTATTTTTGGGGAACAGCACTTATTTTTCCTGTATCAGGTATTTTTCGAGTGTAAGAAGGTGAGAAACACACAGATCAGAAAGACGGAGGAAGAAGAAGACACCAACACCGTCACAAACAAAAAGCAGGACCCTTCAATAGCGAGAAAAAGGGGCAGGGAGTGTCTGGCAGTGGATTGAAGACTATCGACCTTGGTATTCGGTACACCAACGTTTAATTGCACCAGCCGTCGGCTTTGGAGCAGAGCTTCGGGCACCAGCACTCTTTCTTTTACAAATTAAGCAATGCTCAAAAGTGCACATTACTTTTGTGAATCAGGCCCACGGTCACCAAATTATGTGTGAATCGATTAAGCTCGATTAGAGTTTTAAGCATTCCTGTTGTTAAATCTGTTCCTTCGTTGTACATACGGGCATCATCTCAAGACCTTACAACCGACGAGCCGCACAGACGAAGAATCATATTAAATTACCTGACAAATAGAAAAAGAGAACCCGGGCGCTGAAGTTAAAAGATATTCTATATTTTCTTATCTCCTCATGTTGTGAAGCAGGATGGTGGCAGCAATGGACATTTTCTCAACACGATGAATCCGTCATGATCATGTTCCTGTCATCGCCTGAGCGGCTGGCGGGAGTCTGTATGCTCGCGCTATTACACCCAAGAATGTGCACATTTTCTTACATGATTTGCTTTGCATAGACTCAGAAATGATGGATGACAAATTACTTTGGGAGAAACTGGCTGGATTTATAGCCCTGAGAAACTGACATTGTCACATTTTCCAGACGCTCTGCCTTACTCCAAGCAATGCTACAATGTCTTCAATGAGGACAGAGATTGCAAGCTAGTATCCAACCTTCTATTTTTAGGAGAGTTTATCGAGACAAAGCCAAGGGAACCACTATAATGGCAGTAAGATTCTACCTGCCTTTTCCAGCAGTTTTTAAACAATTTTCCGGTCATGCTACGTACAGGAACGCCTCTGTCTCTCTAGACTACAATGGCGCCGAACAGAGTGAGATTAGCTCCACCGTGTTCTTGTTGAAGAATAAAATGAAATTACAATTTGGGCAATTTTGCCTTGATATTGAAACGGGTTCGATCTGTATGGGACCAGCTGAGCCGCATTAGGTATGAAGAGGATTGGTACTGGTTCTAAAAGAATATGGCTCTGCACTCAAACACTTGACTGGTTGGTCAGAGGACTATGTCCTGTAGAGACTGTTAATATGGATATCGATGTGTTTGCCAACAAAAATGAACTATAGTCATTGTTAATAGAATCACCCGTTCTGAACTGCGCATCTACCAAGGCACGCAAGTTTGTAGTCAGGCAGGCCCTGCGACCTAGACCCGGGATTACTGATTGAGGAGTCACAGGTGGGAGGCTACATAGCTGGCAGGCAAACACTCGGGCAGGAAATTCTTGATCAATTCTACAGATAGGCGCAGCAACATTACAATGGTCGGGGCAGATTGCCCCAATAAAGCACACAAGGCCGGTGGGGGTCTGCGCTCCTACAAACACCATAAAGTCAGATGCCACATGTGTTAGGAACACATAACAAATCAGGGCCTAGCACACATAGTGATCACATGCTCCCCATGCAGAAATCTGAGCACATTCCCCACTGGCCACACTATGTCCATGCAGGGCAAGACCCGCCTGTAGTAACCACTAACCATTAATTTATGCCCCTTGAGGCAGCAAGCAACATTCCTCACCATCTATGGTACACCGGAAACCTTCTATTGCTGTTTTAATATTGTTTATAAAGAAACCTCAAACTCAATGTAAATTGAGACAGGCCTCAGACCTAGTGCCTGTAACTGTTCTCCTGGCCGAACTGTTTAATTAAAGAAACTGTTGCTGTTTTGCCAAGCACCTCTTGTAATCTGTTTTTTCAGGAAATCCCATTCGAGCAACAAGACCCTATCAGTCACACGGGGTTGAAAAGTCGACGAACCCTCCCTCTTGGTTATTACGGGTAATTTACCTTCAAGGGATTCCAAAACTGACATATGCAAACCTTGTTATGAATTTTATTAATCAATGCATACAATCATTGGGACCCATACAGTCTCGTTTATCCATGTTCTTTGTACATATAATCACCATTGGAACATATAGTCGTCTGCACTATGATCACTAATTCTGTTGATTGTTACACTTGATTGGAGTCAAAACATCACAAGATGTAACCTATATGAGCCCTATGTTTTGTCTTCTTTGTGATAAGTTTGGTCCCATGAATAAGTCTGAGTAACTCTAGGTTCCTTTTAAAGCACATAAGAGGGCACTACTTTTGAATGAGTCCCAAGGGACAATTGTTACATTAATACATACCTACCCTGGTCCATGTGGGCAGATAGGGTTATTCTTGTCATTTAGATACATACAGGAACGCATCTTCGATAACTGAAGGATTGTTCCACTCTTGGTAGAAGAAAATAGATAAGAACTTGGAACATAATTTTTTTTTTAAAGTTGCCAAACTGAGTTCATCATACATAATTTGGGGAATTTTGGTTCTTTCTTTAGGTCTGGCGTTAGCCAAGGCCTTTTGATTTTTAGTAAAATTACACATATATTATGCTTATTACTTCGCCATTGGTCTGCTGTTGTGTCATTCACATTTTTGTTCCACCCACTAGAGCACACAGAATGGGGCAGTTTACTTCAGTCGTTGGGTAAGTTCACTGTGAGTGATGGGATTTTGCTTTTTCACAACAAAGAACACTTCTGCACAGAACATGCCAGGACTACTCTGTGTGAATTTTGAGAACAAAATTTTGGGGGTTTTCCAATTTGTTTTTATTTTGGCGATGGCATGCAATTCCTTCAACCACATCTTTAAAAAAAAAAAAATATGAAAAAACAAGCATTTCCAAAGGTAAAAGGCTGGCAGCCAAAGCCAGACATACTGCCTTTGCCAATGCTTGTTTTGAGGTTGGGAGAGTAGATTAATACAGCCCAAGAAAACAGATAAACAGTTGATGAAATTTGTTTGTTGTGCGCGCCACTCTTCCTGTATTATTTCAATGCTCCTAAGAAAGCTGGCAAACATATCAACGTACATAACAATCATGTTCTTGCCTTCAGACACCCACTTCAGAACACTTTGTGGACCTGCAGAAAATCAGAAGAGGACGGGACCTGCTGTCTGTGACCTGACAGGACCCTGAAGGACCGGACCTGCTCCCTCTTGTGTCCAGAACAAAGCAGCGGACTCCATGGGTCAGTTAACTGACCTCCTGTGTGGCTACACAGACATAACAAGCTGCAAGAAACCTTTTGCCTGAAGTGACCAGCTGACCAGTACTAACTGCACCTGAACTGGACCTTGTTGGTGGCCTCTGCTGGAGTTAGTCTTGGCTCTTAAGTGCTGTCCCTTGGATCTCGGGAGCCAGAGGACCCAGAGGAGCTGCTCCAGAAACCCTGAAAAGTGAGTACTTAGAGATTGTTTGGACTTCCAAGAGTGGTCAGGAGGACCTTGCGGCAAGGGGTGTATGATTTGGATGCACCTTCTCGGATATAGCATCAGGCTTGCTCTGCTGGAGGATTTTGAGCTCCATAAAAAAGACTAAGTTAGAAGGTAAAATCTTTGACTCGGACGAACCCGTTTAGTGTATGTGACCCACACTTCTTAGGGGTCAGCCTGAAATAGAGCCTAAGTCCTGGCCTTCTCTACCATAGACTATCAGTGGCGCTTAGTGTTTTCTGGAGCTATTTTTACATAAAATTTAAAAAATACTCCAGGTCCCCTAATGGAATTTTTGTTGTTTTGGTGTCATTTTGTTTATTACATTTTACCCTATTTTTTTTTATTGGGTTTGAGATTTTTATTATTTGGTGTTTTGACTTTATTATGGTTGTGGGACTGCATAAATACTTTACACATTGCCCTAAGTTAAGCCTATCTGCTCTGTGCCATAACTACGAGAAGGTTGAGCTCAAGTTAATTCAATAACTTTTTGGTTCACCATGAAAAGTTAGTGTCATTATTCCTTGAGGTCGGCAACCGCCTACCCAAAATAATAGTCCACTTTCTTCCAAAACCTTTTTTATTGCAGGCTATTTATGAGCTATCCAGTTTAAAAGGGTGAACTATCTCTTCTTGGACCACAACTGAATAATTTCGTATCCACTAAGTTTTGGTTAGAAAATGTATTCTTGAAGTTCCATATTTGCCTCAAGACCTTCCTGCTGTCTTAACCCTGCCCATTCCATTCTATTCCCTCTAGGGGTCACTCCCAATTAGTGGGCATTTGCAGGACTTTATTGGAATTGGCCGTGTAGCATCTAGAGACGTACATACGGATGGTACATCATATAGAGTGTCATTATTTGCCCCTTCACTCACTGTATTACTTGTCAAATTAAGTTGATGCACAAGAAACATGCTTTTGGCAATGGCATATACTTATCTGCACAGCAAATCTTCGGATTACGTGTAATGTACATAACTAATCTTTTGGTATACTATCTATGAATGAAGGTTATCAACGCTCCAACCAAACTTCATCAGAAGAGAACATATACGTCTTTGTCAACTGATTTTTCATGCACTTTTGACATAAGGTACCTTGTCTTTTGAGACCATCTACCACAGCCAATTGTATGAGCTATAATGTGTCTTTCACATACCAAGCATTACTCCCTGTATTTACATACCTGTGTTATGGGTTTTTCACTGACATTTTGTATGTCACAGACTAATGGAGCGAGATTTCCAGTGGAAACTTGTGGCATTGATTTTTCTTGCTTTTTTCCCTGCTTACATTTCCTTAATCATCCAGTCTCATTTTAAGTTCAGATAACTCTTCTTAAACAAATCATAAAACCAACTGATTTACCCATCAATAGTGAATCCTACCACAATGTTGCTGATTTGCCTTTAGATTATGACTCTCTTACCATATTCATGGTAAAGCTGCAGAGACAAAGATTAATATTAAACAACTCACAGTAAGGCATTCTGGGGACAGCGGTTCTGTTGGGGTGAAACCTCTCTCGCCTTTTCATAATCTTACAAAGGAGCACTATACCAAATGTGTTTATATCTGCTCGGAAGATGCCTAGTGGTCATCTCTGCTTGAGATTAGGAGTGCAGCAAGTGTAATTGATGAATGCATTAGCAAATCATCTCACTTTAGCTAATCAGACTCTAGAGATTGGCCATACATTTGTATGGCCAATATCTGGAGTCTGATTTGTCAAAGTGAAATTTACTCTTTGATTCTCTTTAGCCAGCTTTCTGGTTCATAAAATGGAGCCATGTTACCGTTTACTGTGGTGTAAGACAGAAATGAAAGGAATCAAAATCCAACCTAGAATCATACATGAGTGGTTACTGGAAATGACTGGGATTAAAGAGCCTATTTGGTGAATGACATCATAATAGGTCTCAAAACCCAAGCAGACATCTTCAAATAAAGTATTATTCTGCAATGCCTAATGTTGGTCATTGTTAATGATGCAGGACTGTTTTATCTACACCGGATGAGCCATTTTAGTGGTTTTGTGGCAACAGGGTAAGGCAGAGATTGCTGTGGATGATTTGTGGGGAGGGGCGAATTGTTGGATAAGACTGTCTGAGTTAGCTGTGGAGCATGTTGGAAGGATTGTTGAGCTGGAGGCTTATGTAGGTTAAGTCTGAAAGGCATGGGGATCTTCAGGGCAGGGTATTGAGTGGTGAATTGTTGTAGATGAGATTTGGTGCAGTATTGCTGATGCGTTTCTTTAGGCTGTGGATGCTAGAGATGGTTGTGGACATGTGGTTGGGGGAGGATTGCATGGCTTTTGGGGCTGTTGGGCAGAGTTGTTTGGGGTAGATGTTGGCAATTGTAAAAACTGATGTGGTGTAATTGGTACGTGTTCCCATGGTCTGACATGTTCTTTCTTACTTACTTATGCCTACTACCTGCTCCTAGGGTACAAGCCATCAACCAGAACTCCTCACCTGTCTCTATACCAGGCTTTCCTAGCAATCTGATTCCAGCTGAATGACATGTTCACATTAGTTTTTTCAGTTCACAGTGGGCTGAATGACTGGTAATTTCATATTTGTTTCAGAAGAAACTTCTGAAGAAGATGCTGAATATCTTTGTCCCACTGTTATGGGAGCGTTAAGTATCCTAGACAATACAGACCGCCCCGCTCCACCCCTGTATTTCACACCTCAATGCATGCTTGGTTTGCTCCAAGGGAATAATGTTAGAATGGCATTATAGCATAATGCTGGGTTGTTCTGCCAAATGAATATGTATATATTGGTGGATTGATATTCAGACCCCAAATGTCCACTCAACTATTTCATAGGGGTGGGTAGTGAACTCCATTCCGCTAGCGGATTTCACAGAGTTTTTGCAACTTCGCGCTCTGCCTAGAGCACGGAGTTCAGCAAAACCTCCACCATTCACCAGCGGAGCGAAGTTTACCAGCGGTGCCGCTTATGCATAGTTTTAAAAGTCTGATTGGTTGGTAGGCGGGTTTAGGGTCATTTATCATGAGATTCAATGGCAAAGGTTCAACCCTCAAATTCTGGCGTCTGTCCGGTCTACACCAGAAACTACATAATACCGGGGGGACTAAAGGTAAAACAGAAGCGCTGTTTTTTTCAAAAGAGAAAGGCTTGGATACTTACCAATCAAAGAATTGTGGGTGGCTCGTAGTTTGTGCTTAGAACCCAATTGTGGGAGGGTTTTGGAGTCACTGAGTGGAAGATCTCTGCCTGTGAGAAGGACAGTATGGTGTGGTGAGGGTGATGCGCTCCAACACAGGATGCCAGACATCCACATGCGGCCATTCACAATTCTGCTGATGAGGGCAGGCGAGCGGGCAGTGGAATAGTGGACAGTGTCCCGATATGGTACCAATTACCAGCGAGCTTTGCCAGGTGACATTATAGCGTTATCTTATCTGCACTGTGGGCCGTACTTTTAGGCTGGGTGCATGTCATCCCTAATGAGGTCTTGGAAGGCCATGGGCAGCGTGTCCAACCCCTGGGCGAGGGTTTTTTTTGCTGACATCTGGTCTCTTCCCGTAGAAGTGCAGCATATTTAGCTCTGGCCCAGGCAATTTCCGATTGTTGCCATGTACTTGCAGTGCACTTTTGTAGTCCACCAGATGAGACCAATCAACTTTTCATGCTTAGAAACAACATCCAGCTCTGAAAGTAGGCTGCAGTAACCTGTTTCAAACTTGGACTTAACAAGGTATCTAGACGGCATATTGTTGATGCATTTCTTGTTTACTGGGTGCTCCTTTGTTATACATACCTGGACCTGGAAAGTGCCGTGCCTGGGAGAGATTAGCACAAGTTATTGAATGGGGCTGTGAGGGTGGGGGTATTGTACTAAATAAATCATCTACCCTTGAATCGAGAAAGGTAATCAGCAGAGTAGATCACAAATTGTGGTGATATTTCTCTAGTCAAAGCAAATGCACTGCATTCTTTTAATCTTTCAGTTGTATTGTAGCTCACAGACTGCCCAGTTGTGTATGCAAAGCGCTGACTCATGTGTGGGAGTTCACTGGACTATACAAGCACCTGTCGGCAAGAGAGAATCATCTGTTTTCCTCCTTGCTGCATTTTTATTCAGCTTCTGTAAATTAGGAACATATGTTTTGTAGCAGTCATGGGTGTTACAGATTCAGCAAGTGACACGCAAACGTTTGGGGGCTTTTTAGCATCTTACTGCCTGAAAGAAGAAAAGAGCAGTGGAAAAAGGATGCCATGGCTTGCTAAAGTCAGACTGACACCTGGAACAGGAGATCAGGGGGTCCTGTAAGAGCAGTCCGCCTTTAGAGGTGATCCTGCTGACATTGAAACTGTCCTGTGCGGAAGCAAGAGAGTCTGCTTGGCACTCTGTCCCAGTTCCGGAGCAGCTTTCGCCCCCTCCCCCCCCCTCGGGGATTGGTGTGTGCACCGGAGAGGGCTGCAGAGCATTAGGGCTGTGGTTCTGAATGAAAGATGTGTACTGCTCACCGCCAGCCACGGAGAGGTAATTATTGCCCAGATCATTCCACAGCGCCCCACGGGCTTCTGGCAACAGTGGCTGGCACTAGTCTCCTAAACATTAAAGCAATAAATGCACCTCGGAGGGAGCGCACGCTCAACAGAACAAAGTCTGCATATCTGTTTAAACCGCACTTGCTCAGTGCCTTGCCCATCCCTTGCGTTACACAGGGAGTGCCACAGCTGGCAAATGGACAGAAACCATCAGTAGGGGTGGCCGAGCAATACTTCGCCCGCTCACGGAAATCCGCAGAATTTGGCGGAGTTTTTCTGACACTCTGCGGAATTCTGCGGAGTGAAACTCCACGAGCTCCGCCTAGGCCTACTATTTCACAGGCTTTCCTTGGGAAAACATAAACAATTTCTCAAATTAGTTTATGGATTTAATATATGCACTATCCAGTGCTTAGAGAATGAGTGTGAGTGCCCAAAGCTTTGCTCAGTAGCCCGCAGCTAGTGCAATCAAATGATGGTGCGCCCAATACTAAGGCTGCAAAGTCCTAAATCCACATCATGCCTCTTTAATCCACCACCAGACACTGCTCCTCTGTCTCACTCATTCAGGTTCCTATGATCTCCGTTTATGGCTGTTTTTCCATATTTCTCTTCCTCCACCTTTCTGATTTGCTTGTTTTACCGTCGCTGGATCTCAGTAAATATCTGAAGTGGAAAATAAGTGCCAGTGGCCCCATTGGCAACCACTGGCTCAAATTAAATACTAGAACTGTCACATTAAGTAACATGTACAGCAGCTTGAATGTAATGTATATTTGTTTATCCCTGAACTTTGTTACAACCTGTCCAGCGTCAAGCCAGCCAAATTCCATGCGAGCAGTATATGTGTATTATATCATAGAATAGTATCTTTGATTGTAATTCATACGTGATGCAGTGCTGTGCTTTGCAGTCACTCTGTAAGCCTCCAAGAATTGCAATAGCCATTATCTCCAGCAGCTGATACATCTCTACAGAGTCCTACATCTGTGTAGAGCAATGGCACATTCTGCCTTTTTCTTGGGTGCATGCCATTACCTTCCTAAGACACAGGGTGTCGATCAGATCTGAACTAGCAGCATCAATTAGCTCCAGCAAATTGCCCCTAGAGTCCTTTCATTCACAATGGATACTGCAGAATCTCTGGGGGCTATCCAACTTAAAAAACTGTTTGTGGTGTCTAGGGGAAGAAAGGCATGCATAATTCTACAGCTTACTTCAAAACAGTGACCAGCAAATAAACATCAAAGGTTATTATATTACATAAAAGTACCACAAAAGCGCTCGGGAACCTTAGCAACAATTCAGCTAGCATTCAAAATTGGATGATTAACAACTTCAACCCCCTTACACAGGCACCCTATCAAAATCCACTCTCAAGGTTAAATCTTTTGGGGTTGAAAATCTTGCCTTGGAAGAGCACGTCAATGTAGATGTTTCATCATGTTTTCGCATACTCTGGATTCTGGGTAAGATTTTACCATTTATTTCCAAACCCTACCACGTGAGAGTCACCTCTGCCTGCATTCTCTTGTGCATAGATTAGTTCAATGGCCTCTATTTTGGGTCTTCCTGGCTAACAAAAGCTACATTAAAACAATGACAGAATTTTGCCGTATGAAGGGCCGATGAAATATAATCCAGTGTCAGCCGCTAGAAGACCAATTCACTGGCTTCCCAGAGGGTGTACTTCAAAGTGCTGTGTGAGATGCAGTGGGCATCATGCTCTTAGGAAATCTTGCCTCAAAGATAGATTCTCTATGTATGACACCACAGGATATCTGTTAAGCTTTTCTTAGCCTTTTGACTTCTGTGAACTTCCAGAGAATCACTATTGGACGCTGGAACCCCAGTCAAAGCAATTTCTATAATTTGAACTTCAAAACAATGCAGAGAAATTCAGTACATATCAAACAAATACACAAATCATGACATATGTAATTGTTTCAAAATCATATACAAAATCGATTTTTTAATTGGAATGTTTGAACTTTCCAAAAGTTGGCTTTTTTACTATAGGACAAAGCGCTGTACTAGACTCTGACATATCACTTTGTCTTTTTTGCTCCTAATGCATGCTCTTTTTTTGTTAGTGCATAAAAGGGCTTCAATAGAGGCCACTAAATTTCCATACTAAATTGTGTTTTCTGTACTTACACTGCTGCAACAATCAAGCTAAGGATCCCAACTTAATTTTTAGCTTACATTTCAGACTTTTAACAGTTACAGCATGTTTTTATATTTTGAATTTAATTTTTTTTTTTATGTATATATTCTTTATTAATCTGCTAATTGTGGAGGCAGTAACGGATCCCAGGAGTAAGTGTCCTGGATCCCAAGTTAAAAACCAATGCTCTAGGTAATTGTGGCTGTTTTCTCCTTCTGATACTTTGTTCCTAAATTGTCAAAATCTTCCCATAAGTTCTTCCCTAGGAGTGCAACCATTTCTCTTTTAGGAAGGATCAAACAACTTTCTTTGTTGATTCTTGCCAACTGCACATTTGTCTCATTCACAACTTTCTTCTATTCTCGGATATCATTTTTTCAGTTCCATGGGCGCTTGAATGACCAAGCACTTTTACAAGTAATAAAGAACAATAATGAGTGTAAACAAACGCACTAAGGGGCTGATTACGATGGGGCTCAGAAGGTTCCGACCGACGGTCGGAGCCTTCCGAGCCACATAGCAATGGGCTCCTTGGTTTACTTTCTGACTGCCTAATTAAGATATAGGCGGTCGGAAAGTAAACCGGCCGGTCATTCCGGCTGGCTTCCGATGGGCTCGGAGAGCCTGTCAGCCAGTTGGAATCCCTTCAGTAAACTCAAGGGCGGGCCTTTCCGCTCTTGACATTACAATGCACGGTATCCGAAATGGTTTCCATGACGGCCTGTCCCACATGGAAACCATGTCGGAAAGCGTGTTTGGGGACCCCTAGCAGGGCTCCCTTTGGTGCACGGTCTCCGGCTGGAGGCCGAGGGGGCATCTATGGTGCCCCCCTGTTGATCACTGCACCTTGTGGCAGGCACCTTGGGGTGCCTGCCACGGGGTGCACGGATGAACCACACCTTCCATTTCACTATGGGAGCATTCATTACGGCTGGTTTATGGCCGTAATGCATGCTCCCATAGAGAAATGTAGGAATGCGACCGAACAGTGTTTGGTCGCATCCTAATGAGGCGGTTGGGACCGCCGACCGGGTGCCAGTCGGTCCCAGGACCGAGTCGGTGTCGGTCAGAAGCAATTCCGCCCAACATCAAAATCAGGACCTATGTATGTTCCAATCCCAAAATATTGTAAGATTGACTTTCACTGCTCCTCTAGTCACATAGAGGAGAAACAGGCTGATGGTTCTCCTGTTAAAGGCCAGGAGTAGTCCAACTTCTCGAGCCATACTAAAACTGAAGGTAACTTCATGAAGCTTAATTTTTGCCTGATGTCAACAGATCAACCAAGGATGCCTCTGCCTATCTATAATCCTGGTTCCTGGAGAGGATGGACAGTCCTTCATTATCAAATTCTATCTTACTTTGAGATTGACTACTGCCAGGTCATCACTAAATACTGGTTTCATTATAAAATGCTGCACCTGCTCTTCGTAGCCTAAGCCACCAAATTGTACACATGAAGCAGCAGTAATTTAACATGACTTCTTTGATTACATGCTCTAAAATCTCAAGATCTCGATGTGTTACCATAAAAATGATTGCTCTTGTAACAATTGAGATGCATGTATGTGACAGAAATCTCTTCTAGCTTAAATTTCCAATCAATTCTTTTCCATATTGGAAACTTTTTGTTTGTAGATGGGATGGAATTCACCTCTTAAACAAGCTTCCATTAGCGGTAAACATGCCGTTCAATGTCTTCCTGACACCTATTATGTGAAAATTGTATAGTATGTTTGGCTCATCTCCACCTTTAAGATTGAGACTTACTGATCTGCTAATGTCATTTAGGACATTGGAATGTTAGGACCTCCAGCGAAGACAAGAGTGGCTAAGGGCCAAAAACGGCTGGCAATGGTCTTCTGCTCCAACATTCCAGTGTTTGTATTTCTGTATCTCCCTGTTTAATTTAGAACATTCTACCATCAGTGCATTGAATACTTTATTAGCAATATAGCCTATTAGGGCTACTCTATAGCATTATAGCCCAATGCAGAAAGCTGTACTGGATGTTAAGGGTCCTGAAATCGAGTTACATACCAAGCTACAGACGAGGGCCTATAACAAGGGTGAGGGTCTTTAACAACTGGTATAGCCTAAGGCACAAGGGCTATAATGCTATTAGAACATGCCACCCAACAAGGGTAGAATGGGTCTAACAGGCAGCAAAGCTCTTAGCAGCAGGTAATAATTACATCTTCTCCACAGGCAGAGAGTTGATTTCAGAAGAGCACAAACAAATGAGAACCAACCCTCAAACGTCAGTTGATCAAACCATTAAGCACAGGCCGCCAATTACTTTAGCTTTTGAAACATGCATGTTTTTACTGTTTCATTAGGTATTATCTGGCACATGCATCAACCGAAATACTGGTCGCAAACGGGCAGATTCTCAGAATCTGCCCCGTTGCGACCAGTATTTCTGCATTTGGGATGCATCATCCCAAATGCAGATATCGCAATTTAAGGAATCGCAAAATTGCTATTCCTTAAATTGCAATTGCATTTAAGGAATCACAAATTGAGATTCCTTAAATGCAATGCATTAAAGTTAAAAATTTGCGATTTCGCTAATAGGGGAGCAAATTACCATGAAGTTAAACTGCATGGTAATTTGCAAAAACTTTGAAAAATGCACTAAAGTTCATTTTTCAAACTTCCATTTACACACACACATGCCCTTGGGGCATGTGTGTGTGCAAGATGTACTCATATGCAGATTTCAGGGTGCAACAGGGTGTCCTTTTGACACCCTGGCACCCTTGAAATAGCTCCCGCTATTAGCCATTCTTTAATAGCGAATCGCTAATAGTGAATATCTTCCCATTCATTCCTATGGGCCTCCTGGCCCATAGGAATGAATGGGTAGGTATTCCTTAATTGCGACTCGCAATTTGCGAGTAGCAATTAAGGAATGTTTAGGAATCGCTATTTATTGAGCGATTTCTACATGCATAGGCAATTGCGATTCCTTAATAGCGATTCCTTAATATTAGCTATTAAGCAATCGCAATTGCCTAGCTTGATGCATGTGCCCCTTTATATGTTATGTCGACTATCCCCTTGTTCGCTTTTGTTTGAAGGCATGCATTGCCTTTCAAATGCTAAAGTTACTCTTGACATTCATCATATTTTAAGAATAGCAGTTTGCATAAATATTATTACAAATTTTAGTTCGAATGGGACACCATTATGCTTGTGTTTGAGAAGTACAAAACAATGATTGTGTTGGGAATATTGCATGTCGCCAAACAACAAATAAATGCACCTCGGTATCTTTACAACATGCATTTTGCAGTAGAATGCTTTTAAAGTGTTACCCACTGTTTCACAGAAAAAATGTTTACAAAAAAAAGCATTATTAGATCATAAAGGTCTATTCAGTCATCAAGTGTACATGCATTTATAAACAACACTGTGTAATTAAATACGCCTATAAATTCAAGAATGATGATGCTTATTATAAGCTAAAGTCAATAATGTTGTGCGCTCCCCTTGTGCTAGAGGGTGTTTTCTGAGTTTAGGCACTTCACCTGAAGTTCTGAACTTAGTAGATGAATGCCTTAGGAAGATTTCAGATTAATAAGCACGTGTGTGCCTCTGAGTGACATCATGTTCATATACCTAGCATCTCTAACCATTGCTAAGGAATTGACCAAACCTGGAACTACCAAACCTAAGGTATCCAAAACCTTCTACATATTCTGCTCATATCCAAGTTCTTTAGTCCAATGGCTGAGGACATTAAGCTATCTTTGTATGTTGTATATTCTACCCCCATGCAAACCGTTTCCTACTATCCCTTCTTGCAAACAGCCGAGTTTCGATTGAAGATGCAGGTCTTAAAATACCTGATTTGCCAGCAAGTATCTGAGCTCTGGCTCACCTCTAGATCTATTCTATTGTCTCATCTTAAAAAGGATGGCAGATACCACTGGACCCTCAGAAACATGTCTTGTTAACTTGTCCTTTACGCAAGCTGGGGCTTCACTAGACTTTTGAGAGAAATCACTGTTCCTAAGAAAGCCAATACTGACCATGGTCTGCTCTCTAATTATGGTCCTATCTCCCTCATTTCAGCAGGATGCAAATCCTGGAAGAAAGCCATTAGCAGACAACTCACTAAAAGAGAGGATGTAGCCAAACGGCTAAGAGCAGTCAACCTTGAAGCTGGGCAACCGGGTTCGAGTCTCGGCAGGGACGCTCCACATCCTGTGATTCTGGGCAAACCACTTAATCTCCCTGTGCCTAACAAAAATGAATGTGTTCATGAATTGAATTGAATTGAATTTGAATTTGTAAGGCACACAGCTACCCCAAGGGGTTTCCCGGCGCCGGCCAGATAGGAGAGCAGAGAACTAGCAGAAAGGTCTAAGAATTGAAGAGCCAAGTCTGCAAGTTTTTGTGGAATAAGCCATAGACTGTTTCCTCACGTAGTGAGACCGGTAAAGAGTTCCACAAGGTAGGTCCTATATAAGAGAAGGACCAACCGCGCATGCGGGAGAGTTTGAATTTCGGGACCGAGAACCTCATCTGGTGGGTAGAGCGCAGAAGAAGCGGGGTTGGTAGCGCTGAACTAGCTTTTGTAAGTATATGGGGGCCACTCCAGATTTGAATTTAAACATGTAGCAGAGGGCTTTACATTTTATACGATTCTCCACCGTCAGCCAATGAAGGCCGCGAAGCAAGTTAGAGACTGATGAAAATTTTGGCACCTGACACAATAATCTGGCAGCTGCATTCTGCACCACTTGAAGTCTTTGTATTAAAGCTTTATTTGAGCCCAGGTAGAGAACATTGCCGTAATCCAGCCTAGAGGTAACGAGGGCATGGACTACCGTTTTCTGGGCAGAAAGGGGAATCATCCATAGAATTTTTTTCAGCCATTTTAAAATAGTAAAACAGATGGCAGAAATCCTAGTGACTTGCTGATTCATAGAAAGATGCTCGTCAATGATGAAACCCAAATTATGGACGTGGTGTACCGGCAGGGGCAGTGCACCCATTTCAGGGGGCCAATGCTGAGGGCCCCACAGATCATGTTTCTTCCCTGAAATCATAACATCAGTCTTTTCTCCGTTCAGTTTGAGTAAATTGTTTTGCATCCCCTCAGCAGTCTGAAAAGCTGAGGGGTCCGACCCCTTAACCGAGGAAAGGGAAAAAATTATCTGAGTGTCATCAGCGTAGGAAAAAAGGGAAAGACCAGCCTCTTCCACAACATCAGCCAAAGGACGGACATATATATTAAATAGCAGAGGGCTCAGCACCCACCCTTGAGGGACTCCATAAGGGGATGGGTAGGAGGTAGAGTTCGCTGACGCCGAGAAGACCTGAAACATTCAGTCAGCTAAGAAAGATCCAATCCACTGTAAGGCTACTCCAGTTAAGCCTGCCACTTGCAAGGCTCTCAGCAAGATGGAGTGAGCCACTGTGTCTAATAAGATAAGGGCCACAGTTTCACCTTCATCCAGCTTGAGTCTTATCATTTCTGTAACTCCAAGGAGAGTTGACTCGGTAGAGAAACCAGCTCTGAAACCTGATTGAGAGGTGTGGAGAATATTCTGGGATTCCACATACGCGGTCAACTGGCCGTTTATATGCTTTTCCAGAATTTTGGAAAAGACCGGAAGCAGCGAAATGGGTCGGCATTGGCTTTCTTCAGAAGAGGGAGGACCATAGCATGTCTCCATTCCCGAGGTACATCGCCCTCCAACAAGGAGGCGTTCAGGAGATCCATAAATATAGAGAGTATGGACGCATCTAGTTGTTTGATCACATGAAAGGGGAGTACATCGCGGGGAGACCCCAATTTCATGTTTGCCAATAAGTGGCCAAAGGAACTAGGTTCCAGGAGGGTCCAGGTTTCCAATCTTTTGGAAGAGAGACTTTTATCGAGTGACCCTGGTCCAGCAGACTCCGGGGTGATAGTGATGGAGGCCCCCGTCTCCGGAAGAGAAGATTGAGGGTGTTTACTGAGCAATGCAGAGTGTATTTGATCAACTTTATCATTAAAGTAGAGGGCGAGTTCTTCACACTGGGCGCCTGTGAGAGCAAGAGGAGTAGTCTGAGTATCTGCGCCGGAAAGTTCTTTTACCACCTTAAAAAGTGTTTTGGAGCAATTTTGGGACTGAGAGATTTTATGTGTAAAGATCTCAGCACCAGTTACTTTGCAAAGAATGTGGTATTCCTTAAGGGCTTTTTTATAAGCCACTTTATCTTTTTCATGATAATGTTTCCTCCAGGTTCTTTCAAGGGATTTACATTTAGATTTCTCATTCATCAACTCCCTTGAAAACCAGGGAGCAGGTGGCAGTTGCCTTCTAACGCGCTTGTTAGACAGAGGGAGGCAGACATCCACTGCTGGAGTAATCCAATTATGGAAAAAACCTAAATCGGTGACAGTGATCTGTTCTGCCGCTGGTTTGCTGTCAACTAACAGTTTATTAAGAGCCGAAACATCAAGCTTAGCCCAATTTCTTCTTTTATGCTCGGCAACCAGACAGGTCGCTGGAGGAGAAGAAGCCACTTGAAATGAGAAAGCTACAGCAAAATGATTGGACCAGCACAGGGGAAGCGCAGGGACACAGCTAAGATCAGGAAGATTAGAAAAATCGGATCTAACAAATGATCCGCTGTATGGGTTGGACCTGAATTGCATAGATGAATGTTCATAGCTTCTAGATCAGAAATGAGAGACAAGCTCTTAGTACAATTTGTTTCGTCCAAGTGTAAGTTCAGACCGCCAAGAATGGTGAAGTTAGCGGCCTTCAGGATGTGAGGGGCTGCTTGATCGGCCAAAGAAAGTGCCCATGGCCCAGCCGGGCCGGGAGGGTGATACATCAAAATGCCCGAGAAGGTAAAATTAGGCGTGAGCGCTATTTTAAATAACAAAGCTTCACAATCAGTAACACAGAAGTCATCTGTTTTACATATAAGGGAGCTTTTGTGAATAATGGCTATATCGCCCCCCACCTTCAACTTCCTGTCTTTCCGTATAATAGAGTAATTAGATGGAAGTGCTGCTGCCACATCAGGTCCTGAACTTTCCTGTAACCAGGTTTCAGTTAAGAAGACAGCATCCAGTTGATTATTCATCAGGACATCAAAGATATTATTTTGATGTTTAGGCAGAGAGCGGCAGTTAATGTTGTAAAATGTATAATCTGTATAGGAAGAAAGTGTGCTTTTAGGGGACGCCCTGTTAGGTGACCTTTCCGGGTTATGGTTGACCAGCTTCAGTACGTGTGCCTAGCCCTAGTATTGAAATTCCTGACATATATGGACTCAGCAGGAGAAAACCGACAATGCCGGCAGCAGGTGTGGAAGTCATCTTTCAAAATATTGCACTTGGGGGAAAAGGCCTGGCGTAACTCGGTCAGTTGTCCAGTAGTATAAACTAATCTCAAAACCTTGTTTGGTCCAGGGGTCGTGGCCGCTGGTCGCGGTCGCGGTCGGGCGCGGACGGGCGCAGACAGGCTTGCCTTTGGCGTGCCGTCGGCGTGCCTGCTGCGCGCATCCGCTGCATGTCCGCTCCCGGGCCATTAAGTAGGGCCGAAGCGTAACGCGGCGTAAAACCACTAGAGTGCTAACCGGTTCGTCAGGCACAAGAAAAATGGCCTCCCGAGGACCGGAGCCTCGTGAATAGAGTGCAGCAGTTAAAAACACACCAAATTCATTTAGACAAAAAACACATGAAATTCATAAAAGCAGCGGAAAGCACAATATGGAAGTTTTGTCAGTTTTAAAAGAGAACTCCTATCGAGCCATCTGTAACGTAACTGGTTCTCATGTAAAGTGCTCTGACACCTTCGGGTCAAATTCATACTATATAAAACTCCCCTCCCAAAAAAGCTCTGTTCAAGATATATGGATCCTACTGAGTCTGTTTTTGAAATGCCTAGGGTTCTGAACCTGTCCCGGTAGGACGTGGGTTTACTGGATGATCTCAGGAGGGAAACCATCTCTGATAGTACTTGACCTTTCGGCCTCCTTTGGTACGGTGGCCGAGGTATAAAAAGGCATGCCTTGAAGCAGCTTCTAACCTGCTGCATCAGCAAATCCCAGGTGTAGCGTTCTCCCCAGCCCGGGCACTTGTAAATGACTGCACCACACACGGGGGGGGGGAGTATCCATTCCTCTATATTAATGAGATTTCTGCCCACTTAGAAGCAGTGCCCCACACTGCTAAGTTTTGAAAATAACAGTGTGCAAACTATTTGTGGCATCCTTGGCCTCATTACATTTCTCATGGAGATACATTTTTAAAGATACATGTTGATAGATTATGGTGGTTTGATATACCAGAAGTCAGGCAAACATATTACAACTGTATGCTGGCCTTTCGGTTATCACCGAGTGGATGCAGTTCAGTTTTGTTAAACCGAATGAAGACAAAAGGGAGGCCCTGGTCCTTAAGTGTTTGCCTGAAATCTAAATGACAACTACTGGACTACCTCATGGGCCAATACACCGCCCCCAGCATCTAAAGTCAGAACCCATTGGTTTTTACTAGACTGTGATCCTTCCATACACCTTCAGATCAACTGTGTCACTTCTACCTGATTTCTCCCCTCTAAGTTCCTTGCAGTCTTTGGTTCTTGAAAGATTTTCACCCAAGCTGTAAACTCTGTGCTTATTGACTACAGTAACTGTTAACATTTTGCCTTGGATGCACATCTTCTGTATAGCTTTCAAATGATCCAAAACATGGCTCCTAGATCCATAGGTGATCATCGTAAATCTAACCTAGTTTTGCGCCTTTTGGAACAACTCCATTGGCTGCCAGCAGAGGAATAATTCTCTTTCTATTCATGTGTATCTGCCACCATGTTCTCTCCAACATTGGTATTTGGTATTTATGCACTAGGCTTTCAAGCTATCTTCCAACCACATTTTTTAGATCAGATGCAAATGTACTATTCATTGTTCCCTCCTTTAACACGACCCTGGATGAGTGTCCATTCTTTGTCTGTAGTAACAGCTAAGCTTTGGACTTCGGTCCCCCACTCCATATGTTTGAATACTAATATATTCTGATCTAGTTTGAGGCAGGAGCCTTTCTAATTTATCTTTTGTATGAGCAGTCTGACTAATATAAAGATTCCATTTTTAGACTGTGAGAAGTACTCTAGATTTAGCTTTAATCGCAACATTTTTATTATACTTCACATGTCCAGAGCTGTCCGAGACTGTTTATTGTGATTAGAGCCATTTTGCACATAAAGTATATTCGATCAGAGCCCATGTGTTTCAATATTTTGTTTTGTAAACAAACTTTATTAGGGTTTTACAGATCATACATCATACTGTGGTATCATATGCAGGACATTCAAATGGTGAAAAGTGAACAGTAATGCACTTGCATATCTGGTCCCTTACAGCATCAAACATTCCCCCCCACCTCGCCACCCTACTCCCTCGTGAGTCAGTACAGTATCACAAAATTGGTAGCAAAGGATGATACATCCGTGTACCCTAGGGAAAAATGTATACTAATGGGTATGTGTTAGAACTGGGGGTCTCTAGTTGGCAGAGGTAGGTACCTTTGTCCAAATAGGGACCCTTGCTTCTAGTCAGGGTAAGGGGGTACACTCCTGAAATAACCCCTGCTCACCCTCTTGGTAGCTTGGCACGAGCAGACAGGCTTAGTTCAGAGGCAGTGTGTAAAGCATTTGTGAACACATACAGTAATCCAGTGACAACACTACAAATGGACACCACACAGGTTGTATTATAAAAATAAGTATCTTTTATATAGATTTACCACAAGACCATAAATGACATAAATAATCCACAATACTGTACTTTAAGGATGGTAGAATTAGCTTGAGTCTCTTAAAATGAAAATGCGACACTCTGAGTTCAATGTACCTGAGATGCGTAACGCAGGGCAACGAAAAGTGTTGCAGGGAAGGTGATGCGGTAGTCCCTTACACGCAAGGATGGTGATGCGTTGAAGATCTGGTGCAAAAGGAACAAAGTGGCATCTTCTTGAGGTTGCGACAACGAAGAGGTGATGCGTGCACGCCCGACGGCCGTGCGGCGATTGCGATGAGTCTTTGGAGCCGTGTTGCGAGGCGTCGGCGTCTGATGCGAGGTTGATGCTCTGCCCCGGGGATGCGACGGCGTCTGATGCGACGGCGACATTTTTCTCCGGTGCTGTGAGGCGCTTTGAAGGATGCGGCGCGCTTCTTCGGGGATGCGCCGGCGTCTGCTGCGACGTCGACACTCTTCTCCGGCGATGCGATACTCAGCGGCTGCGGCGACACGCTTCTTCGTGTTGAGTCGCGCTTCCAGCTCCCAGAGACACGCAAGTGTGTCAGAAGGTCCAATTTCCCAGCAAGGGAACACAGGGGGAGCTGGTGGGTGAAGTCTGTTGTCCCTGAGACTTCAGCAGGAGGCAAGCTCTAAAATCAAGCCCTTGGAGATCCTTCACAAGTTGATGAAAGTACACACAAAGTTCCCTTCTCCTTTCATTGGCAGTCAGGCAACCACTGCAGGCAGATCCCTCTCAGCTTAGGGATAGTCTTCTCCTCAGTTTCTTCTTGGTTCCACTCCTCAGCACAGGTTTCTTCTTGTTTCCCAAAAGTGATCTAATTTCCTAGGGGTCTGGGTCCCCTTTTTATACACCTTTTCTCTTTGTTCTCTGGAGGCAGAGAGGCCTTTGCCTAGTCCAAAACCAGTTCTGGTCAGTCCTGGAGCACTTTGTTTACAGGACTCCTTCTGTCCTTTCAGAATGTGGGGCAGAGTGCTCAGCCGCCCGGCAGGAGGTGGAGCCAGCATTGTGGAAGGCAGGCACAGCCCTATTCAGACCCAGGTGCAACTCCTCCCTCCACTCTGGATGCAGATCTCTCTATTCAGCCCTGTGCTGACTCACCCTGTCTCCTGTAGCCACCCCCAGCCCCTGTCACTCAAACTCCAGACAAGGAATACACAACCTAGCAGAGGCAGGCTTGGATAGTTAGGCAAGAAAATACCCACTTTCTAAAAGTGGTATTTTCAAACACAGAATGTTAAAACCAACTTCACTAAAAGATGTATTTTATCATCCTGAGTTCAGGCATACTAAATTCGTTTTTCTACCATGTTCCCTGGGTATAAGGTGTAATAATTAAACTGCCCATTCTAGCCTATGGGGAGCAGGTAGCCTTGCAATAGTGAAAAACGAAAATGGCTGTAATTCACTATTAGGACATGCCACACACACCAGGGCATGCCCTACCTTATACTTACAATGCACCCTGCCCTAGGGCCTACTTTAGGGGTGACTAACATGCAGTAAAGGGAAGGTTTAGGGCCTGGTAAGTGGGTGTACTCACCAAGTCGACATGGCAGCCCTAGGCTGCACAGAGGCTCTGCAATGGCAGGCCTGAGACACATTTTACAAGCTGCTTCTGGGGGTGGTACAACCAGTGCTGCAAGCCCAGCAGCAGCATTGGATTCACAAGCCCTGGGCACACTCAGTGCACTGTACTAGGGACTGACAAGTAAACCAATCATCCAATCATGGAGTCACTAATACATACATCAATTTACAATAGGGAGCACTTGCACTGTGGCACTGAATAACAGTGGCACAGTGCCCAAAGCATCTAAACCAGCAAAAACAGATCACTAACATTGGAGGCATCATCAAAAAATGGAAGGGAGACCCACGCCAAGGATGCCAGGTCTAACACGTGTCCCCTCCAGCTGAAATGTGGGGAGAACTATCCTTCCTCTGGGGAGTTCTCTTCACTAAGGCGGAAAAATCTGGACAGACCATCAGCATTGGCGTGTTCTGTACCAGGGCGGTGTTCCACCGTGAAGTCCATCCCCTGTAGGGAAATGGACCACCTCAACAGCTTTGGATTCTCACCCCTCATCTGCATCAACCAAATGAGGGGCCTGTGGTCTGTCTGAACCCGGAAGTGAGCCCCAAACAGGTATGGTCTCAGCTTCTTCAGTGCCCAGACCACAGCAAATGCCTCACGCTCAATAGCACTCCACCTCTGTTCCCGTGGAAGTAACCTCCTGCTAAGGAAGGCTACAGGTTGGTCTAGGCCCTCCTCATTCATCTGTGACAAAACAGCCCCCACACCATGCTCTGAAGCGTCTGTCTGAACGATAAACTCTTTGGAGAAGTTGGGGGCCAGGAGCACGGGCGCCGTGCACATGGCTGTCTTCAAGGTGTCAAAAGCTTGTTGAGAGGTGTCAGTCCAAATCACTCTCTTGGGCTGCTTCCTGGAAGTCAGCTCTGACAAGGGTGCAACCATGCTGCCATACCCCTTGACAAATCTCCTGTAATACCCGGTGAGTCCTAGGAAGGCTCTCACCGCTGTCTGGGTCTTGGGGGGCTCCCAAGCCAGAATGGTATCTATCTTGGGCTGTAGGGGCGCCACCTGGCCGCTCCCAACCTGGTGTCCCAAGTACACCACAGAACCCTGCCCGATCTGGCACTTACTCGCCTTGATCGTGAGGCCTGCCCTCCGCAGTGCCATCAACACTTCCCAGAGGTGGCGCAGATGTTCTTCCCAACTGGCGCTGAACACTGCGATGTCATCCAGGTAGGCGGCACTGAAGTCCTCCAGTCCCACCAACACCTGGTTGACCAACCTCTGAAAGGTGGCAGGGGCATTCTTCATCCCAAACGGCATCACCCGGAATTGGTAGTGCCCATCTGGTGTGGAGAATGCTGACCTCTCCTTTGCCCCATCAGTCAAGGCGATCTGCCAGTACCCAGACGTTAAGACAAACGTACTGAGGTACCGGGCAGCCCCTAACCGATCTATGAGCTCATCAGCTCTGGGGATGGGGTGTGCGTCAGTCCTGGTGATGGAATTGAGTCCTCGGTAGTCCACACAGAACCGGAGTTCGGGTGTGGCACCAGGCGCGGCAGCCTTTGGGACCAAGACCACTGGGCTGGCCCAAGGGCTGTGAGAGGACTCAATTACCCCCAATGCAAACATCTTGGAGACCTCCTCCTTGATGCAAGCTCTCACCATGTCAGTCACCCTGTAAGCCTTGTGCTTGACAGGAAGACTGTCCCCAGTGTCCACATCATAGACGCACCAGTCAGTGACACTAGGAACCAGGGAGAACAGGTCAGGAAACTGCCCCAACAGTTGGCGACAGTCACCTTGCTGCTCAGGTGTCAGGGAGGTAGAGAGGGTCACACCCTCCACTGATCCATCTTGCTCTTGGGCTGACAGGAGGTCAGGAAGAGGCTCAGTCTCCTCCTCCATCCCAGCATCTGTAGCTAAGAGCATGCCCACTTGGGACCTCTCCAAGTGGGGCTTCAGGCGGTTGACGTGCAGGACCCGCAAGGGGTTCCTGGGAGACCACATGTTCACCAAGTAGGTAACAGGACTCTTGCGCTCCCCCACCTCAAAGGGTCCGGTCCACTTATCCTGGAGCGCACAGGGCTCCACGGGGGCCATGACCCAAACTTTCTGACCAGGTTGAAGCTCAACCAGAGTGGCATTCTGGTCGTACCACCGCTTCATTTCCTCCTGGCTGGCTTCCAGATTTGCCTCAGCAAGTTGCCTGAAACGCCTAGTTTGGTTCCTGAAGGCCAGCATGTAGCTATATACATCCTGGGGAGGTTTCCTGGGAGATTGCTCCCAGCCTTCCTTGACCAAACTCAGAGGTCCTCTAAATGGGTGACCATACAGAAGCTCAAAGGGGCTGAACCCTAGAGACTTCTGTGGCACCTCACGGTATGCAAAAAGAAGGCATGGCAAGAGGACGTCCCACTTACGCCTCATGGGTTCTTCCAGACCCATAATCATGCCCTTCAGGGTCCGGTTGAATCTCTCAACCAACCCATTTCCTTGGGGGTGGTAAGGAGTGGTGAACTTGTACGTTACACCGCACTCCTGCCACAGGGACTTCATATACTTGGATATGAAGTTAGTACCTCTGTAAGACACCACCTCTTGAGGGAACCCCACACGTGAGAAAATTCCCATCAGTGCCTGTCCCACCAAGGGGGCCGTCACTGTCCTCAGAGGGATGGCTTCAGGGTACCGGGTGGCATGGTCCACCAAGACCAGGATAAACCTGTTGCCCATGGCTGTCTTGGGGTCCAGTGGCCCCACAATGTCAATACCCACCCGTTCAAAGAGGGTGCTGACCACAGGGAATGGCTGGAGAGGAGCCTTGTGCTTCCTCCCACTCTTTCCACTTGCCTGGCAAGTCTGACAAGTCCTGCAGTGAGTGGCGGCACTCCTGCGCATCTGGGGCCAAAAGAAATGGGTGACAAGCCTTTCAAAGGTCTTGTCCTGCCCCAGATGTCCTGCTAAAGGCACATCATGAGCCAAACCCAGTAGGAAGGCTCTGAAGCGCTGGGGTACTACTAGCACACGGGCTACCCAGGCTCAGCAACCTTAGGCTCGCTATACAGGAGACCATTCTCCCAGTAGATCCAATGTGATCCAGACTGATCACCTGCTGCCTGGTCTGTGGCCTGTTGCCTCAGACCCACGAGAGAAGGGCACTTGTTCTGCTCCTCGCAGAACTCCTCCCTGGAGGGTCCTCCATCTTGCTGCCAATGGGTCAGCTCAGGCAGGTCCCCCAGTTCAGCTACCTGTTCCCCTGTAGGCTCCAGGGCATCCCCCTCAGGGTCTGCCTCCTCCTGGACCGTGGGAACTTCGGGGGCCGGTTTCCCGCGCCCCCTGCCTCTTCTCTCTCCAGCAGGCACCTGGGCCTCCCTCTCAGGCTCCAGGTCCTCTTGAACACCTCTGGCTGCCATGGACCAGGTGGTCACACACGCCCAATCAGGCAAGCCCAACATCTCCAAATGAGCACTCCGCTCCACCTTAGCCCAAGGGGAGCTCTCCAAATTGTTCCCTAACAAACAGTCAACAGGCATGGCTGGCCTCACAGCTACTTGAAGAGTAGCAGAGACCCCCCCCACTCAAAGGGAACCTGAGCCACCTTGCAGTGGCTGTCTGTGTTATCAGCGGCAACAACTGGATAGAATGCATCAGGGACCACCTGCTCTTTAGACACCAGGTGACACTTGACAGCTGTCACACTGGCTCCTGTGTCTCTCAGAGCCTCCACCCTTTGGCCATTGATGGTCACCCACTGCCTGTATTTCTTAGTGTTCTCAGGCAGTTGGGTCCTAGGGACCATCTCAGAGTCTCCTAAAGAGACAAGGGACAATACTACAGGATCCCACCCATCTTGGGCACCCACCTCCTCCCCCAGGGCTACACTAGCCAACTGCTGGGGGACTGCACCAGGGGGTGCTGGCTTTCCAAACAAAGGGCACTGGGGTTCATTGGCCCTGTGGCCTAGGGCGCCACACCTGTAGCACATCAGGGGTCCCCTATGAACAGGTGGACCTGTCGGGGCCCCGTGCTTTTTCTCAGGGGGAGGCTGGGAACCTTTCCCTTGGTTCCCTTTGGGTTTACTTTGGGGCCCTCTCTGGAACTCCCTCTGTTTACCCTTGTCTCCCCCACTCCTGTGCTGGGGACCCTGCCCACCCTTGGCGGAGTCTCCCACGTGACCCTTGTGGACCCGGGTGCTCACCCAGCTGTCCGCCTCCTCAGCAAGCTGCCTAGGGTTAGTCAGCCTACTGTCAATCAGGTGCTGGCGTAGCTCAGGAAAACAATTACTGGACAAGTGCTCCCATGCAATCAAATCAAAGAGCGCCTGAAAATCATTTGCTTTGCTACCCTTTACCCAACCATCCAAGGCTCTGCAAAAAAAGGTCACATATTCAACCCAGGTACTGTTTTCAATCTTCTTACAGTTCCTGAACCTCTGCCTATAGAGTTCAGGAGTCAACCCATACCTGGTCATCAATGCATTTTTCATGTGGCGGTAGGAATTATAGACTTCAGAGGGCAAGTCCAACAAGGTATCCCGCCCCTCACTAAGGAACCGACCCCACAACCCCGCTCCCCAATCCTTCTCAAGGACCCGGTGGGAAGTCATGGCTACCTCATAGGCCTTGAACCATTGCCCAATATCATCATTCTTAAAAAACTCCTTAACCACATCCTTAGGAATATACACCCTGGCCTCACCAGGCACTGACGGTGTGCTGCCACCAGAGGGAGTAATCTCTAACTTCTTGGCTCTAAACTCCATCTCCCTCAAACTTTTTTCATGCTCATGATCCATTCTTTTCTCCTCTAAGGCCAACTTTCTAGATTGCAATTCAAATTCCAACTGCCCCTTGAACTTGAGCTTGGTCAGCTCCATTTCATGCATCCTACTCTTTTCTCTGTCCTCCAGCTCTTCTGGGGACAGACCTCTGGAGGAAACACTGCTACCCACGGGGGAAGATTCTCTCCTCTCCCCTGGACCCACTGGCCCATCCAGCTGCTCATTTGCATTCTCAGCCCCCTCCTCATTTTCAGGGGTATTCCTTGCTTCGACCCAGGCCCTCAGCGCCTTTTGGATCTCATCCTTCTTGGAGAGACCGGTCATTGAAACTTTGACTCTTCTGCAGAAATGCTTGAGCTGTTTCAAGTTGTAGCATTCTAGTTTCTCCTCTTGCCAATCATTATCAACAGATGCTATGGATGCTGCTGTATCCATGGTGATTAAACTTGGCAGTTTTTAGCAAAAATAGAAAGTCCCAGAAAAGAATATCTACCAAAAGTATGTGGTTGCGTTATGGTCTGCACTCACTAGGTAGTGTTCACCAAACAGTGTACATGAGTCACAAATGCAAGTCCAGAATCCTCACCGCTGACCACCAATGTTAGAACTGGGGGTCTCTAGTTGGCAGATGTAGGTACCTTTGTCCAAATAGGGACCCTTGCTTCTAGTCAGGGGAAGGGGGGACACTCCTGAAATAACCCCTGCTCACCCTCTTGGTAGCTTGGCACGAGCAGACAGGCTTAGTTCAGAGGCAGTGTGTAAAGCATTTGTGAACACATACAGTAATCCAGTGACAACACTACAAATGGACACCACACAGGTTGTATTATAAAAATAAGTATCTTTTATATAGATTTACCACAAGACCATAAATGACATAAATAATCCACAATACTGTACTTTAAGGATTGTAGAATTAGCTTGAGTCTCTTAAAATGAAAATGCGACACTTTGAGTTCAATGTACCTGAGATGCGTAACGCAGGGCAACGAAAAGTGTTGCAGGGAAGGTGATGCGGTAGTCCCTTACACGTAAGGATGGTGATGCGTTGAAGATCTGGTGCAAAAGGAACAAAGTGGCATCTTCTTGAGGTTGCGACAATGAAGAGGTGATGCGTGCACGCCCGACGGCCGTGCAGCGATTGCGATGAGTCTTTGGAGCCCTGACAGGCACTGCGACACGCTTCCCTGGCGATGCGACGGCGTCTGATGCGAAGTCGACGATCTTCTCCTGGGATGCGGGGCGCGCCTTGTGTTGCGAGGTGTCGGCGTCTGATGCGAGGTCGATGCTCTGCCCTGGGGATGCGACGGCGTCTGATGCGACGGCGACACTTTTCTCCGGTGCTGCGAGGCGCTTCGAAGGATGCAGCGCGCTTCTTCGGGGATGCGCCGGCGTCGGCTGCGACGTCGACACTCTTCTCCGGCGATGCGATACTCAGCGGCTGCGGCGACACGCTTCTTCGTGATGAGTCGCGCTTCCAGCTCCCAGAGACACGCAAGTGTGTCAGAAGGTCCTATTTCCCAGCAAGGGAACACAGGGGGAGCTGGTGGGTGAAGTCTGTTGTCCCTGAGACTTCAGCAGGAGGCAAGCTCTAAAATCAAGCCCTTGGAGATCCTTCACAAGTTGATGAAAGTACACACAAAGTTCCCTTCTCCTTTCTTTGGCAGTCAGGCAACCACTGCAGGCAGATCCCTCTCAGCTTAGGGATAGTCTTCTCCTCAGTTTCTTCTTGGTTCCGCTCCTCAGCAAAGGTTTCTTCTTGTTTCCCAAAAGTGATCTAATTTCCTAGGGGTCTGGGTCCCCTTTTTATACACCTTTTCTCTTTGTTCTCTGGTGGCAGAGAGGCCTTTGCCTAGTCCAAAACCAGTTCTGGTCAGTCCTGGAGCACTTTGTTTACAGGACTCCTTCTGTCCTTTCAGAATGTGGGGCAGAGTGCTCAGCCGCCCGGCAGGAGGTGGAGCCAGCATTGTGGAAGGCAGGCACAGCCCTATTCAGACCCAGGTGCAACTCCTCCCTCCACTCTGGATGCAGATCTCTCTATTCAGCCCTGTGCTGACTCACCCTGTCTCCTGTAGCCACCCCCAGCCCCTGTCACTCAAACTCCAGACAAGGAATACACAACCTAGCAGAGGCAGGCTTGGATAGTTAGGCAAGAAAATACCCACTTTCTAAAAGTGGTATTTTCAAACACAGAATGTTAAAACCAACTTCACTAAAAGATGTATTTTATCATCCTGAGTTCAGGCATACTAAATTCATTTTTCTACCATGTTCCCTGGGTCAGTTAGGATTATAAGGTGTAATAATCAAACTACCCATTTTAGCCTATGGGGAGCAGGTAGCCTTGCAATAGTGAAAAACGAAAATGGCTGTAATTCACTATTAGGACATGCCACACACACCAGGGCATGTCCTACCTTATACTTACAATGCACCCTGCCCTAGGGCCTACTTTAGGGGTGACTAACATGCAGTAAAGGGAAGGTTTAGGGCCTGGTAAGTGGGTGTACTCACCAAGTCGACATGGCAACATGACATGCAATGGCAGGCCTGAGACACATTTTACAAGCTGCGTCTGTGGGTGGCACAACCAGTGCTGCAAGCCCAGCAGCAGCATTGGATTCACAAGCCCTGGGCACACTCAGTGCACTGTACTAGGGACTGACAAGTAAACCAATCATCCAATCATGGAGTCACTAATACATACATCAATTTACAATAGGGAGCACTTGCACTGTGGCACTGAATAGCAGTGGCACAGTGCCCAAAGCATCTAAACCAGCAAAAACAGATCACTAACATTGGAGGCATCATCAAAAAATGGAAGGGAGACCCATGCCAAGGATGCCAGGTCTAACAGTATGAGATTCTGAGTCGTGCATGGCAGTGTACAGGGGTAGTAGGAGGCCCATCAGACGATCGATAGAATCCTAATGCGCCCTGTCGCAGTTCTAGTTTCTATGATCTCGCAGGCGAGGCCATAGTGGTTTCAGATTCCAGGGTGGTAAAGCTGTCCACCAGCACTTCCCTAGCCCATAGCTGTCTCTAGTGTGACAATCCCATGTATAGCCTCCCTCAGTAGCAACCTTCCCTCACAACCTTCCCATTTTTCCATTTCCCTTCTCCAAGCAAATATTCAAGGCCCTCCTGGTGACTTCCAATGGCGGGCAATTTCGCATTTGGCTGGAACGTATGCCAGGTCTTGAAATTTGCCTGTGACTTTAGTTTTAGTGGTAAGTTAAATTCTGCCCTAAACTCTTCAAATGGTAGCAGCTCCGAGTCCCTAAAGAGATCCCCCATCTTTGTTGCTCCCGCATCAGTCCAAGCATCAAGTGCTCCCCAGCATCTGCCATGAGGAAAATGTTGTAGCATGGAGAGGAGTAGGTCAGGGGAATATGGTACCTTGCTGTGTGTTTTTTCAAAACAACTACTCCAGCATCGAACAATTACCCTGAATCTCTAGTATACCCAGTAGTGGACCACCGCACTCTTCGCAACATCATAGTAAGGTCCATTGATGCTGGCGCAAATGCGCTTAGAGTCTTGTCTGGATTTCTCCTGGTCACCAGCCATTAGATCAGCCAGTTTAGCTGAGCCGCTATATAGTATGTCTCGAAATCAGGAACTGCCAATCCCCCAGTCACCGTGGTGTGCTGCATTGTGGCCAATGCTACTCACCTATGGCCCGTCCCCCCCATATAAAGGTGGTAATTTGGGAATCCAGGTCTCGAAATATCACTCGCGGGACCAGATTGAGAGTGGTCTGAAGAAGTAAAGAAGATGTAGCAAGGCTACCATCTTCAGGAAGGCAACACAGCCCGCCACCAAGAGTGGTAGCTTTTTCCAAAAATCCACAAAAGAGCTGAGGGAACGGATGGCTTGTCCCACGTTGCCTTCTAAGAGGTCAGTGGGTTGTGGTAGATCTTTACCCCCAGATATGCTAGGCAGCGGGGTTCCCACTGTAAGTGCTCCAAACCCTCTGGGGGTCCCCGTTTGGTGTTGTAGGGAAAAGTCTGGACTTCTGCCAATTTACCTTCAGACCAGACAGCAGGCCGAAGCTCTCCAGCATGCCCATGGCTCTGTTTAGGTCCTACTCAGTATCGCAGAGGAAAATCAGGAGGTCATCCGGATATAGTGATATGTGGTGTTGGGAACCCTGAATGCTTAAACCCTGGTAGTTATGACCCATACGCGCATAGCTGGCCAAGGGCTCTATAGCGAACACAAATAGCAGGGGGAAAAGGGGCATCCCTGCCACGTTCTGCGCTCCACCATATGTCTCGCAGAGATGCTTTTCCCTGTGCGGACTCTGGCAGTCAGATTCGTGTATAGGAGTCTTGCCCACACCAGGAAATTCCAACTCAGTCCCATGTGTACCAGCACTTCATAGAGGTAGTGCCATTCTAGGCTGTCGATTGCCTTCTCTGTGCCCACAGCGAACACTGCTGCATTCGCCCAATCAGTCTTCGGCGTCCAGAATAGCCAGCAGCCGTCTGATGTTTATGGCCCGGTTTAAATCCTACCAGGGCCGGGTAAATTAATTTGGGCATGACAGGCAGCAACCTGGTTGCCAGTATCTTACTCAGTATTTTATAGTCTATTTAACATTGAGAGTGGCCTATATGCTGTACGATCGTGTGCCGGTTTCCATGGCTTCAGGATAGGGATTATGAGTGCTTCCCTGGTGGTGTCTGGCACGGACCCCGTGGCCTTGGCTGCAGCATATAAGGCAACCAGTTTGGGTGCTAATTCTGTGGGGTAGGCAGCATAGAATTCAGCCAGGAACTCGTCCATTCCCGAGGTCTTATTGAGGGCCATATTTTTAATAGCTGTTCATATCTCCTGGGGGCTTATGTCCCCTCCCAGGTCCTCCGCCTCCTACTTCCCGAGGCACGGGAGACATAGCATCTCAAGGGATGCCTGTATTGCTGTGATGTCATGTGTCGGAATACTACAATTTAAGGTCGAGTAACATTGACTAAGAGGTCATTAATCCCCACCTGAGTGTACATTTTGTCCCCTCCTCAACCCTCCAACTCGACTATAGGAGGGCCAAGCTTAGTAGGATTAGCCAGCCACGCTAAGAGGCACCCCAACTTGTCTCATTTGGCAAGTGTTCGGTCCATACACTGCTGAAAGTCAAAGCATCAAAGCTGCTCTATCTGGGCCACCACTGCCTCTTTAGCCTCCAGTAGGGCAGGCTACAATTCTCGGCATCCCGGTCTCTTAGTTTCCACATCCCTTAGGCCTTGTTCGGCAGTAAACACCTCTGCCAATATAGTATGCCTAATCCCCTTTGACTCTGCTATGCACTGGCAACGCAGGATCATTAAAATATTGGACTATTTTGACCCTGATCACTTCTCTAAAAGCCTGTTCCTCCAATGATTCTGGGTTAAGTCTCCAAGTAGGAATAGAGGGTATGGGATTGGTTCACTGCATACAGAGGAGGACAGAGATATGATCAGATATTGTGCGGGCCAGGTATTCGACAGAGTGCATAGAGCAATGGATGTTCGAGGTGCAAAGAAATGTGCCCAACCGGACGTGGACCTCGTGGAGGCCAGAGAAGAAAGAATAGTTCAGTTCCTGCAGGTGAGTGTGTCTCCAAGAATCAACAAGCCCCAATGATGTTGCCAATCTCCAAAGGCCCGGGCCGTATGCACCGTTTGGAAGTCACACAGTTGGATATCTGCTACACTATTAAAGTCCCCTCCCAATATGGTTGGAAACGTTAAGTAAGGTGCTATCTGGTGTGATAAGTTGTCATAGAAGGCAGTCTTATCCGAGTTTGGAGCATATACATTCACAATGGTCATGGCACAGCCCTCTAGGTGACCCTGCACCACCACGAATCTACCCTCTGGGTCTATTAAGGTGCCAGTTTGTTGAAAGGGCACCTAAACCATGTCAACACTTCCCTGTCATAAGCCGAGTATGTGGTGTAAAAGGCTTGGCCTCTTTATCTGTGCTGCAGTGCTAACCCCTTTTTTGCCATGAGAAGTGTTTCTTGTAACAGCGCTATTTGCACCCCACTCCTGTTTAGGTAAGAGAATACCTTGTACCGCTTTGAAATAGTGTGCATACCATGCATGTTCCAGAAGATACATTTATAGGTTAGAAGTACTGCCAAATATAACATATTAGAAGGATATGGGAATATCCTCCTGCTTTTCCTCCGCCCACCGCCAGCAGTCAGCAATCCCCCGGCGCAGCATGAATAGTGTATGCAGTATAGTACGACTCAAAATTCCCCAACATGTTAACCAAAAACAATTTACCCATTGCCCTCTCCCGAGGACAAGCCGGTGGTCGTACCCCATCCAAGCAAATAAACAATAGCTAGAAAAGTTGTTGGAGTTCCCCTGCGGTTCTCAGAGAAGGGGTGAGTGATCAAGGGATTCCATCAGGCAACAACCCCTCCATTCAGCTTTAATCGAATGACAACTTGATCCAGACCAGAGGAAGAGGTTCAGATAGAGCAGCTGTTGCTCTGCAGGATTCAATGTAGGTCCATGGATGAGTTCCCCTGCCTCAGTACAAGTCTGTCCAGGTAGTTAGATAAGGTTGTCAGATGATCTCGGCGTCACTTTGGGGAGCGTACGGCTCAAAACTGCAGGTCTGAGTCCGAATCGCGTGCTGCAGCCTCCATCTCCGGCGTCGAGGCCCCTATGTCTCCTTTGCTAATTTGCACCACGGCTTCCACCACATTCTGTCTACCTAGTTTCGCTTTGGCCTGTGATGGAGCCGTAGAACTGCGTGACGCCCTTCTGCGCCCAGAGCAGGAGCGACGTACTCGCCGCTGCTTTGGACTTCCAGTGGTCTCCTGCTGCGGGCATCGGTCCAGCCAGTCCCATATCTCCTGGGCAGAGTGAAAGAATCTAGCACTATCTGGCGCCACCACCTGCAATCGGGCTGGGAATAGCATCACGTAGGGAAGGCCAAGTGTCGCATTTTCTTCTTGGCCTCCTGAAATATGGCTCTCTATCTTTGTACCTCTTGAAAGAAGTCTTGAAAAATCAAAACTATTGCATTGTCCATTCGGAGCTGTCATTTACCGCGGGCCTGGGCTAGAATATGGTCCCGGTCTTTGTAGTAGAGTAGTCAAGCCACCACCTGCCTCGGTGGAGCCCCCGGCAGAGGTGGCCACGTCAGCACCCGGTTGGCGCACTCAAGAGCAAAGAATGCCCTCCTGCGCCACTTCATCTCGTAGCCACTGCTACAGGTAGGATACCATACCGGGTCCTTCTATTTTCTCCGGCAGGCCTACCACTCGTACATTATTTCGACAGGAGCGATTTGCAGCGTCCCACGCTCTGAGCTCTAAGGTACACATTTTGTTTCCATAATGGTGATTCACTCCTTTGTCGTGGTAAGTGTAGGTGGTATGTATGTCAGCGCTCATTCAGTAGTGGTAACCCTCTCCACTAGGTGCCTATGATCATTAAGTAAGAGGCCCAGATCAGAACTTAGACTGTCAATTTTAGTTTCCAGCACTGTTCCAGATGCTGTGATGGCCTGAACTATGTTATGCAGTGTGGGGTTCTTATCCGCTTCATGTATTGGAGGTGCCCTCCCGCCATCAGGAAGGAGATCCAGCGGTCCCCTCAGGGTCCGGATCTCGCCTGCGGGTGATTTTGCCCATGGTCACCACAAGTGAGGCTATCGATACTGGTTGCCACTTTACCTGCAGCGCTCAACTGGTCCACAGGGATAGGGGTCAGCAGGCCTCAGAGGAGTTGGCAAATCACAGCCAGCCATTCAGGCCAGTCACTGCGCGTCAGACCCCTCCAAGGGCCACCACAATCACACTGCAGCTGCCCACATCGGCGAGGGCAGGCAGTCCCTCAATTCTGTTTTGTGTCATACATTGAAGCCCATCTAGTACAGCTGTTCAAGTTCCCTCAAAGCACAGAAGAGCAGGGACAAAAAAGGTAAAAATGGCCACAGTTTAAGCAACATCGCCTCTCACAGGGCAGCAATGTTTCCCACCGCCTTAGTCCTGTGAAGGCGATTCTCCGCTGTTAGCCTTTCTGCCCCCAGGGCACCTGCTGACACGCAGGCCGAGCAAGACCGGCCCAGCCCAGCACTCACCACCTCTCCTCTGCTCCAACAGGTAGTTAGATAAGGTCGTCAGATGATCTCGGGGTCACTTTGGGGAGCGTAAGGCTCAAAACTGCAATTGCAGCAGGCAGGACAACAGCCTCCGTCCTCTTCAGGAGAGCTGCGTTCGGTCAGAAGCACCAAACCGCACCGCGGCTCCTGTACCAGCCGGAGTCAGGACCCCAGCACCCACCAGACCAGGAAGACGGATATCTACTCCAGCGCCCTCAGGACACGGGTACAGGCAGTCACCTTGCTCGTGGAAAATACTTTTGACTTCCTTCGCAGTAGTGTGGAAAACTCATCCCACCACTTCGTCCATATGGCTGCTTTTTATTTAAGACTGGAATTTGTTTACACCTTCTGACACAAAATCCATTAGCAGATCAGACATCGCAATTCAGCTATTTGTTTCAATGCTCAGCTTTGGAAGGACAGAACTGGTAAGGCTCAGCATCAATTAAAAAAATGGAGTGTACAAGAGATTGTGCAGAGCTGTGTGCTGTCTCCAGAAGCACTGATCTCCTGACAGGCAGATATAAACTGAGTCCCAGCTGGTTTAGGGTGATAGGATCCTTCCTCTTTATATCCATTCCTGCTGATGCCTATTAGAAAGGTAGGAGTGTGCTTAGCAGACTGCTCTGTGGATGGGAGGAGGAAAAAAAAGCCACACCAGTGAAGGTGAGGGCTAGCATCCTGGCTCCAACTGAAACAGGAGGGCTGAATATTATAGGGGATTTTTTTGAAGATAGGTTGAATGGATGAATCAAGCAGTCATTTAAACTTAGTGTGTATGACCCCAAATTGATTTTGCCGTATACAGAATATTTAAAAAAGTATTCTATGTATGCTTTCAGGTGAAAGTGCAAGAGCCAGTGAATTCAAATAGTCAACTGTGCATTCGGTATGCATGTATAGTGAGACTAAAAGAAATATAGAGAAATTAAAAGGATGTCTGATTATTAGTGAGTCTACTTAGAATTATTACATCTAACTGGGCCGGTATTAGATTTCATGCACAAAAAAATACAAAAGATCTTTATTGTTTCAGCTGTTAGCCTTACAATTGATACATAAAAATGATCCCTTAAATAAATACATTTAAAAACATAAAACAGCAGCTCCACATTAACACTTTGTGCCTAATAAAATGTAAAAAGGCATCTAGTCGACATGCATTTAACTACAACCATCGAAGAGAAATGCAGGTGCTTAACAAATAAAGAGAAAAAAACATTATTTAATATATATCTAAAATGGTTCCAATAGAATTTATAAAAAGTAAGGAGGGACTAGGACCTGATTAGTAGGTTCCGCACACACGCTCCTAAGACGTCATAGTAACCACAAAAGGTATGATGTTCCTCAAACGAGAGAAAGAAAAGGAAGAGAAAACTAGTAGCGGTCAGTCGGAATAAGGGGGACTGATCAACAGGATTAAAGGGATCCGACTGATCAGAAGCAATGGCCATCACACACCCAGAAGGGTGTCATGCTTCATCATAGGGCATCTCCTCGCTGGGCCGGCGCTGCAATGCCCAATGGGCCCATCGAGGGGGCTCTTTGCTGGAGATCTTTAAAATTGGTTGCCGTGATGATGAGTATATGTGATGCTGCTTGGTGTAGGGTAGTGAAGTGAGTGGTTAAAAATGTCTAAGGGGTAGCTAGTTTAATTTAATATGGTAGTCCCCTTGGCATGAGTTATAAAAGATAGTAGCTGTCCTTGGGACTAATGAACATTGACTGTGCATAAGATGTGAATCAGGGTCAACATGTTTCTTGCCTTATGTAGTCCAATAGGATCTTAGGCAATTCATCAGGACCAGAAAATATGACACCTAGCCTACACTTGATTGGGAATCAATGTTTGTGTGCAGTACCCAATCACAAAAATCAAAATATGAGTGATGTGTCTACTATACCTACTATGGTGCAGGACACCGAAGATCCGACCATATTCGAGAGGGATAATTGCCCCTAAGGTGTGGGCAGAGGACCACCCTCTTCTGCGGGAGATAAAGTGGCCCAATGCTGTGTAATGCCCTTGACCTACCCACTAACAAATTAGCCCCCAGGTGGCACAAGTTCGACTCACGCATGGTACTGCATTTGCCACCTAGTCGCACAATGGATTACTGGGGGAAGTACTTCTTAAATTTTGCACATTTTAACCAAGCTATGCTGCTGTTACTGCTACGACAAGAAGACCTTATCTGTCTTATGACGTGCCAGACATACACATTGATGGTGGAATTATGTAGCAAATGAAAGGATAGGGGAACAATGCTTTTTACAATTTTAAAGGCTAAATTCTATTGGAACTACAAAAGGTATGCTGTTCCTAAAACAAGAGAAAGAAAAGGGAGAGAAAAGTGGTAGCTGTCAGTCGAGAATCAGGGGCACTCATCAACAGGATTAGGGGATCTGAATTATCAGAAGCAATGGCTTTCACACACCAAGAAGGGTGTCTTGCTTCATCATCAGGCAGCTCCACGTTGGTCTGGTGCTGAAATGCCCAACGGACCCTCGAGGGGACTCTTTGCCGGAGATCTTTAAAGTTGCTTGCCATGATGATGAGCATATGTAATGGTGCCGTGGGTATAGGGTGATGAAGTGAGTGGTTAAAAATATCTAAAGGGTATCTAGTGTAATTTAATATGTTGGTTCCCTTGGTATGTGTAAAATAGAAAGCTGCTGTCCTTGGGACTAATGAACATTGACAGCACATAAGATGTGAATCAGGGTCAACATGTTTTTTGCCTTATGTGGTCTGTTAGAACTGGGGGTCTCTAGTTGGCAATGGTTTGCACCTTTGTCCAAATAGGGACCCTTGCTTCCTAGTCAGGATAAGGGGGAAACACTCCTAAAATAACCCCTGCTCACCCCCTGGTAGCTTGGCACGAGCAGACAGGCTTATCTCAGAGGCAGTGTGTAAAGCATTTGTGACCACATACAGTAATACAGTGAAAACACTACAGATGGACACCACACAGGTTGTTTATGTAAAAATAAGTAATCTTTATATAGACTTATCACAAGACCCAATAGCAAAAATCCACAATACAGTACTCAAAAATAGGCTTTAAAAGGTTATAAAATAGTTCATGTTATCTTCAAAAATAGGATAGTCAATCAAATAAAGCTTGTAGCAACAAATAACTCCACTTGGAGTTATCACGACGTCGTGACTGGTGGAAATCCCAAAGTACGGCGCCGACCGCGAGGTGCGCGGCGTCGGGCCCGGAGTCGAGCAGACCCACAAAGAACAGTACCTGGAATTCGATGAAAACAAAGACGGTGCACGGCGTCGGGGAGGTGATGCTTCGTTGGCGCCGGCGGCGTCGGTTCCTTACGACCCCAGGGGAGGTGATGTCTCGGTTCCTTACTGCAGCGCAGGGAGGTGAGGCGTCGGTTCCTTACTGTGTCGGGGAGGTGACGTCACGGATGGCGGCGAGGCGTCGGTTCCTTACGATGGTGCGGCGTCGATGGATTCGGGGGTCACCCACGTCGAGGATCGGCTCCGCGATGATGAAGCCCTGGCGTCGGTGAAGTCGGGGCTGCGGTGCGAGTCGGGACGGTGCGTCGTGAGCGTCACGAGCGGTGTCCTCGGCTCCGGTGCAGGCAGCGGCCTCGATGACGGCTCGGAGTCGATGTCGCACGGCGTCGGCAGGCGTCGGGCCTACGGTGCAAGTCGGGGCGGTGCGTCGTGCTCTTCACGAGCGGTGCCCACGGCTTCGGTGCAGGTTACGGCGTCGCTCGCCGGCGTCGGTGTTGCAATTTCCCTCTGTTAGCAGCTAAAACAGCAGTTCCAGATGCAGGCAAACAGAAGGGGTGAAGTCTTTGTGTCCCTGTGACTTCAGGCAGGAGGCAAGCTCAGTTCAAGCCCTTGGAGATTCCCTTCTTCAAGATGACAAAGCACAGCAAAGTCTTTTCTCCTGTCCTTGGCAGAAAGCAACCACTGCAGGCCAACCCCAATCAGCAAAACAGCACAGGGGCAGTACTCCTCCTTCAGCTTCTCCGGTTCTTCTCCTTGGCAACAGGTTTCTTGATTTCCCAGAAGTGATCTAATTTCCTAGGGGTCTGGGTCCCCTTTTTATACACCTTTTCCCTTTGTTCTCTGAAGGCAGAGAGGCCTCTGCCTAGTCCAAAACCAGTTCTGGTCAGTCCTGGAGCACTTTGTTTTTCTGACTCCTTCTTTCCTTTGAGAGTGAGGGGCAGAGCCATCAGACGCCCGGCAGGAGGTGGAGCCAGCATTGTGGAAGGCAGGCACAGCCCTATTCAGACCCAGGTGCAACTCCTCCCACCCATCCTCCTTCAGGCAGACCTATTCAGCCTAGTGCTGACTCACCCTGCCTCCTGGAATCCCCCAGCCCCTGTCACTCACAAACCCAGACACACAATACACAACCTGAGCAGAGGCAGCTGGATGGTTTAGGCAAGAAAATACCTACTTTCTAAAAGTGGTATTTTCAAACAAAGAATGTTAAAACCAACTTCACTAAAAGATGTATTTTATCATTCTGAGTTCAGGCATACTAAATTCGTTTTTCTACCATGTTCTCTGGGTCAGTTAGGATTATAAGGTGTAATAATCAAAACTGCCCATTCTGGCCTATGGAGAACAGGTAGCCTTGCAATAGTGAAAAACGAAAATGGCTGTAATTCACTATTAGGACATGCCACACACACCAGGGCATGTCCTACCTTATACTTACAATGCACCCTGCCCTTGGGCCTACCTTAGGGGTGTCTGATATGAAGATAAGGGAAGGTTTAGGGACTGGCAAGTGGGTGCACTTGCCAAGTCGACATGGCAGTCACAGACTGCACACAGGCTCTGCAATGGCAGGCCTGAGACACATTTTACAAGCTGCTTCTGTGGGTGGCACAACCAGTGCTGCAAGCCCACCAGCAGCATTGGATTTACAAGCCCTGGGCACACGCAGTGCACTGTACTAGGGACTGACAAGTAAACCAATCATCCAATCATGGAGTCACTAATCCATAACACAATTTATCATGGGAGAGCATATGCACTTTAGCACTGATCAGCAGTGGTAAAGTGCCCAGAGTCATAAAACCAACAAAAACAGGTCAGAGAAAATACAGGAGGAAGGCAAAAAGTTTAGGGATGACCCTGCAAAAAGGGCCAAGTCCAACACAACCCCCTTCCAGCCAAAACGCAGGGAGACCAATCACTACCCTGATGGGCTTCCCTGCTTTGGGCGATAGAACCTGGACCCTGGCCCACAACAGCAGGGGCACACTCCAGTTCTACGCCAATCTGAACCTATTGGAATCCCTCTGTCCATACTCTCAGGGTCCACCAAGCTAATCCATTGGGAACCCTTCTCCTCACCTGTGGACACCACCTGTGCAGCACCTAACCTTAACTTGCTCACAGGTGTGTCCCAACAGACAGACAGCAACCCACAGTGGCCACTGACAGTTGTCAGGGATGAGACCCAGGCCTTATGCCTCTCAGAGCTCTCAACCCTCTGTGGCGTCAGAGAGCGGGGGGCAGTAGCCCCAGGTGCTTGGCACCCTTTATCCATTCTCCCTCCTGTCAGGTCAGGTATGACATCCTGACACTGACCTACCAGCCCCGGGCCTGTACCCGGCGGCTGGACTGGAGACTGGGGTGGGCTTTCCCACACCCGGTCCTCCTCCTTGGGGCTCTGCACCCTCCCACCTGGAGCTGTACCCCTTCCAGAATTGTCAGGGCACCTGTGGCAGGAGTCCTGCACAGTCCGCCCACCAGTTCAGGGGTTCTATCCTGCAACTGGGATCCCAGCATAGGGTCTGTACCCTTAGACTGGGCAGAGGCCAGGGGTGAGGCTGTCCTCTCCCCGCCCCCTTACTGGGGTCCTGCACCCTCCCACCTGGAGCGGTGCCCCAGAAGACAAACTGGTAGGGGCACTGTTAGCAGCTGCCCCTTCCTCCAGGTCAGGGGGACACCCTGAACCTGGTCCTCCAACCCAGGGTCTGTACCCTTAGGCTGGACCTGTGCCTGGCAACCCAGGACTTCCGGGAGGGTACACCAACCCCCCAAGGGAAACACACTCCTCTAGAGTTGTGTAATAATCTGCCTGGCGCACCAGGACTTCCTGGGGAGCACGCATGCCCCCAGAGGGTAACACATCTCTCATGTGTTGTGTGACAGTCCGCCTGGCGCAGATCTCCCAACCCCTGTCCATCTGACAGCGCGCGAAGATCCCCCAGGACAGAGGTGGTGTCACCATGGTCATTCACTGGTGACTCAGCCCTTCTGGCTGGTCCCTGACCCACTGGTTCTTCCACTGGGGACTCTCTCCCCCTCTCACCCCTCACTCTGGACTTCTGCACCCTCCCAAGTGGAGCGGCACTGCCAGATACCAGAAACACTGGAGCTCCATTTACAGACGCTCCAGGTTCTCTAGACACTAGGAGATCCTCCTCAACAGGTGGCCCATCAGGACAGCCTAGGCTCCCTACCTGGTGTTCCCTTAAAGAACCATCCAGGCTCTGAGACTGGGTTTCGGGCACCTTGGGACACGCAGCCCCAAACTCACTCCTTCTCCACTGAGACAGGACGTGAGTCCCTACACCCCTCCCATTACACCGGGACCTAGCTGGGCTACTCTGAACCACTTCCACCACTCTGGGCTGGAAGATACCTGAGCCACTCCCCTTAGGGTCACTCCCCAATGCCTTTTCAGACCCTCTGGAAACCACCAAAGGTCTTCCTCCCTCGTGAGCTCCCTGGGGTCAGAGAACTCACTCTCCAACAGGTGTTGGCATAGCTCTGGAAAACAGGGACTTACAATATGCTCTCCCACAATTGGATCACACAACCCCTCACAGGTGTTAACCAAGTTATCCTTCACCTCACCATCCAGTGCCTCACACATGTACCCCACACCACTCTGCTGAGATTGGCAAGACAGTATCTGACTGTCTCTGTCACTCAACCCACACTCTTCTGGGCGGTCTTCACACTCACACCCCAGGAATTCAAACATGGGGGAACCCCTCTCCCTGCACCTCTCATCTAGAGTCAGTAGAGTGTCCCTCCCACCACTAGGACTATGAACCCCTGTGCCAGTTCCCCAATCCACCTCAGGGACGCTGCGCACCACTGGAGCTACCTCATACCCTTGAACCTCCTGGTGTATATTAACCCCCTCCAAGTCAGGCACCACATCTCTGGGTGTGTGTACTACTCCCTCAGCACTAGGTAATACAATTTTGCTGCCACCAGAGGGAGGAATCCCTAAGCCCCTGGCTTTGAACTCCAACACCCTCATCATTCTCTCATGCTCTAAAAGCATCTTCTTTTCTTCCATGGCCAACCTCTTACTTTCCAACTCCAATTTCTTATGCTCAAGGCTATCATGGCTTCCCTGTTTTAGTTTGGCCATTTCCATTTCATGCATCCTGCTTTTGTCCCTGTCCTCCAGCTCCTCTGGAGACAGGCCCTTTGAGAAACACTGCTGCCCTCCCTGGAAGGCGCTCTCCTCCCAGTTAAGCCCAATGGCCCCTCAAGCTGCCCATCTAAATTCTCTGCCTCCTCCACAGGCTCCTCGGACTGCCCACTGGCATTCCGTGCTTCCAACCAGGCTCTCAGTGCCTTGTGAAACTCCTCCTTCCTGGTGAGGCCTCTCATAGAGATTTTAAACTTTTTGCAAACAGCTTTGAGTTCTGGCACAGTGTAGGTATCAACCCTATCTTCTTCAAATTCAATATCTGCAGGTGCAATGGATCCTTTTTGCTCATGGTGAAAATTGGCAGTTCTCAACAAAAATAAAGGTTCCAAGGAAAAAAAAGTCCTATCAAAAAGGTATGTGGTCGCGTATTGGTCTGCACTCACTAGTAGTGTACACCAATCACTGTATATGAATCACAAATGCAAGTCCAAATCCTCACCGCTGACCACCAATGTTAGAACTGGGGGTCTCTAGTTGGCAATGGTTTGCACCTTTGTCCAAATAGGGACCCTTGCTTCTAGTCAGGATAAGGGGAAACACTCCTAAAATAACCCCTGCTCACCCCCTGGTAGCTTGGCACGAGCAGACAGGCTTATCTCAGAGGCAGTGTGTAAAGCATTTGTGACCACATACAGTAATACAGTGAAAACACTACAGATGGACACCACACAGGTTGTTTATGTAAAAATAAGTAATCTTTATATAGACTTATCACAAGACCCAATAGCAAAAATCCACAATACAGTACTCAAAAATAGGCTTTAAAAGGTTATAAAATAGTTCATGTTATCTTCAAAAATAGGATAGTCAATCAAATAAAGCTTGTAGCAACAAATAACTCCACTTGGAGTTATCACGACGTCGTGACTGGTGGAAATCCCAAAGTACGGCGCCGACCGCGAGGTGCGCGGCGTCGGGCCCGGAGTCGAGCAGACCCACAAAGAACAGTACCTGGAATTCGATGAAAACAAAGACGGTGCACGGCGTCGGGGAGGTGATGCTTCGTTGGCGCCGGCGGCGCTCGGTTCCTTACGACCCCAGGGGAGGTGATGTCTCGGTTCCTTACTGCAGCGCAGGGAGGTGAGGCGTCGGTTCCTTACTGTGTCGGGGAGGTGACGTCACGGATGGCGGCGAGGCGTCGGTTCCTTACGATGGTGCGGCGTCGATGGATTCGGGGGTCACCCACGTCGAGGATCGGCTCCGCGATGATGAAGCCCTGGCGTCGGTGAAGTCGGGGCTGCGGTGCGAGTCGGGACGGTGCGTCGTGAGCGTCACGAGCGGTGTCCTCGGCTCCGGTGCAGGCAGCGGCCTCGATGACGGCTTCGGAGTCGATGTCGCACGGCGTCGGCAGGCGTCGGGCCTACGGTGCAAGTCGGGCGGTGCGTCGTGCTCTTCACGAGCGGTGCCCACGGCTTCGGTGCAGGTTACGGCGTCGCTCGCCGGCGTCGGTGTTGCAATTTCCCTCTGTTAGCAGCTAAAACAGCAGTTCCAGATGCAGGCAAACAGAAGGGGTGAAGTCTTTGTGTCCCTGTGACTTCAGGCAGGAGGCAAGCTCAGTTCAAGCCCTTGGAGATTCCCTTCTTCAAGATGACAAAGCACAGCAAAGTCTTTTCTCCTGTCCTTGGCAGAAAGCAACCACTGCAGGCCAACCCCAATCAGCAAAACAGCACAGGGGCAGTACTCCTCCTTCAGCTTCTCCGGTTCTTCTCCTTGGCAACAGGTTTCTTGATTTCCCAGAAGTGATCTAATTTCCTAGGGGTCTGGGTCCCCTTTTTATACACCTTTTCCCTTTGTTCTCTGAAGGCAGAGAGGCCTCTGCCTAGTCCAAAACCAGTTCTGGTCAGTCCTGGAGCACTTTGTTTTTCTGACTCCTTCTTTCCTTTGAGAGTGAGGGGCAGAGCCATCAGACGCCCGGCAGGAGGTGGAGCCAGCATTGTGGAAGGCAGGCACAGCCCTATTCAGACCCAGGTGCAACTCCTCCCACCCATCCTCCTTCAGGCAGACCTATTCAGCCTAGTGCTGACTCACCCTGCCTCCTGGAATCCCCCAGCCCCTGTCACTCACAAACCCAGACACACAATACACAACCTGAGCAGAGGCAGCTGGATGGTTTAGGCAAGAAAATACCTACTTTCTAAAAGTGGTATTTTCAAACAAAGAATGTTAAAACCAACTTCACTAAAAGATGTATTTTATCATTCTGAGTTCAGGCATACTAAATTCGTTTTTCTACCATGTTCTCTGGGTCAGTTAGGATTATAAGGTGTAATAATCAAAACTGCCCATTCTGGCCTATGGAGAACAGGTAGCCTTGCAATAGTGAAAAACGAAAATGGCTGTAATTCACTATTAGGACATGCCACACACACCAGGGCATGTCCTACCTTATACTTACAATGCACCCTGCCCTTGGGCCTACCTTAGGGGTGTCTGATATGAAGATAAGGGAAGGTTTAGGGACTGGCAAGTGGGTGCACTTGCCAAGTCGACATGGCAGTCACAGACTGCACACAGGCTCTGCAATGGCAGGCCTGAGACACATTTACAAGCTGCTTCTGTGGGTGGCACAACCAGTGCTGCAAGCCCACCAGCAGCATTGGATTTACAAGCCCTGGGCACACGCAGTGCACTGTACTAGGGACTGACAAGTAAACCAATCATCCAATCATGGAGTCACTAATCCATAACACAATTTATCATGGGGAGAGCATATGCACTTTAGCACTGATCAGCAGTGGTAAAGTGCCCAGAGTCATAAAACCAACAAAAACAGGTCAGAGAAAATACAGGAGGAAGGCAAAAAGTTTAGGGATGACCCTGCAAAAAGGGCCAAGTCCAACATGGTCCAACAGGATCTTAGGCAATTTATCAGGAAATATGACACGTAGTCTACACTTAATTGGTAATCAATGTTTGTGTGCAGTACACAATCCAAAAAATCTAAATGTGAGTGAGTTGTCTACTATACCTACTATGGTACAAGACACCTATTAGAGAGGGATAATTGCCCCTTAGGTGTGGGCAGAGGACCGTGCTTTGCTGCGGGAGATAAAGTGGTCCAACGCTGTGTAATGCCCTTGACCTGGGAATTGGGAATAAATGATTGACTGCAGTACCCGATCAAAAAAAGCAAATGCAGATATGAAGTACATAAAGCCTCCTTAACATATGTCCAATTAATATCTACCAGAAGACTTTATGACAATCACATCTACTGTGTCAGAGTTTGTAAACTGTGTTTTATTTGACAACCCCACCCGTTCTAAGTAACAAACAGCATCAAAGTCACACTTTATTCTGTTCAGTTTCATTCAAACTTAGCTGAGTATTCACAGGTTTGAGGATGAATAGCATTTTGTGCTAAATATTTAAGGAGTAGAAAACTAACCAATCGAAGGGAATTTAAAGAACGATAAAGAACAAATGTTTTCGTTCAACTCTCAAATAACTCAAGCTATCTTATATCTTATGTTGCCAGCTTAAAAACTGTTTGAGCTTCAAAAGTGGGGAACTTTGGTCATCACGTAGTATTACATGGTGTTATGTAGAGAAACTGATGGACACTATGCCTTCCGAGTACTGCTCTTCCTCTTGGCCACAAGAACAGGAAGTGGAGGTCTCACCCCTCAGTTAGCGCACAGATTGTTTGACACACCCACACGCTGTTGAGCCACGTCATGGCAGTACTTTTGCCACACGCATCATTTCTTCTGCTGGCAGTACTGCTGATGTAGGGACTCACCTGGAGTGTTGCCATTGATATTTGCCCTGTACATGAGCCCCAACACCTGCAAATTCTAACATGTTAGCCACAGATGAAGAGTTGGTAGATGGGGGTACCCCTGGGAGTCTTTGTGATATAGAGGAAGAACAAGGTGTATCCTGCAATCAGTGGCAGAAGAGGGAAACACAAGGTCAGATACCTTCTTTTCAAGGTCTCCTGGTAGCCACAAACTTTGTACTCAAATGTTTCGAGCAAGATATACCTGAAAAATGAAGTTGCTAGATGCTGCCTACTTGGTTAGAATTGGCACCTTGGATCAGTTTTCCAGAGGTGTTTTAAATTCTCAAATTTAGAAAAAGTGTAATATCTTCTTTTCTGATACTTCAATTGTCCCTGAACTTTCAGGGACTATTCATTGGGCACCCAGCCACGGGTTAAAGAGAGATAAATGCTTTTCTCTACACTCAGTCAGGACCCCAACCAGCTCCTGCTGGTTGTCACCAGAGAAGTGTGGCATGCTCTGCTTGTTAGCTTATTTTTTCTTCCCAGGCTAAGGAAAAGTTAGACCACAGCACTAGGCACTCTAGGATAACCCCATGACCCTCATTTTCATTAGGGGACTCGCAAGGGATCTGTGTGAAGTAGGATTGAGAGCCTAAGACTCAGGACAAACCACATCTAGAACTCTACCCTCTCCCTGGGAGACAGGATTTCTTTAACAACAGTCTGTTTCAATGTCAGCTGGTGGATTAACCCATGAGCGTTAACTGAAAGAAGATGTGTGTGTGACAGGGAGGGTTATCGCCGTGCAAGAAATTTTTGAAAAACATGGCTTCAAATAGACGATTTTACAACATTAGTTTTAGGTAAATCTCTATAAATTTAAACAAAAGGAGTTTAAATAGCACATTTAAAGCCCAATCATTCCTCAGGCATAATACCCAATGTTATTTTCCAAAATGCCCTAAAATCACGAGTCCAAAACTAAGCCCAGAATACCCAAGAGGTCACGCAATGTGTTTCCTACCTGTAAAGCCTACACTGCACATTCAGATTAAATTGCTCTATATTCCTAGAGAAGATGGAGCAGGTGAGCTTGTGTCAGTAGCTCTGACAAAGGAAGCAGTTTCTCCCAAGGCTGCAGTTTTATGTGGAATGTGTCTAAGACAATATTACATCATAGGAGATATATTTGTTAAAATAATATTTAAATGTATCTTCACACAGGATTAGCAAGGAGAAAAGGAGCCAGAAAAACTTGAGGACAGCTCAAATGGTGCTTGAAGAATTATATCTTGTCTATTTAGCACTCTACATTTGTTATAGCATAAAAGGATCACCAATGTGCTAAACCAACAAAAACCCTTTCTTAAAGGAAATATGAATGGATAACACTCAGTGTAGCCTGTACGTTCCATGTAACGACAAGCTCTTCTTCCATCTTCATACTCCACACCTGAATGACTGATCTTGTGTTGGTGCTAGCAAGCAGTGTTGCCATCATAGTTCTTCTATGGGGTCGGGGCTTGCCCTTCAGCAGAGGCTACATTGATATGAGGTGAGAACTGACTTACTTCTGGACATAGTGGTGGGTGAGATATGTCTGAGACTGGCAATGGTGTTAAGGGCTTGTTAATCAGTCCAGTTGCTGTCCCTGGGTTTGGGACAAGCTCCCAGGTCACCTCTCTGCATTGCAGTTTCGTGGCCCAGCCTGGTCCCCGGGTTTCTTGTACCCTGAGGCCTCCTATCTCACTCAGACACAGTACAGTGTGAGCACTGGAAGTGGGGTCATTTTGTGAAGTTATATTCCCACTGCCCTAAGGTCACTGGCCACTGGCCACTTCCCATACTCAACAACCGTAATAAATAGCACGTTACACGCTGTACATATGCAAATATACTATGCACATATAAATATAGGAGCACGCCTAGGTATATACCTATGCATATAAATTGACTCTGTAATGTGGTTAAAGTAAGAATTTGTAAGGAAATGTATTTTTTATTTTCTAAAAACTTTACATTGTTCGGCAAATCTGCATACAATGTGGTGTGTCCAGCTCAAAGACTTCATTCAAAAGTTTTATGCACGTGTCAAGGAGAGTTAAAGTTAGCTGAGTGAGCTAAAAGTTGAATTTTTCATCGTAAGTTCTCTAGGAATGTTTTGCTCTGCGCTACAGTGAATACTGCAGAACAGAATTACACCAAACTTGCATGAATACAGAAGTCTAGTTACAATACAGCAGTTTTCTGCAAATTGAGTATTGTATGAGAAATTCTTATTACAAAAAATTGTTGGGTGGTCTTGGGAGGAAAAATCCATTAAATATGTTCAATGTTGGGTTCAAGACTAGTTAAACAAGCATTGGCATAGCCAATAGGTCTCGCCTTTGGGACCTTATAAGTGTTTAGCCATGCAACAGTTAATGTTGTTGCACCGAGGATATTGTGCTGCATAGCTAAATACTTATGAGGTCCCAAAGGCGAGACCTATTGGCTATGCCAATGCTTGTTTTAATCCTAGTCTCCCTTTACCGCTTCCATCACCTGAAGTCTAAAATTACCCTTGCCTCCTTTAACCTCTATGCACTCCATAACCATAAAATTGGCCTTCCCTCCCATTACTTCTACTAACCCCTAAACTCAGGCTTACCTCCTCTATCAATCCCAGACAAATAGAAAGAAAACCAGTATGAGCCCATAGAGATTATCACATCTATATCTGGCGGGCAATAGTATCCAATAGTAAGGATCCCACTGAGTTACATTGCTTGCTGCAGATACACAGCCCCTCTCAGATCCCAATACGTGTAAATACAGCAGTTGCAACGCTATAAATGCCAGAATGCAAGGCGAGGTAATTAATAAGACAGCTGGATAACACACACAAGAGATGGGACAATAGCGAGCTCTTTTAATCGAATACAGAGAGACCTCAGAAAAGAAGGTAGGAAGGACAATTAGGGAACAATACGAGAGTACAACTAGAGACCATGGTCATGTAAAATCCACTGTCCGCATCTGTTGTGTCTCTCCGTTTCTACAAAGAGGTTGAAGCAGAGGCCTGTAGGCTGCATTTCAAATCCCTGCAACTTTCATAACCGTGAAATCTCTGCAGTGGATGCTTTAAAACATCCCTGAAGAAAGGCTTAGTTTAAGGGTGTTTGGCGGCTTGTCCACTACTGGCACAGATAGCTCATTCTAAAATAGCACGAGACTGCTGCTGAAGATTGTGCCCCACACAATTACTCCTTTGAAATGTAGATGTTCCAGAGTGTGGAATTAAACAAGTATGGACATCTAGTGCGTGTAAACATTTTTGTGCCATGTTGTGCGACATGTAAAAGTTTGGAGTACCTGGTGTCTTACTTCCACTGTTAAGTAACCTGTTGAGAAGTGAAATGAAATGGCTCAAATAGTCTCAATTACAGCAAAACTGCTTGAATTTTCAATGCAGGCTCCTCAAGATGTTTAATCCATCTTATTTGAATATTTCAACGTACGTTAAAGTAGCAAGCGATGACATCTGCCTGCTTTAGAGAATGCCCGGAAAATTATTAAATGTTTCTGAATTTTTAGTGAAATGCAACGGAAACAGATCTTTTATCAGAAAAAAACTTAGGGAAACCTCACAAATACTCACAAAACGCATTACACTGAAAAGCACTCAGCAAACACAATTTTTCCCTTTGCAAAATTACCACAGAACGCGTCCCTAAATGTCAACTTGTGTATTTCAGCAGGGATAAGCAATCAGCACCCTAACTGTCTTACGTGTTTCTGTAAAGTCTTAAGTCATTTGTCTGGGGAACTTATCTTCACTTCCCCACTGCCCAAAAACAAGCAGGACATCATTATCTGCCTACTAGATGATTCTTTTGACTGACCAAGAGGAAGATACAAGTATGTGAACCTTACACTGCATTTGCAGCCTGCAGCTCCTTCCTGATAGTCCTGGCCAGTTATCACAGAATGCAACTCATCTTACTCCGGAGGACGGCACTAGCAGCTGTCTTCCTTCCACCCGCAAACTGTGAAGCCACTGGTCAGATGAAGAATCCCCACACAGGAGAGTAAGCATCGACGTGGGAAGGATCATTACAAACTAAGCGGCTATCTTCCATCTGTGTTATTTCAGCATACACACTTGCAGAAATAAACTTGCATTCCTTTTTCGTATTTTTTAATGATTAGTAGTTTCAAATTCTTTTATCATACATTTTCGATATCTGATAATATAATATATGCCAACTTTTAACAAGAGAGGAGCGGGGAAGAGAGGAGCGGGGGCGAGCGAGCGCGGCAGCCTGCTGAGCTGACCACACGCTCGTGCACCATGGCCTTTTGCTTGCGGTTACCCGCACGGCCGCCATGTGGTTTCAATTATCGCGCCCGCATCTGGGCACGATAATTGGAAACAGATGGCGGCCGTGCGGATAACCGCAAGGAAAAGGCCATGACGCACGAGCGTCTGGTCAGCTTTTTGAAGCCCCTACATAAAGTCTTCGCCAGAGCAGCGCTTTCGCGCTACTCTAGGCTCGACCTAAAAATGGTGCAGTTTGAGATGGAGTTTGAATTAAAAAACAAATCGGATTAGCCGTGGCAGCTGTTTCCTGTTATGCATGCAGTTATTAAATGGTTCGAGAAACTTATTCAGCGCTAGTGGCTTTCAAACTGCATGCAACAGGTTCTGGGGTACATGGAAAGGCTATGTGGGGCAGAAAAGGCGAAGTCTTGCTGCACAAGCCTGAAGACTTTGCACAGAGATCTATGTGGCAACAGGAACCAAGCTCAATATGTTTCACACAGAGCCAGAGGCCATGTGCAGAAGGCTCTGGCATCCGGGTGCAGCGTATATTGGCATACCACGTCCTACTACCAGGACCAACTGTGAAAGGAAGTGTCCTCCTTTGCACACCACCAAAGGGAGAGAGTAGTGTACTCGGTGACTAAGGAAAAGTAGAAATAGGGTCCAGCCGAAGACATGAAAAGCGGCTAGAACCTGTGGATTAGGTGCCCAGTCCATGGTGCCTGTAAGCGGACCATGCACAGGAGTCTAAGGGGGCACTAAGACTGTGCATTGATTACAGCCAGAGAGCATGAGCTACACCTAAAATCCGTTCCATAGCAGCAGACTTTAAGGCTACAGAGACGGGCCAAAGCCAGTGCTAGTTTGGCCATGAAGCAAAGGGAACTGTGTGTAGGGCGTGGCCAAATGCCAGACACTGCATCTCAAACCTTCCGTATACAGCGTAATGTCAGATGTGGCAAGCTCTGGGGCCGTAAGTGGTGGCCATAAGACATAGCCAAGGCCAAGCCCTATTTAAGGGATCAATCTTCACAGTGGAAGATCTTATACAGCGGGCTCTGGGCCAATGCAAATTGAGTGCTGGGCGTGTATTCAGAACAGTGGGACAGGGTGAATGGTGTGAGGCAGAAACCGCTCTCTTGAGTTTTCCACTACCCTTGGGAGAAGTCTCTATCATCTTACTTCGCACTCAGGATCACAACTGCCCCTCCACTAGAAAGTCCAAAAGTGACGGTGATCTCTTTCCTTCCCACTGTAGAACGCAGCAAGGAGCCACCAATGGCGCTCCAAGAAGAGACAGAAGACAGACTCATTGGGGCCCAGTTTACAGCACCCACTTTGCCTCTGTCCTGAATGAATGAGTAAGTGGTATAGGTGAGTGCAAACACTTAGTGACAAAGCCCTCTCGTTAAAGTGACACTTCTAGTAAGTAAAAGTATTACTGATTACTCGACCAACTACACATGTACCAATGTTGACAATACCGTATTTGAACACAGAATAAAGAATGGTGTAAGAAATAATCATACAACTAAGGAAGAAATGCTCTGGGGGCTTTTGATAAATGGGAATGACGTCAATTCAAGTCAAAAACTGGTATTGGAATCAAGCTCTAAGAATCTAAATTGCTGAAAAGCTGAAGGGGGTTTCCCTAACAGCAAGTTGTTCATCCACGAAAAAGCATATGGAAAGATTCTTTCACAGGTAATTTTGGAACTTTCCTTCAGGCCACGAGTGTCAGATATGCATTAGATATCCGAGTGAGGTACACATTCCAGACAGTAATATTAGACGCGCCATATGATAAAAAATGTATTCTTGTTTTAGGCATATAAAGGAACAGAGAGCAATTTTAAACCCCTAGACATCACTTCAAATATGAGATTCCATTAAAGACCTAATTATTATACAATCAAATAAAAATATGATTTAAAAAAATACAACTATTTAGTTACAAAAACCGAAACTTTACCAAATGTGTTTCCAATAATGCAGACGATTATTAGTGCAGGAGAGACAGTTCTAAATCCCTTAATGGCTTTTGAGAAATTACTATTAATTATGGTGATTCCAAAGTGAAAACAGGTAAAATCAGCAACAGATGACCAAGGGCCAATTAGACAAGAAAAAACTTCATGATGTGCTGCAGGAAGCAGAACCATGAACATAAACATTCTACTTGCTAATAACAAGGGATTATTCAATAATGGTCCCTCACTTTATAGCTGCAGGCAATCAGAAATAATAATTAGGAGTTACTAAGAATAAAGAAAGACAACAAAGCGAGTGTGACTAAAATGGGAACAGCTGCTCCAAAGAACAGCAATTAACTTTTCCTTTGGTGCAATGGAAGAATAATATAAATACTTGCAGAGAATGATAATTCACTGAACAGGAAAGCATTTTTATAATACCAGTTGACTGTAGGAAGCTGGTCTCTATATAGTGTACCAGTATGACGTGCCCTGTGCAGAGAGTCCAGGTATCCCTTACTAGTGAACAGGGGCTTGCTCTAGCAATCCCAAGATGCTCTATTTGTGGTAGTGGGGTCGAGCAACATTATGCTTATCAGAGGGGAGTGTAAGGGATTTGTTGCACACACAGTCAAAAAATGAGACATACATACATTAAGGAAATTTTACACCAATTTAGACAAGCATTTGCAATGGAATAGGTCTCGCATGTGCGAGAGTTAGAGCTATTGGCGAGTGTAAATTACAATGTTTTTTATGTATATGTTTTTCGTTTGGAGTGGAGTGGATGTATGTGGTGGGGAGTGGAATTATGTGGGTTGAATTGGAATTGTTAGTTGTGGAATTGTGTGGGTTGGAATTGTGTGGTATGTTGTGCAATTGTGTAGTGGGATTATGTGGCATGGTGAACAGATAGGGGTGAGAGCTGCACAGCATAGATAGAACGCAAGATAGAGAGGTAATTTGTACACGAAGCGGTGAATGAACTCAAGACAGAGGAGCAGAAAAAGTATGTGAGAAAGAAGGGGAGAGAAGGCCTAAGACGCATAAAGAGGAAGCTCCTGTGTATACAGAAGACACCCTAAGAAGAGGAGGAGCGCGTGGGTTTGGGGGACGGAAATCTTGACAAGGCACAGGAAAGAAACTGTAATCCAAGACCTGAAGTGAACCACATGAGAGGTGGGAAGAGTGCGTGAGAGAGCGAGAGAGGTGTGAGAGAGAGAGTATGAGAGAGAGAGAGAGAGAGAGAGAGAGAGAGATGAGTGGGAGGGGAACCCAGACTGGTGGAGGCGAGAGGTGGACCAGTGCACAGCATGAGGAGGTATAGGAAGGTAGTATGTGTGAGCAAGCAGTATAGAGAGGGGACAGGGAGTGTGAGGGAGGGATGAGAGGGTCACAGTGGAACTGCGAGATAAGAGGGGGTAGTAGTGTGAGGGAGAGAAGAGAGGGGCAGTGGGTGTGTGGGGGAGAGATGATAGGGTTGGTGGAAGTGCGAGGTAGAGATGGCTTGTTAGGTCTCGCCTACGCAGCGCGCATGCGCTGCATAGGAGACCTCTTGGAATCAATTCAGTTTTTGCCCTAAAAACGTGCACGCGTTGCATTGCTTTCAATGGCAACGCGTGCACGTTTGGCGATTTCCTTGCGGGAGCGAGCGGCGCCATCTGGTAGCAATTATCGCGCTCGCTCCCGCAAGGGAAACGCTGCGCGTCCCTGCTCTCGGCCGCACTCCCCCCCCAACTTGTGAGCGCGAGGCGTGGGTGCTGGTTTAGCTATTTGGTTCGCTAGCACGAGTCACTTATTTCGGTGTCCTGCCGATTTTTTTTTTTTTTGACCCGCTTGCGAGCACTGTAAAATGTTCGGTGTGTGAAGAACAGCCTATTCGTGTCTTGAAGTGGCTCTGCCCATGGCAGGGGCACTTGTCACTTCCATCACTACAATAGCCAAATGTTAGAGGCTGCCTGCTAGACACATCTGACTCTGAAGAGACTTAAGTCTGCGCAACGAACACCAAGTACCGGCCTAAAATAGCCGCTTGTGACACAGTGAACGGGAGCACGGCGGAGCATCTCCGCGCAGGGGCCCCTGGCCCGTGACCGAGTAAGGACCCGATGCTGGCGCTGGACTGATGACGCTGACAGGCGCCTGCTTTGTATTCTGCACGGGGCTCCGGCTGGCAGTGAGTGGGCTGATAGTGTTTGTGACAGGCTGTCAGCCTCCTTCAGTCACATGGACATTTTCATCCCTGCAGTAAGTTGCGCGCCTGCCTTCCTCACTGTAGCATTTACCTAAGGGTTCCCTGCCTGCGATCTTGCCAGGGATGCATATAAGTGTTTCTGTTAGCCCGCAGGGCAGGTCTGCAGCTCTCCTGTGAGTCTGCTTTCAGGCCCGGAGGCTCGTTCCTACTGCGGCTTCTTCCTGGTGTGACACCAAGTGGCCACTCCAGCTCTGGAAGTAGTGCCAAGGGAGGAATGGCTGCCTGCACGCCACGGAACCAACTTCTGACTGTTTTCGACATGTTTTCCCCTCTCCACTATATCCTCCTTTTGTGAAAGACAGACTGCAAAGGGCATTTCATGTAGAAATTAGCGTTAAATATAGGCTTAAGGGGCACCTTTGTTAGGCACCTACCCACGCAGTGTTTTGCTGCTTCCTGATGATGTCACTAACAATCGTCCAGTTTGCCCACTTCCAGATTGGTCATTTGATCTACTCCCTGCCGAAGGAGCTAACTTCCAGATCTGCAGAAGTAAGCTGGGCTTCTAAGCACAAATGTTGACCTCTATGATGTCACCAGAAGCAGGGCTTTAGGTGGGCCGGGTCTGAGCACCGCAGTTTTTGAAAGGGGGCCTCGAAACGGGTCTCTTTCTGACCTACATACAGATATTTCCTTCTGCAGTTCCGAAGTGCCCCCGCGGTGGCTCCTCGCAGAGGGGCCCCATTGGGGGGCGGAGGAGGCTCGGCGGCTCCTTCCTCTGTGTTAACACGAGTGGGGCTCGCCAAAGGTCACAGCGCCGCCGAGCATTTTGCTGTTCATGAATGGCAGAGATGGGAGCCTGGGTGTGGGTACAGAAGCATAGATGTGTTTTTGGAGCTGCTGCCTTGTCAGGGAGCATAGACTTTGAGGTATTGCAGGTAACTAGGACACTTTCCCCGGCTTCTTCGCTCTGTTTATCCTCACCCCCCCTCCATTATCTCCTTCCTTTCCCCTCTCGTTTTTCTCATCCAAACCTCTTTCTTCTAAGTTCCCACCACTTTCACCTTTACATTCATTCTCCGTTTTTAGGTCTCGGCCTGCACCAGCGCTTGCGCTGGTCTGGCCGAGAGTTTTAGTAAGCGGGTTTTGGAAGTGCAAACACTGGCTTTCGGCTGGCGACCAGCTTGAGTTCACGATGGCGTGCACTCGCAGCTGCCATCTGTTGTTTCCCATCTCTTCCTCATTTCCTCGTCATGGCTCATTAACTCTCTGGACTCTGATGTTTCAATCGCAGCAGCTCACATTACCAACTGAGGGCCCTGGACTACAGTCACGTGAAAAACAACAGCGATTAGCATTGAAATGCAAGCTTTTTTTGGTCTAGTTAGAAATATTGCTTCGGTGGGTTGATTTCACCTTATATCGCTATTTGTTTTATATTGGGAGTCACAGCTTAATAACCAGTATTTTTGTCTCTCACTGTTTTTTTTTTTATATTTATTCGCGCAAAGCACAAAGCTAGATTTAAGGTTACTTTTTCCGCGTCACTTCTTCACTCTATTTAAACTCCACACCCCCCACTCTTATTGTCTCTCTCCTTCTCTCTCTCCCCTCTCTAATTCTCTCTCTACTTAATTAACTCTCCCCTCTCTATCTTTTTAGCCTTTCATTCTCTCACTCCTTTATCTGTTTCTCTTTCAAACTCCTTCATTCACTCTCTCTCCCCTTCTTTCTCTCTCTATCCCGCTCCACTCTTTATTCTATGTACACCCTTTCTCTCTTTCTCTCTCACCACCCTCTCTAATTGGGCATTATATCTTCACTCTATCTCTCACTCGGCAACACCACAGCATCACTCAGCGCAACCACAGCATCACTCAGCGCAACCACAGCATCACTCAGCGCAACCACAGCATCAATCAGAGCCAGCACAGCATCAATCCATCACAGCATCGCTCGGCGCCATCGCAGCATCGCTCGGCGCCGCCACAGCATCGCTCGGTGCCGCCACTGCATCGCTCGGCGCCGCCACTGCAGTATCGCTCGGCGCCGCCACTGCAGTATCGCTCGGCGCCGCCACTGCAGTATCGCTCGGGCCGCCACTGCAGTATCGCTCGGGGCCGCCACTGCAGTATCGCTCGGGGTCGCCACTGCAGTATCGCTCGGAGCCGCCACTGCAGTATCGCTCGGGGCCGCCACTGCAGTATCGCTCGGGGCCGCCACTGCAGTATCGCTCGGGGCCGCCACTGCAGCATCGCTCAGGGCCGCCACTGCAGTATCGCTCAGCAGCACCACTGCAGTATCGCTCAGCAGCACCACTGCAGTATCGTCTCCGCAACAGTCACCACCACCACCACTACCACCTCAGCATCACTCAGCACCACCTCAGCCTGCTCTCGGAATCTGGCATCTGTTGATTCTCCCCTAGCGTCTGGCCGCTGCTAGTGTTACAATACAGGTACTAGTTCCCAACCTTCACCCTCCGATTGTTTATGTCCCCTCAAAAAAAAGCTTTAACAAACAACCATTGCAATAGGCAGAAACAAGTTGCCAGCATTGCAAGAACAAAAGAAAACTGAGGACATTTTTTATTGTAAATACTTTTTTTAATATGGTCGTTCAGTTTTACATAATGCCTTCTTGGTCATATATAAAGTAACAAAAATGCTTCTGACACTTTTTTATTATAACTTTTCAGCATGCCGCACAGCAGCCACACTTCTCTACAGCACAGCTTGAAGACATTGGCAAAGTCAATAGCTCTGGCTAAACACTTATAAGGCCCCAAAGGCGAGACCTATTGGCTATGCCAATGCTTGTTTTTTAATTGTTTGTAGTGGAATATTGTGTTGATGAATTGTGTGGTGTGAAGTGCACTTGTGCAGAGTGCATTGGCATATAGTGCACTGGCATAGAGTGCATCAAAGTAGAGTGCAGTGGCACAGAGCAGAGTGGCTCAGACCAAAGTGGTGCAGAGCAGAGTGGAGCCGCGTGACGCGGAGCAGAGTGGAATAGAGTGCATTGTAGTAGAGTGCAGTGGCGTAGACTGGTGCAGAGAAAAGTGACACAGTGCAATGGAGTAAAGTAGAGTGGCATAGAATGCAGTAGAGTAGAGTGTTGCAGAGTAGAGTATATTAACATGCAGTGGTGCACCGTACATTGGCGTACAGTGCAGTGATGCAGAGTGCAGTGGCGTAGATCGCAGCAGTGCAGAGTGGAATAGAGTGGCGTAGAGTAGATTGTTTCACGGTGGAGTGAAGTGGCATAGAGTGCAGTGGTGCAGAGTAGATTAAAGTCACTTAAAGTGTATTGGCATAGAGTGCAGTGGTGCATAGTAGAGTAGTGTAGTGGAGTACACTGGTATAGAGTACAGATGTGTGGAGTAGATAGGCGTTGAGTGAAGTGGCCCAGTGTGGAGTGGTGAAGAGTAGAGTGCAGAGACACAGTGTGGAGTGGGACAGAGTATAGTGCTGTGACACCGTGTGGAGTGGCGTAGTGTGGAGTGGTGCAGAGTAGAGTGCAGAGTTGTGGAATGGTGCAGAGTAGAGTGGAGTTGGGTAAGGTGGAGTATGCATGGTGTGGTAGCGCACTGCTTTACAGACAACATATCTTCAATTGGACTGACCATTATATTTGCACAGACATACAGTTTTACTGATAAAAGTATAAAGCGCACAAGCGATAATGAGTGTAAATGACATAACCTAGTGTATTGATTTGTTTTGATTGCATTAAAATATTTGTTTCCACCACATTCTGAATTACCCAAAAATATGCTTCATTTGTGCTTTCTATATTCTGAAATATCTGCACAGTTCATTAAAAGGCATTTAAATGTTGTTTTGTGCTAGAAAACAAAATAACATTCTACAGCATACCCAGAGTAGCCAGCATGATTGTCATATAAATCCTCTCACTTTGTATTCAGAGAAAGAAAAGTAAACACCAAAATCATGACATGAGTGAGACTGATGTGTCATAAAAGGTACAAAAAGAGAAGATCCTAGAATCTAGGGCAGAAATTTGTTCATAAGTAGAACTTTAACTACTTTCTTGAAAGATGTAGTTGAGGGAATCAGTCTGATTTCAGCGGGCAAGGCGTTCCAAATTTTGGGGTGATCCCAGAGAAAGCTCGGCTGGGTTAACCACCCCTCACCACACCATGAAAAGTATTTCAGCAATAGTTTAAGCCGAAAATCACTTTGGGAATCTTACATTCCTTTCAAGGCAGTGGGGTAACATAAAATGATGGCCCCACCCCCTGCAGAATGTGATGAGGGTCTCCCTGGTCTCCCCTTGGGCCTTGGGCTGAATGGGGACATCCTTGAAGGTTCGGCGGCCCCCAGACACTGCCGGGGGCTGCATTACGCCCCTGTTTTCAATACTTACAAAGTTCGGTTTACGGTTGTTCTCCTTTGTAATAGGTGCAGCTGCAGAGGTTCATTGATTTGTGCGGTGTCTGTGTGTACATCGATTCGCCAGCACACCAGGGGCAACGTACGCAAGCGAAATCACTGAAAGTGACATCACAGGATGTTTAACCACTGGTCTTCCCAGGAAGTGATGTCAAGGTCATGACCTTGACAGCATCACAATCATTGACACTCAAGTACGCTTTAAATAAAATAACACAATAACTAATAGGATGTAAAGCCATTAAAACACAGAACAACACCGGTAACCTAACTACTTATATCACAAAACTGTCACGATTTATTGGTTCCCCTACAGTGTAACTCAACAAGAAGATCTCTGGGGAAATTACAGGGAAACGCTCAAAAAAGATTGATGTCCACCTGCCATAGTTCAAATATACCGTGTATTGAACACGAGCTATGTTATTGGGCTTACATTATTCGCCATCATTGTTAAAACGTTTTCATTTGCGTCATTTGCTAGTTACTATCACTCATGCAAAGCACGGAGTTGAAACTTGTATTCAGACATCGGTTTGCACGTATTGACAATAATTAAAAATGTAATTTATTTTTTTAATTCCTTCAGACGAGTGCGCATTCCAAACACTGCATTTATTTTATAAAACTAAAATACTAATAACTAGAGTTCAAGTGGGAGATGCAAAAACTAACTACAGCTGTATAACTTCCTTTCTTGGCACTACTTTTACCACACCTCTGAGCCCAGGGGCCGGATGGATCAAAGCCGGGCAGCAAGCGCTACCTCCGACGACACTAAATGACATTAGATCACATGTCCACTACTTGGAAAAACAAACTAGCACAGAACGAAGCGGAGCACTGAAGAAATGCACGCCTTGTAATGCAGAAAAAAATCAAAAAGTGAAATGTTTGTGTTCCTAAATGCTTGCAAATAAATGTTTACATGTAAAGAACAAAGCACTCATTCTGTAGGCTGCTGTAGGGAGTGCTGCTCTCAGGTAGGCGGGTCTGATGCACTTTTCAATATTCGCTTGCTGCCTTGGTTTCCCTTAGCTCTGCACATTGTTCCAGATTCTGGCTTGGCGGGTTCCATGAATGTCAGCTTTGATGGCACTTTTTTTAGATTCTTCGCATTCTTTTCACTTCTGCAGGAAAGAGGAGCTGAGAAGCGGGAGCTGAGGCCTGCAGCCAAGAACGCCAGAGACTCAGAGCGCTGTCTCCAGCGCTCTGGTTTCAGACGCCCTCCTCTCCTGTGCCACAGGCAAACGCGGGCCTCCCCTCCTGCATGCACCGTGCGCAGCACACTCACACTGCCAGGCCGGCATCAAGCAGCTTAACAAGGCTGCCATTAGTCAAGGCTCTGCAGCGGCACACGGCAGCTCAAGGTAGACACTATGCGTGTAAGGAGTAGCAACTTTCTGCAAAGTAAAATCTGCATACATTTTAAAAGACACGCAAGTAGAGACCAAAGAGCATAAACATGACAAGCATTGGTTAATGCAAGAAAATGTGCTACAGCCAATAGAACTGGAGGAAAAATAAATGGCCCGCACAGGAACCAATGAAAAGCCAGGAAAGAGAGTGGGCGGGATGGAAGCCCTTTGCAGGCCATACCTAAAAAAACAAAAGCCCAATCCCCCTTAAAAATAAGCCCAAACCAAGCAAGTATCCTACTAGAAAAAGCCCAAAGTACGGTGGAGATCGAAAACTGCAAAAAAGCCTAATTAAAAAAATATAAGCAATGGAGTGGGAGCCACAGTGGGGGAGGCAGCAGTAAAAGAGGCAGCAGTGACACAACTGTGGCATTAAGAGGAGGTGGTAGTAAGAATGCTATATTTGAATGTAAGAAGCTGGAGCACTGAACCTGAACACAGACAAACAGTACCAGAGCAGGAAACCAAGAAAAAAATAGTCCCCCAAAGAACCATAGCGGAATGAGACAGTACTAAGTCCCTGCTCTGTGGGAGGAACGGAAGAGAGAATGGAGGGAGAAAGAGGCAGGACTGACCACTAGCAAGCAAGGATTTTTAAAGGCCACTGACATAGACAAATGAAAAGCAATGGCAAGAAATGGGATCGACTGACTGATTACAGTAGGTCTCGAAGAGACAGCGCATGTGCTGCCTAGCTCGACCTACAAAATAAAAATGTTATATTTATTTAGACACCAAGTTCCACAAGAATATGCAAGTACTTTTCAAGTTAGTGATTTTGAAACATTCATACACACAAATACAGCTGTCAGATTTGAGGCTATGGGAGAAACATACACTGCATAGGGGCACTTGCAAATGACGTACAGGACTGTTCTTCAGGACTTAAGGTAAGTAGGGGCCAAGGTTCTTAGTACAACCACCAGTTTTGGGTTATCTGTCCTGGGTGTCCTTCTGCAAAGGTGCTGGTTGCAAGGTTAGCCACGAATGCTACAGCTGAAGTCTAAGGAGAAACCTGTAACAGAAAAGGCTGCAAGTGGGGACTTGAGGAAAAGTCAGTCGGACCCAAAGGGGGGTTCAGTTCTTGAGGGTCTCTGGGGCAAGGGTGCACCGTCGGTAGGCTCGGAATCAAGCTGTGGGACTTGGGTGCAGAGGTGTTTTGTCCAGTAGGTCACTTGCGTTGGAGGCTCTCACTTTTGGGGTCGACCTGGAGATGGGGACAAAGCAAGACTGCAGGGCCACTTTGGTGCTGGCCTCTTTGCTGCTGACGTCCCTTATTGGTAGGTCGGTCTTGGCAGTGTTGGGGTCCGGACTGGACACTAAGCAAGCCTTGGTTGCTACAAAGGATCCTGTACCCCGGGTATTGGTCCGGGCAGTCCTGGGGGTTCTGGAGTCTCCAAACTTGGTGGGGAGATGGATCTGACCTACTGGAGCATGGTGATCTCCTCCTGGGCGGCTGCTGCGCTGGTGGACCCAGTGGTCAGCAGATCGGTGAACCGGACTTTGTGGTCGGTGCCTGCAGGCAAGTAGCTCCACCACTTCAAGAGAGATGCTGATATTTGGCAAAGTGCTGGCAGCCCTCTAAGGCTTTTAGTGGATGCACAGCTACAGGATGAGTTGGGTCTTTGCAATTGTCGAGACAGGAGCAGGCAGGCAGGCAGGGTTTGGCGCCAAGTTCACAGCTAGTCTTTAGTTCTTGCATTCTTCGGCTCTTCCTTGTCCTCCTTCTTATTGGGTCAGGCGATTCTGAGTTCTTGGTGTTAGAGGGGCACCTAAATACTGAATTTATGGGCATTAAGGGGTGTTAAGGGTAGTAGCCAAAGGGCTACTTACCCTTGGGGTCACTACACACCCTATATGAGCACTTCCTGTGGGGAGTGGGCGTAACCCTGTCCCGGAGTTCCTAATTTCATATAAGATGGTGGAATCCTTCTTTCGTGGAGCACATCAGGCAGCCCACCTTAGGGGTGTGACTAGCCCGGTGGTACATCATGCCTACTGCATAGCTAAGTTCCCCATCAGTCCTGGTGCCAAATGGGCCTCAGGGCAGGGGGTGGCATCTCTCGGGTCTGGGGGAAGCCAGGGTCCCATATCAAAGGCGACAGGGGCTTTGAAGCCCCTGGCCTTGATATGCTAAATCACTAGCCATCCTGCTGGAGGAGGTCTAAATACCTTCCTCCGGAGCAGGCATTGTTTCTGGCCTCAGTGAGCGTGGGCTCTTGCCTGCAGGGGGTCTGAAACATTGTCTGTGATGGCGGGCTGGTCGAGGTCAGTCAGCCAGCACACTAGATAGTGGTAGGTTTTTCCGGGGGCACCTCTAAGGTGCCCTTTGGGTGTATGCCATAAAAAATCTTGCACTGGCTTCAGTACAGATTTATTAAGACAAGGTGTTAGATACCAAACACCATAGGTTTCAGTAAAGCCCTCATTTAGCTGGGGAACCTGTAATGACTAGTGCCCAGTACATGTACTTAAGATGGCTTCCCTGTTCACTTGTACCATCTAGTAATTGAACTAGACAGCACAGTGGTATATCTGCTCATGCAGATATGCCCTCACATATAATATAATGCACCCTGCCTTAGGGCTACAAGGCCTGCTGTAGGGGTGCCTTATATATATATTACATGAAAGTGACTTTGGCATGGCACACTCCGTTTTCACTCATGGTTTGCACCATGACACGCAGTCTGCAATGGCAGCCTGCATGCAATTTGTATGGGGATCCCTTAGGGTGGCATAATACATGCTGCAGCCCTTAGGGACCCTCTCTGGTCCGCAGGCCCTAGGTACCAGGGGCCCCACTTACTAGGGACTTACAGGGGTGCCAAAGTATATGCCAATTCGGTGACAATTAGAAGATTTTACCTTGTTTTAGGGAAAGAGCATTGCCATGGGGCCTAGATCTCAAAGACCAAGTGCACTTCAGTCAAAAAACATCAGTATCAGTGGCAAAAAGTGGGGGTGACAATGACAAAAATAGGCACTTTCCTACATTGACTACATGAACTCAGCACCTCACTTATCAGCTGAATCAGGTGACAGTCAAGGTATTATAACTAAAGCTGGTCTAAACGTATGTTTAATGAGTCTGCCACCAGGCTGCACATATGCAATAATGGTATACTACAGTTACTTTGCAGGCCTTACAATTGGATGTGCGCTCAACAAAATACTACATAACATCACATTGCAGGAGTCATTACTTAGCGGGTGCGTTTGTACGCCAAATGCAATGCACATGACCCACAATATGTATTCTAATAAATTAACAATAAGAGAGAAATTAAATCAAACAACAAGATATATTCTAACATTCAATCAAACCAATTAATTATACTTTTCATAGTCATTCTGTCAAAGTGGTATGGGTAATGTGATACGTAATCTCATCTATAGGATGACTTGCAACATTTGTAATTGCATCTGTTTCATTAAGTGCAAAGTTATGAGCATTTCATTTGGTGTGTGAGTAATTGTCTGCAGAGCCCTTGAGCAAGTTATGCATGCTGATCCTAACTGTGAATGCAATTTCAGTGATTCTATGGTTTTAATTTGTAACCATAACTGCACTGAACTGTGTTATTAGGTAAATATGCATATATGTGTGCATATTGTTAAGCATATGAACATTTGAATTGTTAAGGTAATTGAAATTAAATGGAATTAATCAATTTAGTAATTAACATTAATTTGAATTAATTTGATTAATTTAAATGTTATGTTTAAGTTTAAATAACTAAGGGGCTCATTACGATGGCGGGCGGAAGCACCACCGCCGTGCTGGCGGATGCAAAAACCACCAGTTACCGCCGGCACGCAGCAGTCCACACGCCCGTCCAATTACGATGCGAAAAGTAGGCCAAACACCGCCGGCAAGCCAGCAACACCGTCCGCCATCAAAGTGCGCCCGTACATGTAGCGGCGCAGCCCAACTGACACACACCGTCCGACGAAACACGTCCCGCCCGGCGCATAAATTACGATGCCGCAAACAAACGGCTCCCACAGCCAAGAGATACCGTACGACAAACCGAAGCGGTAACACGGATGCCGAGCACGGACAACGAAGAAGCGGCTCCCCGAGCATGAATCCAGCACTGCAGGCACTCCCCATGCTTCTGCTGATGCACCACCAAGGACGCAACGTACCGCGGAGACGCAGGTAGGCACACACAGAACAAGTGCACGCAAACAGCGCACACAGTGCAAGGGCGGAAAAGCGGACAACCCCCACCAGCGCGTGTACACTACACATCCACCATCGCATCCACATATGACACACAGGCCAAATCGTAACATCGCAGAACACATGTGTACACACCACCTGGGACTAGGAACCAACCACCCCGTCACGGCCCCAAAGCGCCGATGACGCCGCCACACATGCGCACAACGCAGAGGCCAACCGCAGCGCCATGCATGCGTCGCACACAGACACAGGGACACAACCAAGCAGCACACACATCAGCCCCACCCCGAACGCACATGACACGTGACAGGCCGGCCACAGACATGTCCCCAACGCCCAATTCACGGACAACACCCAACGCCACACAACCGACGCACACATGTCAGTGAAGACACGCAACAGCAGGACACACCCCAGTGTAACAAACATGGCGTAGCACACAGCGGCGGCAACACCAACTAGGAGAAGCAGGGCCCCTTCGGGAAGAGGAACGCCAGTACCACACAGAAACACCCATACCACCCTGCACATATGAACAAGACATATAAAACGGAACACCAAAGAGCCCGGGGACCGACAACAGGTGGCCCAAGAATAACATTCACACACAAGGCCCAACGCAGAGCGGAAAGGCAGCCTGCCGCCCACACAAGGGAGAGCAGACAGCACTGAATGACCTTCCATTCCAACTCCGAAACCACAGCCCTACGACAGAAGCCGGTGAATACAGCCATTGTCCAAGAATAGACCAACACAGGCATGCCGAGGAGACCGACCACAGGGCAGATAGCGCATATCACAGAAGCACACAACGGACGGGGAAGAAAGAAGAAAACACTCCCCCATGTCGGCCACATGCAAGTTAATTGGAAGGAGTCACACATCACTGACCTTGAACTGTCTGAGAAGCATGTGGGAAGAGGGCCCGTGTCCTCCAAACAAGCCAACAGAACACAAGTCCTGTCTCCCTACGACTACACAGAGCTCACAGCAACCCCGGAGCGTGCACATTGCAGACTGCACACACAGCCGGAGCACGCCACCTCAACGAACCGCTGCGAAATGGCAACCGCAACACACCTACCCAACTACGCCGAACAGCTCAAGCTGTACAAAACCAACCTGTTCCATACATTGGGATGCGATCTCCTGTCCCTGCTGAACGTAAGTTACCGACTGACTTACCGCATCACATTGTTCAGCTGCGTCATGCCCGTCTTCTACTGTCGGAGGTGTCCCTACCAGCATCCCGTCGAGATATGCCTCTCCAACCCGGCATGTCTGAAGGCGGACCTGCTACCACTACTCCTCCCTCTGGACGCACACGACAGGGCCTGCTCTGCCTATGGGGGCATGGCGTATGTGGCCAACATCGCACCCGCACTGAAATGGGACCACTGTGCCTCCACACGATGGATCATCGAGAACAGCTACATCGAATGTCACCCAGCATGCCCCATCATGGTCCTCCAAGGGACAACTTACGAACAACACCTTGACAGCCACCATCCGCTACATTGGCTGGCAAACATGTACACCACCAATGACATGGAAGCCCTGCTGGACGGCATCGCATACCTGACAACCTGTCAATTCGTCGGACCACAACGCAGGTTCCCCGAGTGACCTATGATGTCCAACCCCGCACCCATGCTTAGCTTCCGCACGGACTGGCCAGTCACCACCACAACAGCCATACCAAACGACCGGCAACTGTAACCACACCATCAACGACATCGCCATGACATCGGATATGACCGGGACATGCACACTGTTCCCCATCACATCCAGGAACACCGCATGCATCGTGGGAGGCAGTGGCATGGGCTCTGTGTATCGCACCCACATGGACGGAACTGCACGAACAACCAGGACACGACATGGATCCAGCGCCCATGGACACACACACCGCTCAGTGGACATGAATAGGTCGCCTGGAGTCTGTGGGTGCTGCACCCCTCCCACCCCCGCCCCGGGAATCCCATACCAGGACCTTTGCATGGACGACAAGTGCATACAACAACAACACGACCCCAGTGACTGTGACATGTCCAGTAACCACCACAGTGCAACAACAAGTGGCACGCCGCTGCATGCACGTAAGCACATGCCCTGATGTCATCTCACATGCACGCGTGCATGAGGAACAACCGCAGCAAACCTGTCACATGGAACTGAGATGGACTGTGCCCATGATGCCAAGCGGTCTGGTAGGCTACATGTATACCGTCTGTGTCAAAGTCCGCAGCTCCGCAGCTATACGTAAATGTACATTAGCACAGCCTTGGCCAAGCAGATGTCACTCTGAAGCCCACATCCCACATGCAACAGCCAATCACATGTAACCCCACACCCTATCCCATTTGCAATCATGCTCAGTATATCCTCAACATGTATTCCGCTGCCAGTAGTGTCCACTATACTGCATCACAGAGGACAGAAGACACAATATAATGTTTGAAACCAAAACTGTCTCCGCTGACTCATTTCACAAGTACGAATGAGAGAGGATGAGAGTATGTGAAGTACACGGCAGTCGTGACATGACCATGTAGTCCACTGGTATTGGATGTCAACGCAAATGAGTAGCACTACTGTGGAAGACACACATGTGTCGTGTGAAGTCGTATGGACGCAGTGCTCAGGTGGGTGGGTGCGACGGGTAGATGCGCACATGCCAAGTTGGAGCACGCCGTGTTGGGAGGGGTCATGAACAGTACACCACCGCTTCCCTGGGCATTGTGAGAGGACACCTGTCGGGGGGAGTGAACACGTGTGTGCACAGCAGCCGGGCACACGTACAAAGCGGTACCAGGCGCACCTCAGCCCACCCTCTGTGGACAAGCTGGATCCTGTTGTGCGCCCGCCATGCCCCTTGACAAGGCACACACAGCCCCAGTCGACCAGGTGTAACCCCAACATAGTCAATCCGCACAGGCGATACAGGGCACGGGATGGCAGTGGAGCATGGTGTGTGAGAGGTCTCCTCGCGCTCCTCCTGGTCATATCACGCAGGCAATAGAACCTCAACGTCTAGCATGGCACAAGTCACATGGAAGTGTAGGGGGACGCACCACAGCACGAGCAGCACTGACGTCACGGGAGGTGGCTCGCACCATCCCATCCATTGCCCATCATACCAACCACGCCACATGCCATTGCGACTAAGTGCAAGCGCGTGCGCCACCACCCCCGAGCCCTCCCCAGAGAGGCCAAAGAGTGAATGTGTGGGCCATCAGTCACAGACGGACGTGGCCTGGCCGCAAGGGCAGCCACAGCCAGTGGGTGTCGCAGGTGGCGGATCCGGAAGGCGAAGACTGTGATGCATAGTCCATGCAGGCCGGGTCTCCATTTGGGGCACCACGCAGGTGGACGGCGTCCCGCAACACATCATACCCTGAGACAGCCCACTCGTGCAACTGGACCCACACATACACTCCTTGCCCTCTCTGGTGCGAGCTTGGGGCTGCCTGTGCAAGCGCTAGCCTCGCAGGTGAGCATGCATATTGGGGGAGCGAGGGGAGGACATGAGGGCTGGGGCGAAGATGACTGTATCACTGTCAGTCAGTACAAGGGATGACCCAGATGTGGAAAGGAAGAGACGTGTCCCGTGTGTACTGCAACTAGTCGCCAATCCAACTACCCCCCATGTCCGGAATGTAAGCCCGCACCTAGGCCCGCCCATCCGCCACATCGAACATACCACCAGCACGACAACCTTCCCATTCGAAACACTGACTGGGGGTGGCGACCAGTGTACAATCATGTGTAGCCTACCCACGCGTACATGTGGGCCCTCCATGATCCATGTCACCTGCGGCAAAGTCATGACATGCGCAATGAGGGAAGTGAGGAGAGCTGTCCGCCCCACGCGCAGAAGGTGCATCAGCTCCACAGACCCAGCAGCGAGTCCAGCAGGGGTCACATGTGCAGGGGCAGCTGTGCCTGGTGTGAAGGCACATGCATATAGACAGCACATCGACCAATGTGTAGTCTGCCCACATCTACAGTCCATCATCATGTGGACATAGGAATTGAACACAGGGCAACACATCTTCAGTTGGTGCACCCACCGTGACCAACAATGCGCAATCATCGACGTACCCGCCCTGTGCATGGCCCCCCACCCAACGGAGGCACATCCAGTGCCACCATCCCACACACACAAGCCTACCACGGAACATGCTGTGTCCAATGGTCAGTACAGAGTCAGCGCCCATCTGGTGGAACCTGAACAGGAGACACATGCACACACATGCCAGCTCCCACTATGTACGTCTGCCACCTGGCACGTGCAATGTAACCTCTCACCTGTGACGTGTGACTGCAAGCACACAGCCGTCTTGGCATGGGGCTGTCAATGTGGACACCTGTCAATGTTTCGGGAGGTGTGATCCGTACAGTGCTGTACATAGGGTGCAGTGCTGACACCTACTACTGTCTCATATCCCCTCGTGCCACAGGTCCCACTTGTTTTGGCCGCTCAGCCTGTGCCCACATCATTGTCGTCGTGTGCCATACTCATCCAGCCGCGGAAGCAGTTCCATGCTCAGCAGACATTCATGTTGCCGTGGCGTTGCCGCTTGACGGATATGCAGTCAGTCCCCATCAGCACGCCCCGCAAGTCATTGGGGCCTAGATCCCCATGTGCATGCACATGGCAGTGGTTTGTATCACTAGCCATTGCCATTGTTGGGAGACCTGTGTAAGTGTATTGTGGCCGTGCCGTCCCAGCTTGACAGCTGGGCTGTGGCTCATGTGCTTGCTCAGTCATGTCAGTGATGTGTATGCGAAATTGCTATGTGTCGTGTTGCATTGACATGTGTCCTCTGCCATTGTCCCTAGGCGGAGACCGAACATTGACCGCCCATACCAATTGCTGGCGGACATGGACGATACAGAGGTTATTAGGAAGTTTCGGCTGGACAGGCCAACCCTGCATCGACTGTGTGCCATGTTAGAACCCCATCTCCGTCCCCGCAGGGTGTATCCGACTGCTGTCACCCCCACGGCTAAGGTGATGGCCGCCATGCATTTCTTCGCCACTGGGTCATTCCAGCACACAGTGGGCATTGGAGGAGGGATGTCCCAGCCCATGTTCAGCAAGGTGCTGAGGGATGTACTGGCAGCCATGATGCTGTACCGGAACAGGTACATCCGCTTCCCCAGGGCTCGTGAATTGGCGGCAGTGAAGGGTGCATTCTATGCCCTTGGCAGAATCCCACACGTCGTTGGAGCCATTGACTGCACACATGTCGGCCTTGTTCCACCACAGGCCACTGAGCACCTGTACCGCAACAGGAAGCACACGCACTCCCTGAATGTGCAAGTGGTGTGCCTTGTGGACATGGTGATCACCCACGTGTGTGCAAAGTTCCCAGGCTCGGCCCATGACGCACACATAATGCGCAACAGCATCTTGCCACGACTGATGTCCAATATGCAACAGGATCGTGCCTGTATTGTCGGTGAGTATGTGGAGTGGTGTAGCGTGCTGGCTGTGCGATGCTGTCCCCTGTCCAGTTGGATTAGCAACGGTTCTCTGTGTCCCTCACACCCAGGTGACTCTGCGTATCCGAATGGGGCATGGCTGCTCAGTCCATTGAGGAATCCTCGCACCCCAGCAGACGATCGCTACAATGAGGCACATGGGAGGACCAGACGTGTGGTCGAGCGTACCTTTGGCCTCCTCAAGTCCAGGTTCAGGTGCCTGGACCGCACCGGGGTGCGCTGGCGTACTCCCCACAGAAGGTGTGCCGGATAGTGGTGGCGTGCTGCATGCTGCACAATCTGGCCATTCGGAAGCAGATCCCCCTCATCGTGGATGACGGAGATCAACCAGGGCCCCAGCCCGCAGACCAGGACAGCTCGAGTGAGGAGGACAGCGGAGAGGAGGAAGCTGGTAATGTGCGGCAGCAGCTCATCGCCCGCTACTTCACTTGACGGTGAGTGTCCATGTACGACGGCTGATGTGGCTGTATCTGTGCAGGTGTGTGTGTGCTGTGTCAGGGTGGCCGTTTGTTCACTGCGTGCTGTGTGTCAACGCTCCATGGCCAGGGTAGTATGCCACTGTTGGTGGCTGTGGCATTGTGCCCTATTGCTCTGTGCGATGTGTGTACATTGCTTGTAGTTGTTGACATGTACTGTGTGATGGGTGTGTGACACACTCATTGAATGTGCTCCTGTTCTGTCTCCCACCCCTAGGTCCCTACAGGCCCTCCGGATTCAATTGCCATGCCACGCATCAGGTGCCTTTCCGCCCAAGGTGGCCGTTGTATTCCGTACAAATAAAACACAGGGCACAAACAGCAGTTAGTGAAAAAGGTGCATTTATTACAAACTGTGACATGTGATTGTGTGTAAGGTGATGACAAAAGTGGTGCGTGCAGTGACAATGAGCTGTCGGTCATGGCTGCGTGATGATCAGGGTGTTCCCACTGGTTCTATGTCCATAGTCCAACACACACATGCCATCCAGATGGCTGTGTGGAGTGGGATCGTAGTCCAAGTCAATGCAGTGGCTGGTCAAGGAAGGCTGGCGGAAGGCTGGCTGGCTGCCTCACTTGCGCTTGGAGCGTGCGAAGTCCTCCCGGGAGATCTGTTTCCACTTCGGACGGCCCCTTCCACGTTTGCGAGGGGGTGCCTGCTTGCGACATGCTGGTGGTTGAGGTGTGCTCACTGGCAGTGGACGCAGGGGAACTGGACACTGCTGCTCCACCCTGCGCCCCGGCAGGTGGTGGCGGAGGGGGAGCTGCTGTCCCTGGCTGTGACCTCACCGCCACCACCAGCTGGCCCATGAGGTCCACGATTTGGCCCATACGGGCGTCCATGGACCTCAGCACCCCCAGCACCTCACGCGTGTCTGAAGCAGACCGGACCCATTGTCCTTGGGCCTCTTCATAGGCCCCAAGGACTCTGGCCATTTGAGGCAGGGCATGGCTCCCAGGGGAGGCTGGCGTTTCCCTGACCCTGCTCCTCCTACCAGTCCTGCTGCCACCGGCCTGCCCACTAGCCACATTGCTCACCACGGTCCTCGCTGTGGCTCCCAGGGTGGATCCAGTCGTCCGGGCCACCACCTGCGCTGGGGCTGGTGCCAGCGAAGACGTGGCGGTGGTGGCGGCGGTGGTGGTCGGTGCGGCGATGGTGGCGGTTGCGGCAGTGGTAGTGGCCACAATGACCGTGGGTGTGGCCGCAACGACAGTGGCAGCAGGGGGCTGGGAATGTTCAGCAGCCCTGGATGATGGGTTGGTGGGTAGGAGGGGTCCTGGGGAGCGGCTGGGCCCTGCCACACCAGATGGGCCTGCTTGGTGGTCCGTGTCCGAAGAGGAGGACAGATCCTCCAGATCCGTGTGTCCTCGTTGGGGGCTTGTAGGCTGGCTGTGCTGGCTGCTGGCTCCATCCCCAGCATCCAGCAGTTCGTCACCTGTGGAGAGAATGAGATTTGTTATTGTGTTGCACCTGGCGAAGTATGTATTTGTCGTCTGACATTGACAGTTCGTGCAATCTCGTACATGGGTTTCCCGGAGGCGTGTGTGTGGCTGTAGCATCTGTAGTTGTGTGTGCTTGGCAATGGGACTGTGTGCTGTGCACATGTGGCATGGGACGGATTGGCCATGCCGATGGGTGTGTTGCTGTGCCCCTACTTATTGTGACTCTGGTGTATGCGGGCTCCTGGCCCATCCTGGGTCTGGTTTGTACTTTGCTTTTGGTGTTCAGATGGGACGCTTAGGAACGCATATGGCAACATGGGGGCCATGCCCCAGATTCGCATTTGGGAGGGGATATGCTTTTGGGGTTCAAATGGAACGCTTAGGAACGCATATGGCAACATGGGGGCCATGCCCCAGATTCGCATTTGGGAGGGGATATGCTTTTGGGGTTCAAATGGAACGCTTAGGAACGCATATGGCAACATGGGGGCCATGCCCCAGATTCGCATTTGGGAGGGGATATGCTTTTGGGGTTCAAATGGAACGCTTAGGAACGCATATGGCAACATGGGGGCCATGCCCCAGATTCGCATTTGGGAGGGGATATGCTTTTGGGGTTCAAATGGAACGCTTAGGAACGCATATGGCAACATGGGGGCCATGCCCCAGATTCGCATTTGGGAGGGGATATGCTTTTGGGGTTCAAATGGAACGCTTAGGAACGCATATGGCAACATGGGGGCCATGCCCCAGATTCGCATTTGGGAGGGGATATGCTTTTGGGGTTCAAATGGAACGCTTAGGAACGCATATGGCAACATGGGGACCATGCCCCAGATTCGCATTTGGGAGGGGATATGCTTTTGGGGTACATGCTGTGAGCCATGGGTGCCGAACGTGACATGTGTTGTGGCAGCATGACAGTGCATGGTTTGAGGTGTGTGCATGCTTGACATGGCCTGCATATTTGCTGTCTGTTGTGATTACTGGACATGGCATTGGACGCATCGTTATGAGTGAGTGATAGTTGTGTGCCAGCCAACGTATTGCAGTTGTCCCATCTCCTTGGTGTGCGTGCTGCCCTGTGCCATGTGCATCACTGCAGTGCTCGGGGGTGTGGCCCATGTTGTGTGTTGTTGCTCACAGTGTGTCGTGCGCTTAATTGACTTCTGGCACATGGTTGGTCATGGGCATGTGTCTTAGCGTGACTGCTGTATGTGTGGCAGCTGTGCGGATGACATGCCTTTCATGAGACTGGGGCTGACGGATGGGATGGATGGTATGTTGTATGTGCATGGTGTGTCTGTGAGTTTGATGGGTTCAGTGGTGTTCGTGTGCATTTATGTTGTTCCGCTCTGTTGCGTCTAGTGTTGTTTGTCTTACATAGGCGTAGTTGTGGGGTGTGTGGTTGACAGGCAGTAGGGGCTACATGGACAGGACTTCAATGGTGTTTCGGTTGTGTGTGATGAGTTGCACAGTGGCTGCCGTGTGGGACTATATTCAGTGTGGCTTGTGCATGCAGACGTGGCTCCTTGGGTGTTGCTATGTCTGTGATGGGTCATGTGGGGTGTGAGTCTGTTGTTCATGTCCGTGTGCACATTGTTCACTTGTTCGTGACGGTGGGCGGTGCTGCGTGTTCGTCTGCTACGTGACATGTCCCATGTGTTGGTCGTGTTATGGTCCTCATGCCTCCAGTAATCCAGCCCTGTCCAGTTTCCCACCTGCAAGTTGTTCGTGCGTGCACTGTACTGGATGCCACATGGCTCTAAGCGGGGGTGCTCCATGTTGCAGGTCTGTGGGGGTGGGGGGGTGTTGTGGGTCGTGGGGGTGGCTGGACACCCACTGACACCGATTGCTGTGGACCGTGATGTCTGCCTTTCGGCTGTCGTTGTGCACTGCGGTGGCTGACACGTGGCTGTGGGGTGTGGGGATGCTCCTCCTTGCTGTACTGTGGGACTGGGGCCTGGTGTGTGTTGTACTTGGGCTGTCCACCGTCCCACCCACTGCACTTTGTGTTCCTGCCACTTACCTGTTACTTGTCGGTTAGTGCAGCTGTGGCGGACACATGGGTGTGGTGGGTGCTCGTTGTGGCGCTTCTGGCATATTTGGGGACCTGTTGGTGGTTACGTGGCTGGCTTAGTGTACACATGTCCCCACGCATCTTACAGTTGTTCGGTTTGGGCTGTGTGTGGTAGTGTCTGTTGCATGTGTGTGTGATGTGTTGTGTATTGTGTGCTGGACATGGGGGTGTTTGTCCCTGGGAGCTGTGGCATGGTAGTTGCGCATGTGAGTACATAGCGGTGTGCTGGTATACATTAGTTTGTACTTACCAGCCTCCACTCCCCCTGCTAATCCGGCGAGGATCTCCGGATGTATTACGACTCGCACCTTCTCCTCCCACGCTTTGAAGGTCTTAAAGAGCGCGGGATTCCCTCCGCCAGTGACGGCAGCCAGCTCTCTGTTTTTGCCCTCCTTCTTCTTGACCAGGCTCTTTACGTCATTCCAACGTTTGTTAATTTCTCCTCTGTTCCTGGGCAGGGTCCCGACTGCATTGACCTGGTCTACGATCCGGTTCCACATTCTGTTTCTGGTGGCTAGTGGTGTGTGCTGGACCATGTTCCCATAGATTTGTGGGTACACCTTGATGATCTCGTCGACCATGACCGTCAGCTCCATGGGCGTGAACTTGGGCATCCTTTGTGGTGCCATGGTGTTTGTGGTGCTGGTGCGGTGTGTGTTGTGTAATGTGCAGGGGGTTTGTGGTGCAGGTGTATGGATGGTGGTGGTGGTGGTGGTTGTGATGTGTGCGTTTCTGTGGTGTGCTGCTGTCCTTGCTGTGTCACTGTGTCCTCTCCTCTCCTCTCTGGTTTGCAATGTAGCAAGGGGTTGTGGTCTGTGGGAGTGCTGCTTTTGTACTCACCTATGTGGGTGTGTCCTCATGGTCTGTTGTTTTCAGGTGTGTTGTGTCTGGGGTTCTGGCCTTTGTATTTTTTGTTTGTCCGGGGGGTGTTTTCGGGATGTGTACTGTGCTTGTGTATTTGTGCGTGCCTTGCTGTGTGGACTTGTTGGCCATGTTGTGTGCTATTGGTTTTGTGTGCGGATGGTTTCTGTGCAGGTACGTTGGCGCCATGGCTTCTGCCGTGTCGATTCTCATCGGCGTTGTTTGCGCTGGCGGGCGGTATATTTGTGGTGTTTCCGCGCTCATGTCGGTGCGATCGTAATGTCACGTGCGGTGTGTCGGCCGTGAGGGCGGGCGGTTTTGTGTTGTCGTGCGTGTTTCCGTCCGTGGCGGGCGGTTTGACTCCGACTCGGACGTTGGCGGGCGGTATTTTGTGTGCTTTTTCCGCCGATGGCGGTTTTCGGTTTGTGATATCGTAATGGCGTGGTCGGTGTTCAGGCGGTGTGTGCGGGCGGATTTTTGCCGCTTCCATGCCTGGCGGATTTATTTACGCCGGGTATCGTAATGGGCCCCTAAGATATCGTATATATAAATAGGTTGAAATAAAAATATAGGAATTTAAACTGCAAATAAATCAAAGGTTACATATCTCTCTCTATATATATATATATATATATATATATTTTACCCAGTGGCAGTCGTCACAGTTGTTGTTAGGTTAGCCAATCCATAGGAAAAGCGTTTTTTGTGTTGCTAATAACGTTGGCCCAGTTTGACGAATCTACACAAACCTTTCCAAAAAGGTGCTACTTTTTGACTAGTTTGTGAATGGAAAGTTTCAGGGTGATTCATCAAGTGGGGGCGAGAAAAAAGGGGGGTCCTAAAACACAAAATCCCCATGCATTTTCCATAGACCTCTTTAAGAAGCGGCACTGCAAAAACTGCTAAACAGAATTACGCCAAATTTGTCAGGAAGCTAGATCTTGGTCCACAGATTGTGCTTTTTATGATTTGGTGTAAAGCAGTTCAGTAGTATTTTTTAGAAATTAAGGGTCAAAAATATTTTTATATCCAGACGGCAGTGCCAGTTAAAAAATAGAGCATTCTGATTGGCCCAGGGAGATTTATTTCCCTTGGGCCACTTCACTCCAGCGAGAGTCAGACCCCCCACGGGAGCGAGCACTCTGATTGGCTGCCATAAACATCAGAAAAATGTTGCTGCCAGCCATTACAGGATTTGGGGACTTAGTTCCCTGTCCTGTAGTTTGCAAAACAAAAATGGATATACAGGGGCAGGGAAGGGATAGACAAAGTATGTTTGAAAACTTCCTAACCAAACACACCTTGAGGGTTTCTCTTCCACCTAATCTCTCATCAGTCAAGAATTTAGAATGGGAGTCCATCAAGCTCTAATTTTATCACCATACCCGTTTAATCTGTAGGTCAGTTCTCTATCATTATTAATTCAATCCTACGATATGAAACTGTTTATTTAAGCCAAGGGCTTCTAATACTTAGTAAAGGTTGATTCTAATACTGGTAACATTGCTGTGTGTAGTCAGGGCTGTCTTAACAGAGTCGTCAGTGCCAGAATAAGGTAAAACTGAACAGCAATAAAACAGAAGTTCTACTTCTCTTCCATAAAAAAAGGCTCTGGAATCAAAATGTCCGGCCCAGGCCCTCATTACAAGGGGCCTGGTAATTGGTGTGATGGCACCTGATAAAGTCATTAAATACCACCCAATTACACATTTTTGAGAATACGTGGATATGGTGCTTACCGCACCAAAACCATAATGCTCTGGTAAATACAGTCCATTTTTCACCTGATCAATAATGACAGGTTTGACCTGCAAATATTTATCACAAAACTCAAAATTGTGACATGTGCAATAACAGGAGTTATCACACATACCGCAACTAACTGGACAGCTCCAAGTGAGGGCCCTAGTAAGTTAGGGGATATCTCGCAGCCCGCACAAATACCCTTAGAAATCCGGGTTTATTAATGGACTTCTATTTAATCTTCATACAACAGGTTAACACTGTCACAAAGTCTAACTTTTACCAAATTTGTATATTGAAACAAGTTTTAATTGTTTTTTTACTGCCAACCACAAAGTTATGCTAATACATTTGTACTACTACGCATTTTTCATCATTAAAAAAAAAAAAAAAGTTCATGAAGTCTAAAGAGTAAATGCAAATAAAAGAGAGAAAAACGTGAGGTATTAAAAGAAAAATTCAAGGCAGATGAGAAACAAATGAGTTACAGGCCTACAGTGTCATTTTGTAATTAGAGTACTTGACTGTACAATCTGGGGTCAAGCTTCTGGTTCATGTCCATTTTTCACTCCAAAGTCTTACTGGGAAAGCAGTTTCCCTGCCCAGTGTATAATGCCAACATGCCTCTTGGTGATTTCTGGAAACCTCTCCTCTGTCTCCAGTACTCACAAAAATGTGTAGGTATCATCCAATTTTTTACACCGGAAAATTGGAACATTTTGCTGTCATGATACTAGTGAATTGTGCACGGAAATGTAAAGGGCCCCATTACACAGTTTTATACAACTATCACCAATTGTTCTCCCTAAACACCCATCTGCTCTCAGTTTATCAACCATTGAATTGGACTGATCCATTAGTCTACTGTTTTAATGCAATGTTGTGCAATTCATATCATTACTAGCTTTTTTTTCACGTTTTTCAATTTATAATCAACATTCCACTGCTATTCCCCTAAGAAATAACCAGAAACCATTGTTATTGATCTTTATATTGAAACAAACTCCAAAATATTTTTTTTATTTTCAATATGTTAATAAGCAATGCAAAATAAAAATAAAATAAACAATACAACAACTTGAAAATAATGACTTGTGAAAGGAAAGACCAAGCATGGAAAAAGTTGACCCAGTGATAAATCGTCATTCGGATTGCCAACTTACTCCACGTTGTAAAGACACCATGTCTACAGCTCTGGGCTTTCATTTGACTTGCTGTTTGGAAAGCCTGCAATTCTCCAAATGCACTTTTCTTTTCCCTTCCAATACTCAAACCAGTCGGAATTTGATAATCTGGTCTTTGTTCACCCAGAAGAGTATTGAATATAGGTCATGGGTTCTATAAACAGAGGCCTTAGGTTTACAAGTTTAAGTTTGTCAGATGCCATGGGAGCGTCTGGGAATCAAAAGCAGCCCTGCTAAAAATGTTCAAATCAGCCCCGCTTAGAAAGAAAAATTCAGCCTAGTGAGAGAATTCCACTGTTCCTATTCAAATTTCATCACGTCCTTGATTGCCTGACCTTTTTTTCATTGCCATTTTATTTTTCACGTTTAGCGCGCAGCAGCCTCCAGCTGGGATAAATGGGGCGTGTCCTCCTCTGTTGCCCATTGGCAGCTTAGAGGACTGGAGGAGCAAGTTGGCGCATCTCTTGAGGCGGACAAAGTGACATGCGCACATTGCAGCTCTCAACTCAGCTGCCTTAGACAGCTGGGTGGAGACCAAGTACAGACCTAAAGGGCCTGAAGGAGCGTCCAGCAAGGACACTCCATCCAATCCTGACGATGCTCTCACGCTGGTGAGAGTAGCGCTAGGATTGGTTAGTGGAATTTCCAGGAGGCTAGAGCCCACGGAGCCGACTGAAGAGGGACCGAGGAGGATGTTGGACGTGCAGCAGGCATGGTAAGTGACTTAATTTTGTATTATTTGCCACTTGCCTGCATGCACTCACCCATCCACCCAACACTTACTTGTCCGCCCGCCTATCCCACCGGTGCATATACTTGCCAGCTGCCCCTGTCTTTCCGTTATTTTCATTCTGTTACACAGTGTTCTTTTGAAACGACAACAAAATAAAGTTTACAATTATCAGCCTTGTAGAAACTCTAATTTTTTATACTAACAGTCTAAACATGAAACTGTCAACTTCAATGATTAGATAGCAGGAATAGATTCACATAAGCTTGATTATCATATGCACAGAACAAAATCTATCATGGATAAAATGTGCACTTGATTTAATCGAACATATTCACTTTTTGATTAATTTAATTAGCACAGTATATTCAGAGTAAGCAAGACGGGAAAGTCCTGGAAACGGCAGAGGCCAGCACTGATCGGAGGTAGGGGGGCGGGAGGACGCAAGGGGAAGCAGGTATAAAAAAATAAAATAAAAAATAAAAAAGTACCTTCTTGCCGCTTCCTCGTCGCGTCTCTCTTCCATAGTCCTCCCTCGCTCGACCTGAACAGGAAGCACACCCAGGCTCCCAGTCAGCCAATCACAACGCTGCATTAGCAGTGTTGTGATTGGTCTGAGCGCCGTGTTTCGGCGCGCAGACGCTGACTGGGAGCCTGGGCATGTTCTCCACACAGGTTATAGTGCAGCCTGCATGGAGAACATGCGAAGTGCGTAAGACTGTTTGGGCCGGCCAAGCAGTCACTGCACACTTAGGAGGGTGCTACCACTCCTTCCCTGCCCCCTCAAGCAATGCTGCGGAAGTAGGAGATAATAAAATGATAATAACGCAAGTTATTATCATTTTATTTTCCCTTTGTTTCACTGCAAAAAAGCAGTGGGGCGACGCTCCTCCGCCTTAGCGGAGGAGCCGCCACTGTTGGAAATGAAAGAAAAGTCATAATATTTACAATAACCTCCCACTCCACGCTGCCCCTTTCAGCCTTACCTGCAAATGAGGTGATGAGGGCAGTGGCGATGCCTCTTGCATGTGTGGCTCTGGCAGCCCCTAGAGGGGCGTGTGTGTGCACATGTACATTTTATATAAACACGTCCTTCTTGGCTTCATCTCTCCCCGGTGGGCTCAGCCATTGGTCAGAAAGGGGCCTGAACAGAGTATTTACTGCCTCATTACAGTCTGTCCTCCTTTGAGGAAATATTGCATCCAGTCTCTCTGATTCCAGCCTGGCAGATTTAACCCCTGCCTGGGCCAATTGTCCTTGCTGCAGGTTGTTGCCTTCTGGGCCACTGACATTTTCCATTTCATTTTCCCTTCGATGTATTCACTTCAAGTTTAGCTTAGTAGTACTGTTAACTACTATGAAGGAGTATTATTGTTTTTTCCAATATTAGTCAGGAGTACCTTGTTTGGGACGGTGCTCGAGGCTTAGGCTCTGAAGATATAGTTTAGGGATAGAATATTCTTACAGCCTGGATTTGTTTTGTGGATTTTCACCAGATTTTTCCTTTCTGGGACTGTTTACATATAAGGTATTAAGGCTTAAGTGGAAGACGTTGTTTTTTAAGGATGGTTGTTTCTGTCCTCTATATTCTTTCAGCTTGGAACATTCTGGAATGGCAAATGCCACAACTCGTCATCGTTTCAGCACTAGGCGCCATGGTTGGTGCCTCCTCTTTCATGGTTTAGGTGCAGTCTGTCTGTAGGAAGGGGCAAGGGCTGTCTTACTCACTTGTCCGGTCTTCCCGAACTTTTCCAGCTATGGGCGATTGCATGGTAGGATGCTTTTTGTTGACCTTGTTGAAATTACAATAAAAATATAGAGAGAAAAAAATTCTGTCTGCTTATGTATGTTCGGATCGCTGGATTGTTCTGTAACTAGGCTGTTCTTCCTGTTTTCATTGCAGTACTCTGGGGACTTCAGCTTGATAAATATTTCCTTGTGTTCTAACGCAATCCTTACCCTTTTAAGACAACACTGGCCTTTCTTTGACCTTTATGTTTTAATAACTAAACCCAACAATAAACAAGTATCTGAAATGTTCTTTTTCTGGCCACTATTTAACTACAGACTAGAACTCTATACCAAATGCTCAAGTACGTTTTCTTTTTACTGCTCTAAATTAGCAAAGCACTACTTTTGGTATAAACTGTTTACGCTACCTTTCTATTACAAAGGACCAGGCAGTCTCTTGAGAAGGACGGTAGGAAGTCACACGCGACACCCTTATTTTGCCAACGACATCACAGGAAGTGGTCTACCAAACAATATCACGTGACCAGAACCGCCCTTCCTTACTTGCGAAAACAAACTGAAACTTTATAGCAAGGAGCACATTAACACTAACCAGGTGCAATGGTAGCCAGGACTCCAGATACTGCCAATAAAGATACCACATGGCCACCCGTCGTAAGAGACACCATCTTACTTCACAACCAACTCAAATCTGGAACTTTAGTCCAATTGAGGTTAAATAGAACCACAATTCCCAGAGTGCACTGTACGTTAAATGAAAGCTCAGGGCTGGATCGTTTATTCATTTTTTATTTATTTATGTACGTTGTACAGTGCTTCTAATAGTTTAAGGGTTGCTTGACAACATTCAGTTAGATAGCAAGCAAGTATGGACAACATTTTAGAGGAGTTAAGAGTCCAGGGGAAGGATCCCCTGTCTGAGGTAAATCACATTCTTCAGTGTGAGAGTCCAACATGAAATCCCTGAAAATATGAAGTTATCTGATAAGCTTAACTGTTAATACTGAGTTGCTTTTTTGTAGTTTTGAGACGCCTCAATGTTTCCTGTTTCTTATCGTTGTACGTAACGTTACTATTAGTATAGTTACTATTACACTCAGTGCATCTAGCTCATAAGAGCTGAGGTAGTCAGGCCTGCTAAGATGTGAACATGACATCTACAGGCCCTATACACATGTTAACAGTGAGTACACAGCCTATTGCGCCATTTTACCAGCCTCACAATGCTCCCGGGTTGATTTGTGCGCGTAATAAATTACAATAACATAACATAACAGAAAGTATTACAGAAGCAAGAAACTTAACTGTCAAAAAGTCAAAACTCCTGATTGGTCAGTGCATCTGAAAGGCCTGCACCGACGAAGCCAGCAGGTCTAGGTTGTATTGTTTATTTATGGGCAAATGTATGTATGTGTAGACGTATAACCTTGAGAGCATTGACGGGTGGATAGCTGGATCCTCGTGTGTGAAGATGAAAGTTGAATGAATGGGTATGTGGGGATGAGTAGATCGATGAAAGAATTAGAGTGTGTGAGAGTTTAAGGATGACGGATAAATGGATGATTGAGTGAGGGTGTGTGGTTGGATAGATGGATACATTGGAGTGAGGCTGGGTGGGTGGGTGGATAAATGAATGTGCAATATGTGGACGAATTGATGGATTTTGAAATGCAATAGTGACGATGGGTGGGTGAGAATGTGAGGTTAGAGAAATTAGTGGGTGCAGATGAATGAATGAAAGTTTGAGGATAACATTCGTGGATGAAGATTAGATGAAAGTGTTTGGCTGGGGAAGAGGCAGTTGTAAGCCGGACCGTACTGTGCGGTTACTTCCAGTTTTTGTATTTCTGGCACCTGAGTTCTGATTTCCAGAAGTCAGTTTTGGAAGAGTAAACCACTTTCTCTCCAGGTGCCCCAACTATGTAGGGATAATTGCTGATTTTAGATGACAACTATGTAGGGGTAATTGCTGATTTTAGATGACAATTATGTAGGGATAATTGCTGATTTTAGATGACAACTATGTAGGGTAATTGCTGATTTTAGATGACAACTATGTAGGGGTAATTGCTGATTTTAGATGACAACTATGTAGGGGTAATTGCTGATTTTAGATTACAACTATGTAGGGGTAATTGCTGATTTTAGATGACAACTATGTAGGGGTAATTGCTAATGTTCAGTAACAGCTCTTGGTTCAAGAAGGTATTTGATGCGAATCGATTAACATTCACTTATACCGAAACCAAACAGAAGGTTTTGGACGAATCTGGACAGGACGTTTTAGCGGTACTCCTGCTGGATACTGACCAAGAATGGTGCTCAGGGAAGTCAGGGGTGCATGCCAAACTATAAATGTCAAAATATTTATAACAAAATGATAGCCTGACATAAAAAATGTGGCCTAATAAATTATATCGGTCTACTGTATGCAGGTTTTTTACTATTAACTCCAATGGGGCAATATTTTTGTGCATAATTTAAATGGTATTGAGGACGCTATATTTTTGTTAGATGACATTTAGGCCATGATATTCTAGTACCACACCGGATCTCAGCAGTGCTGAACATTTGTGGAGTCTGTGGGTATCACTTGTAGAAAGGAATCTCTGCTGTGAAGGTTCTCTGTTCTGAATTCTATTCCTACAGTCCTGCATGCTTAGGTTCAGTGAGGAACTGCTTGCTGTTCTAAGTACCCGAACACCATTCTCTGGGAGCTGGAAATACTAGTTCGGCTTGTCTTAATGTACTGGACCTTACCACAGAATCCCTGTCATGAAACCATGTGTTTAATGGGATTTTTATTGTTTTTTTTATTGTTTTTCTTTAGTTTTGTAGGTTCTATTCTGGTATAGGTATGAATGGAGTACTAGTGAACAGAAGGATTGACTTACTTACTAAGTGCTCTGCACCGAAGATGTTACTTTCATGTGATGTTGGTTTGCCAGATTTGGAGTAGGGAAAGGTAGGTTATTTGTCGTCAATAACAACTGCAAGTCAACAGTAAATGCCAAAGGAAACCCCTCAACCGCTCTCCTCTGCATCCACACGCACTGGCATTAAAGCAGAATGGAAGTCACTCTAGTTGGCCATGCATTACACTGACAAGAAGCGGAAAGCTAAATTCAGCCAGACCTAATAAGGCGCACTCCATAAATTACACCTGTCCCACAGTGGGAATCACCATCCCTTCCTTGTTGCTGGGAATCTCCTTTGCAAGTCTTTAGGACAACGGTGCAGTCTGCATCACTGTATGTAAAGGTGGCATAGCAATTCATACAGATATTCTACATCACGCACACGTCAATATTTATTTTTTGCAAATATATATTGTGAGAACTTGGCCCTTTAAATTAGAACAAAGTTACAATTCACATTTTTTAAGGCACAGGGAGGTTAGTGATTTGCCCAGAATCCACATATGTTGCGCCATGGCCAAGACTCGAGCCTTGTACCCCAGTGCTAATGTTGGAACCTCTAGCCATTAGGCCACATCTCCTCCTTTCTTCCTTTGAATATGGCGTACATCTATCAGTTGTAGACGTAACAGATTTGGCCATTTTAAATTCTACGCCCTCTTTAGATGTGCAATATATTTTAGTACCCTGCATGTTCAAATCTCGCAAGTGTGTTTCACCTTTCCATACTGGAGTGAGTCTGTGAACCAGAGGGGGTGGCTCTTTACAACCACTACACTCTTTTACTAGCCGTTTCTTTATTGTTTTATTTCATTCTTTGGATATCACTATGTTTCATGAATTTGCCAAGCCCTGGCTAGTAGAGCAATCTGCTTAGAACTGGGATGTGTGTGTGAGGCATTGACAGAATCGGGTTGGCGTATAAGGCAATCTGGCAATGCCCGAAATGCTGGTCTGACAGGTCAGTTGTGGGCTGTTTTTTTGGCGGTTTGTGGGCAGTGCTTAATTTGTAAAAGATTGAGTGTCGGTGCTCAAAGCCCTGCTCAGAAGCACATGTCCCGTGCAGTTAAATATTGACAGGCCAAGACCAAGGCTGCTCAGTCCTAAATCCACCTCTTGCCTTTTTAATCCACTTCCATACACTTCCTGCCTGTTTATCTCACTCTTGCTGGTTCCTGCTTTCTCTGTTTGTGACATCATGCTGTTTTGTGCGTTTTCTTCCCTCTCTTGCTCTCGTAAATGTCTGATGCATAAAGGGATGTGCCGGTCACCAAAATAGGCACTGTTTGTGGGCCTGTTTTATGGTCTGATGGCCCATTTTTTAATGTCGATTTCCCTGATATTACCACAAACATTTCCTGCAACAAGCACAAATACATGCACCATCCCATACCTTGCAAAACACTTACACAGTGTGGGCCTGATTCACAAAGGTATACCTACACTTATGTGTAATTTTACGATTGTTTGCAGTCACAAAGGTATTTTACAAATGATATCTTTATGACTGTGGAGTCTCTGCACATAACAAGATAGGACTGTCCTATTTTTTTATGAGCAGAGACTCTGCAGTTGTTAAGATACTACTTGTAAAATACCTTTGTGAATAGCAAACAATTGTAAACCCAGTGGCGGCTCCTCCTGCATGGAGAACATACCCAGGCCCCCATTCTCTGGTTGAGCGTCAAACCAGGATGCTCAAAACCAATCACAACGCTGCATTGCAGTGTTGAGATTGGTCAGGGGAGCCTGGGTGCTTACCAATCACAATGCTGCATTGCAGTGTTGTGCTTGGTCAGTGGGCCCTGCTTCCTGTTCCTCGATGTGCAAGTGGAGAACAGGCGCAGAGACGCGGCACCAAGCATGACCTCCCGCCATCCCCCTTGCGACCCCCCCGTGCCCGCAAGCCATGCCAGCCGCCACTACTTAAACTTACACAACATTGTAGGTTCATGTTTGCGAATCAGGGCCTGGTTCATTACTAGTGCAGGGCTGTCCTGATTTGGAATCGTGGGCCACTTTTATGCCTGTCCGGTTCACTAATGGGGGCTACTTTTATTTTGGTGCCAGGGCCTATTTTTTTGTCCCAGTCCACAGTATGCACGACAGAATTATTACATAGCTTAAGAGGTTTGTATGTTATTTGTACAATACATTGTTGGGAGTGAGTTGGGAGAGGTCAGGGAGACTGTTGAATATGTGGGAGGGTGGTCCGGGCAGCCACAGAACAGTCGTTTATTTGCCGCCGTGGACACCTTATGCTTTAAAGTATCTTTCTGAATTAGTGCTATGTGAGATGTAGGAGGTATTTTGTTCCAGAGCATCAATGCATAGACAGAGCAGGATTGCTTTACATCAGGCAATCTGTGCATGAAGGATAATATATCTGTTAGGCTTCTGTGCCTACCATCCCTATGCTGCACAGCCATAGCAACTGCCTATGCATATTATATATGCATATAAAAGTGGCTTGGTCCCGGTGATTAATTTGTAAAAAATAAGTGCCAGGGCTCTCGTTAGGAGGCCACTGCAGCTTGCACCACACATTGTCCCTGCCATGCTGCCAATGATAGTAACTACACAGCTACTAATCATCACGCTCCTACAAGTGTTTACAATTCGGACTATTTCAGGCCCCCAAAGCTATAAGACTGGCTTGGGTGGCAGGTAATAGTAATTTTTAATGTATATTGAATTAATAATTAACTGTTGTTGTAGTCATCTCTAAATTAGCCAGACAGCACCACCTTGTGGCAGACTGTCACAAGCGCCAGTGTTAACAATTAAGTGCTGGTACTGAGCACCAGAAACTACCGGTTCAAAGTAAGCACTGTTTGGCCACAAACCCTGCATTGTCGTTCCGCATCCTCGCACTTCCTGTTAGTAGCGGAAGTGAAAACAGACACCAAAAAGGTGCATTTTGTAGTAAATCAAAAATGTAGTAGGATGAAGCAAGACAATATCTTAAGGTGCATCTAAAGCATAATATTGGATTAGAAGGTTTGACCCCAAAGATCAATAACAAGCATTATTGTTCAGTATATCATTAGCTGTTTAAGCCGCAAAGTGTTTTCCTATGAATATCAGTATACAGGGATTAATGAATAATCAAGCTCTCTATTAAATATGTATTTAGGGAAACGTCACACATGAACGGAGTGTAATTCAGCATTAATTACGTAATTACTTTGCAAACCATACAGACATGACCAACTATTTTATAGTAAATCTTTCTTAGTGAATGGCTATGAAGGCAGTTTCTCAGGCAGCTGTGCATGTACATGCTGTTTGTGGGTGTGTCTTGTTATAGAGCTGCACTCTGACAGAGCAGAGGTAACACACACCTCTCTCAGTGTATGCCGGGGTACCCTTGTCCTTGAGGGAGAGTCTAAGGCATCTAACATGGATGAGTTCAGCCAGTGTAGAGCTTCTGGGCATCAAGTGAAGTAGGAGGGAGATTTTACTACTCAATATTGACATACAAGAATATCGAAGACAGAATATTGAGAGACAAAATATCAAAAGGTAAGTGCATATAGGGAAGTATGTTCATCATTTCCTGATGCTATTGATGAGTCCACTCGCGGGACTCCTTTGGTCAAGGCCTCGGAAGAAGAGATCATAGTTCAAACAGTCCTTCCTCAGCCCAAGGCCAAGGCGGAATTGGAAGTTATGTAAGTCCTTTACCTCTCTACTCTGATAGTTATTACATTGCATCATTACATTTTAAGGTTTTTGCACCGTAGCCAATTAGAATTTTAATAAAGACATTCGGAATGCACTGAAAAAAGTATGCTAAAGTTTAATTTAGGTTGACGGGGGCCAATATCTGTCTTCAACACAAAAACTCAAAGTATGGCAAATTGATCAGTTGATGTAACCTATCCATAACTCCCACCCCATCCACTCTTTATAATGTGAGACATAATTTTGCACATATATTACTACATTACATAATTTATGACATCATTGAAGACATCACTAATATTTATACATGGATGAAGCCTCACTTTTAAATGGAAAAAATCCAAATCACCCATGCAATGTTGATAGTACAATCACTTAGTACAATATAAAAAGTAGCAGAGGATAACAAGTCATCAGCGCACCAACAAATCTACACATTACGTCCGCAATAGCAGAGACTTTATCTATATAACCATTTGTACCAAGAACAAAAATATGCAATTACCATTTCACTTCGTGTCTCTCTCCATTAACTCAGTAACAGAACCATTCACAGTCTTACATACTCGGTGACAATCAATCAGTCAGTTATTCATTTTTGTTTTCCACCTTTAAGACAGGGACAGCAGTGTTCCATGCATGGTATAATGGCTTCTACGCTTTCCCTGGGTGCTCAAATGGAAATGTAACTGATTTCCTGACTTTTTGTTTGGCTCTGTGAACACACTAATCTAGTGCAGACACAAACGCCTGAGCCTGTTCATGGTAATACAAGGTCCAGAACGTATTCTGTGACTTGGAGGGGTGCGCCACGCATGTTCTCATAACCGACATGGGACTACTGTCCATGTCCTGAGTTAGTTACATAAAGTGGTGGTGATAGCATACAAACTTTTGTGAACCATAAGTAATGACCAGAGCTTTTTTCTGTGTCAGATAAGATTTCAGTCTACTGACCCCACTCATATAATGCTCCACTTTAGTGTGACGACCAGACCCGTGCACTGACATTCCATGTACCTGTTGAGTGCATTTATGTGTGGCGGATGTGTAGCTCATGTGTGCTGGTTAGCATTGATGTATGGTGAAAGTCTGAGTACTGGAACCAGTGGGTCCATTTTAGATGGTCCTTGGTTTAGCATAGCACAAGATGGAAGGCGGATACATCTCCCCTAGGCAGTAGACGTGTATTGACTCCATTCCTGTAGCTGGAGAGTGTAGACCCAGATACTGAAGTGACGGAAAATGGAGACAGGGCTAGTATTAGAAATTCAATGAAGACCCTGTTAGCAAAAGGTTGATGATTAGTTCTTCCTGAGTACTCTCATTTGGTAGATGTTAGTGGAGAGGGTGGGGCTGTAGATTCTGTTGTCTAAGGCAAAAAGTCTCTAGGTAGGAACTGCCCTTTTGTCTGTTGCTCATTATTGCTCAGTATTCTTTGGATACTCATGGATGAAGCCAGCATCATTGTTGCCTGCCATGAGAGCTACCACCTTGTGCAAAGGCTGTGTTTGAGAAACAGGCAGAGAATGATATTTGAAAGAAAACGCCTCAAACCATTTCTGAAACCTTAGACAGTGGATCCACAGCCCCTGTCTGGAAAATTATTATAAAAATGGGACCCAAACCTACCAACTTTTTTCAAATTCCAGGTTCTTCTTGACCACAGAAGGGAGAGCTTCGCAAAGTACTCAGAGGACAGCTGTGTGACCAGGCCTAGTGTCTGTATGACAGTCAGTCTCCCAGAAAGGTAAGGACATCACCCGAACGTTGCAACTGGCAGGAGAAGCTGAGAATCTGCCTAGCACATAGGAGCCTGCCTGCCTGCTCACAGAGAGGACAGTGCCTGCCCTGCAGGAGGAGAGACCATCCAGGAGGAGAAGCAAAGGATGTCCCCAGCATGTGGAACACTCAGCTGTAGTTGACTGCCTTCAGAAATAGAAGTCGATGTTGACCCACATCATGAAGGGTCCCTGACATTCCAGTGCAGTTGCAGTCATGAGCTGCATGAGGAAGCTGATCCTCAGAACGTCATCATTCTGTCAGGCTCTGAAAAACTGGCATTGCAGCTGGCTGCCCATATTGTTTACTTGGGCTGAGCTCCCTCCAGCACAAGACCACAGGCTGCGAGTGCCAAAGACGAGCACAGGCCTGCATCCGCTCAGAGGCCGTAACTGGCAACAATATGCACCTGCCCAGCAGGCCTATTCAACCCTGGAGTACAAGGGGCGAATGAGACAGCGGTCTGCAGTCCCCCATTGCCAATGCTGGCACCGAAGGTGGGTGCTTGCAGACAACGCCAACCAGCAATGCACAACTTTGTTGAGCAGGTAATGAGGGTCTGAACTCGCATGAGTAAGAGACTGAGTCCGAATGATGCAAAGGTGAAACCTGCTTTTAGAACACCAACCTTTTCCAATACAAACACTATGTGCATATAAACTATTAACGTGACCTAAGAATTATCTATGGGGATAATTGATAGAGATCTGAACATGTGCCTAATCAATCCCCAAGCCCTTTGTCTACGTTGCCATAGACATTACTGACCTACTGAAAGGGAAGTAGAGGACACCAAAGAGGGTGTAGCACTTCACTAGAACTCATAGGTGAGATCACAGGCCTGTACCTGAACTATCATTGGAGTGTGTAGTATTTTGTTTTTTTGTGAGATTAAATTACTATCCTTTTCATTAAAGTGAAGCACTTGGCTGAACAATTAGTTTTTGTGTCTTTACGTTGATTGTAGAGTTCTGAGCCCTTGACTCCCCCCACTGTCTCCCTGATAAGACTTTGACCGCTTGCCCTCACTACCCTGAGAGTCTGGTGCGGAAGGAGTGAATGGGGCCCAGTTTGCGTAGCCATAGTCTGATGGACACCAGCACTTTAGTGGTGAACAACCACCCCAGCTGTGGCCCAGTAGCCCAGTCACCCTGCAAACCACCCTAAAGGTGCTGTCACTATCCCTTCAGCAAGGGTGGAGGAACACAGAGCATTCAAAAAGAAGTTTTGGAGTCTCTGGGCAGCGGTAACCTTCCTAGTCCTTGAAAAGGCCAGTGTAATGGGGTGTATGCAACAGCAGAAGCACATGCCAGTTCTCAAGTAAGAGAAGGTTTATGCAATGATTGGCCATTTACTTTTTCACTTTGAACTTTAAAACTGCTGAACAAAAATGCACTTAGCTAACAGAAAGTGATCAAATGAAGCTTTGCACTACATTCATTTTGAGTACTTTAATACAGCTGTTTTTCTGTTTTTGGTGGCGAATGTTACCTATAAGGGATCCCTCTTTGATCAATCAGCCTCAAATTTGCCAATATGCAAACCATACTACTGTACTTTATTTGTCTAAATGTTTGGTGAAGATTACTGAAGGTGAGCCAGTTTTATCAATGATGAAAAATGGTCTTTCCTATGTAGTGTTGTTTCAACCTTAAATACAAATCCTCTGCAGTACATAAATATATGATCATTATAACAAAAAGCAATGCAACATAATCCCTCTCTTATCAAGCTCCACAGACCGATGGTTCCTCAATCGAAATATCTTCTGATGGCTACCCTTTGCCACAGTTTTGTTTAATCACTCTGCGGCTCCCTCTAATTGACACACCTTTTTATTTGACAAGCTCGCCCCTCTGCAGTCTTTTAACACGACAAGGAAGACCTTCTGAACATTCACAAAGCCCAACTTTTTCTTATGACTTCAGCTCCATCTCAACGCATATGGGATTGCATGATGAGCTGTTACTGCCACTGCCCCTGCTCAGGTAAGCTTCCTCTTTAATCTCACTAACTCTGTTGATCTGTACGATGGATTAGCAGTACAAAGCAAGACAGCTGCTTTGCTGAAGATCTCACACAATATCACCCATACTGATTGCCTCATATTTATTTTAACTATCTTCTGTGGCAGAAACTCTGATGGGAAGGGAGCAGGACTTCAACATCGCTCTGGCCATCTCCAGGTTTCAGGCATCCCTCTTCAGAGTTCTAGAAGACATCTGCCTTGATGGCCCTTGGGATTATGGCTCAGAATGAAGTTCTCATTGTATATTTACATATATATTCAACACCAGGGAACGCAGTATTTTACACAGCGCCACTAAAAAGGGAGGTTCTTTTTCAACACACCCATCTACCGGGCTGGGTTCTATACTACTGAAACAAGGTTACCTAATGGGAGATGGTGTGCCTTAACGGCTGGGGCGGCCGACTTTGAAGCTGGGGAGCCAGGTTCGAGCCTGGTGGGAGGCTCAAACATCTTGTGATTCTGGGCAAATCACTTAATCTCCCCGTGTCTTAAAAAAAAAAATGAATGTGTCCATCTGTAATGCAACTTGTGCTCATGTAAAGCACTCTGATACCTTTGGGTCGAGTTTGCCTTACAAAAAACAGCAACAAAATAAATGCTGTTGCTCTCCTCATTCCCTCCTTCATTACAGATAAAATGTATCACTTCTGGCAGTTTCAAAAATGACTCAGGCTGATATCTGCCCTCTGCTAATGCACTGAAAAAAACACCTTTCATCATTCATTTCAGTACCATGATGTTCAACTTAAAGGCTTGCCTTAATTGAATTGAAGAGGAACACGTCATCAAGACGACCTGACAAAAAGATGAGTTAGGATGGTGGGTCGTGACAGTGAACCAAGATATCAATATCCAGGCATGGCCCCTTCAGGAACAGCTAATTAAAGCTTTACTAAGAGCTCCCTCTTTCTGGAGGGGATTGAGTGTCTGAAATGGGCCAGTATGTAAGTTATCTATCATGAGGTCTGAGGGGCAAGGCTTGAACTCACTGGTTCTTTACTTATGGGCTGATTAACTCATGAGTAGAGGCTGACATTAAGTATTGTAAATCTAAGGGAACCTTGACTTCGAGAATGGCATGGTGTGCATTCCATGCGGAAATCATAAGGCTGATATGAGCTTTCTGAATTAAGAAAACCTGGTAGGTTCCACTGACTCTCAAGAGGCTGTGCTTGAACTTGGTTGCAGAAGCACTCAAAGGGAGACACTAGATTAGCCTTCTTTTTTTTTTTTACGGAGTTTTATATAGGGTGAACTTGACCCGAAGGTATCGGGTATCAGAGCGCTTTACACGAGCACCAGTTGCGTTACATGAGGACTCATTAATTTTTGTTAGGCACGGGGAGATTAAGTGATTTGCCCAGAATCACAGGATGTTGCATGTCCTTGCCGAGACTCGAACCCTGTTCCCCAGATTTGAGGTCGTTTGAGGAATGTTATTTCATAATGAATAATGAAAATCATTTCAAGATAGGCGTCATACATGCACATGCATTCCCATGAGACTTGTAGGAAAATGCCCCTTTTTGCGTGGTCACCCTCCCTTTTTTTGCTAGCTTTTATTGCTGGATTTTAGACTCTACACACTGGGACACTGCTGCCCAGTGCCCAGTGTATGTGCTCTGACTCTAAAAACATTTAAAAATGGTCTATACTTCTATCAGGCATATTAAACTTATTTATAAGTTCCTAGTATGTGGTACAAAACGTAAATTAAATGTCACTAGTGGACTGCAGCACACATTGTGCCATCACTAAAGTGGCAGTGCAAAACATAACAGTAGGCCTAACTACAGTCAGTAGCCTGTCTTTGCAATTTCGACCTGTCAAAAGAATCCCTTTTGACAGGCCCAAATCCTCCTTTTAAATACTAATAAGTCACCCCTAAGAAGGTCTTAAACGCACATAAGGCAGGGTGCATAGTATTTAAAAGTAGGACATGTAAATATTTTATGTTAAGCCTGTGCTTACAGTGACAAGATCCTAAAAGCCATTTCGACTGTAGCAGGGTTAGCTGTCCTATTGGAAAGCATTGGGATACAATATTACAATTAATAATGCTATTTTCACCTAAGAAATGCCTACAAAGTTTCTTCTTGCAGTTTTTAAAATATTAATTATAAGCCCAATTCACTAGTAAAGTCACATGTGTGATATATGTTACAAAAGGTACTTTTAAAAAGTCACCTTTTACCTGTTTAAAGCCTCTGAAATTCCATTTGCATGCGCTTCCAACTGTCAGCCAGGAGCTGAATATCTCCTTAGTGAAGAGTCAACTTGCTCCAGGAGTTAAAACAAAGGCCTTGGGTGTGGGGAGATGTCCTGTTCCTCGGAAAGGCTGACCATCTGGGCTGTGTCCAGGAACATAATTAACTTCAAAGAGGCCTACCCTGTCACAGGCAGATGTAGCTAACTCCTGGGCCTGCCCCATACTTTGCCCCCATAGTCAGCCACACACCACTCCCAGTGGGGGAGGAACTGCCTCCAGAATCAGTGTTGAGTGGCCACAGAGGAGGGGCTGCTTATTGCCCTGGCCACATGTGAGGGTTTCCCTCCCGCGACGGAAGGTTGCCCCGACAGATCCAACATGGCGGCCGCCATGTTAAAGACCAGAAGCAGGGTGAGCGCTCCAGTGGCTCAAGCAGGAACCTGCGGACTGCCTATCGAAGAGCAGGTGGGCGGGACCAAGGACGATAAGGAGACGCTGGGGATCGGACTCAGAGGGAAAGTGCTGGAGACGGAAGAAGGAGAGAAGACCGGAGAATCGTTCCTGCCCGAAGAGGACCATCAGAGAGGAGACCGCTCACGGAGCAACGCCCTAGAGTCCAGTACTCCTACCGGAGAAGCGAAGGCTGGGACTCCCAACTTCAGGGTCGTGGGTCCAGGCAAGTGCCCAGAGCACGGTTTATTTCTTTTAGAGGTTGGTGGGCGGGGGTTATGGGTCACTCTTCCCCGAAGTACTGAAACCCTCTTTTTCACTTAGGCAGAGCACGGAGAGAGAGCACGGGTGACGGGAGCACTCTTCCCCACATACACCAGAACAAGTGTCCTGACAGTGTCCTTTTGTTCCTTCTTTTTCGGTACCCTCCTGAGGAAAGAAGCAAGCCCGGGACGGAATCCTTATCCAGACGATAGCTGCCTATGGACCCGGAATTCCTTTGTTTCACCTCCCCCACTTTGTGACTTTTGTTTCTCTTCCTTCCCTATTCGAGACTTGAGGACCTGTCCAGGATCTATAGACTGCATAAGTATCACAGCAATAAAGAAACTTACATCACCCACAGTGACTCTAGTGTACCTAAGAGCGGGAAGTCGGGGTTGCTCAGAGTGGCCAACAGCTCACAGTGGTGTCAGAAGTGGGACTAGTGTCTAGACGATATGACACGACCCCTCACCATGGAGGCTATAGTAACCCAGTTAGCAGAGGGCCAACGTCACCTACAGTTCGTTTTCGAGGAACAAACCAAAATGGCCCAGCGTGAGTGCGAGGCGCTACAGGCAGCACTAAAAGACCAAGTGTCCCTCATGACCATGAACCAACAGGTCCAGGACACAGCTATCATGCGCCTCACAGACGCCATAACACCCACACGAGCACATCCCAACGCACCCGTGACCGTTTTGCAGAAATTTCAGGAGGGCGACGACCCTGATTTCTTTTTTGTTAATTTTGAGAGGGTTCTTTCCACAGCGGCCTGGCCACAAGAGAGATGGGGACAATACATAGCCCCTTTGTTGTCTGGTGAGCTCCAAGCAGCTTTCCAGGTGGCCAACCCTGCAGGGACTACCCCCTATGGGGAAATAAAAAGGGCTATCCTGGAGAGATTAGGTTGCGACCAGGAATATTATCGCAACCGCTTCCATAAAGAAAAATGAGCAGCTGGAGATAACCCCCGTGCTCTGTACTACAGGTTAAGGGATCTTGGGAATCGTTGGCTGCAACCGTCCTCCTCCTCCATAGATGATGTAGCGGAAAAGATCTACCTAGAGCAGTATCTAGAGGCTCTCCCCCTTAGTACCCGGGCGTGGGTCAAACAACATCCCCATCTTACAGTCACTATGGCTGTTGACTTGGCATGTGCCTATCATAGATCCCCTGAGTTTATGGCCCAACCCCAGCGCTTCCCTATAGGCCAACCCCGACCCCGACTAAGACAACCACAGAGGGTCGGACCCCTCCTCCCCCGGTAAAATATACACCTCGACAAGCTGTAGGAACACAACCCTTACAGGGCCCCCAATGCTTCCACTGTGCAGAGTGGGGCCACATAGCTCGTCAATGTCCTTCTCGTAATCCTCCCCAGGAACCCATGGAAGTGGGATATACCAGAGGGTGTATTTACATAGCAGGGGAACCCCATCAGAGATATCAGAAGAAAATACTAGTAAACGGAAAACCGGTGGTAGCCCTGTTAGATACGGGATACCATCATACGGTCATCAGCAGAGAGCTCATACCAGAGGTTCAGAACCCTGGGAGGGAGTACATTAAGGTCACTTGTGTACATGGAGAAAAAAAGTTATACCCATTAACAGAGGTCCTACTGACCATAGACGGAGAACCCCTCTTAAGAAAGGTAGGGGGCTATACCCTCACTTCCTGAAACCATTCTCTTAGGGACCGACCTTCCCCGCTTCCATGAGTATTTATCATCCCTTTCTTCCCCTTCAGCCATGGTGGGGTGGTTGGGGAGTGCCCCATTTTCCCAAACATCTATAGAGGGCCCCTCTGTCAAACGGAGAAAAACCCGCAGGGAAAAGAGGGAAGAACGGACTTTGTATCGCAAGCCCTATGATGTCCTGTCTATTCCTATCCTTGTTTCTCCAGATGAATCATAGACACCAAACCGGAGCTTTCGAGCCGCCCAGAGGGATGATGGGACACTACCACATGCCTGGGACCAAGCTCAGGAGGATCACCCAGAAAAGGTAGGCCCCTTTTTCTGTGAAGAAAAGGACTGTTATACAGGGTGTCCCGGGAGTCTGGACAAACTAAGGAACAACTGTTGGTCCCAAAAGCCTTTCGAGAGCACGTGTTGGACCTTGCCCATAACCAGGCAGGGGGTGGCCACTATGGGAAGGAACATACATTGAAGTATTTGTTAAACAAGTTTTATTGGCCTGGGGTATATCAAGAGGTAGCTCGGTATTGTGCTGCTTGTGTCCGATGCCAGCTGGTGAACAACCCCGTACTTCCCTGAGCTCCCTTACAGCCCCTGCCAATAATTGACGTACCATTCCAGCGGGTGGGTATGGATCTTGTAGGACCCCTGCTTCCCTCCGCCTGTGGACACCAGTACATATTGGTTCTGGTTGACTACGCCACCAGGTACTTGGAAGCGATACCCCTCACTAGTACGACTACCACTGCAGTAGCCCAGGCCATGGTCTCCTTTTTCTCCCGCGCAGGTTTTCCCCGTGAACTCCTAACAGACAGACCAGGGCACCCCGTTCGTGTCACGACTCATGAAGCAAATATGTGACCTCTTGGGCAATAAGCAGATACGTACGGCCGTCTACCATCCCCAAATGGATGGTTTGGTCAAGAGGTACAACAAGACGATTAAAACCATGCTAAGAAAAACCATAGATAAGGCAGGGAGGGACTGGGACCGCCAGTTACCCTTAGTATTGTTCGCTATAAGAACACATGAACAGAGGTCTACCGGGTTTTCTACATTCGAGCTATTGTTTGGGAGAAAACCCCGTACCCTCCTTGATATGGCAATCGAACAATGGGTGGAGGAAGAAGATGAGAGCAAACCACTGTTGCAGTACAGTACGACCCTAAGAAACACTTTGACATCTCTTTGGGAGGAGGTCCATGCAAATATGGAGAAAGCCCAGACCCAACAGAAGCGGTGGTACAATAGGAACACAAAACTAAGAGACTTTAAGATGGGGGACCTTGTCTTGATATTATTACCCAGTACAGAAAAAAAGCTATTGGCCACATGGCAAGGACCTTACAAAGTTCTGGACAAGGTAACTCCTGTTTCCTATCGTTTAGCTGTACCGCACAAATCCCAAACTGGACAAACGTACCATGTCAACCTCTTAAAATCCTGGGAAGGTCCCTTACCATCAACTTCATGCACAGACGTCCATATACACTACGTTTCCCTTGACCGACCCCTTGAGATCCCTACGGTTACTCCCGCCACGGGTGAGTCAGAGACGGTCCAAATAGGAAAACAATTGACGAGAGAACAGAAACACCAACTATTGTCTCTATGTTCCTCATTTTCTGATGTTCTGTCAGGAAGACCGGGACGTACAAACCTAGTTGAACACCACATAGACACAGCAGGGGCAAGACCCATACGTTTGAGACCATACCGCATACCCGCCGCAAGAAGACAGGCCGTGGACCAAGAGGTACAGGCTATGCTGAAAGCGGACATCATAGAACCCTCCCACAGTACCTGTCCTCCCCAGTCGTTCTTGTTCCCAAACCTAATGGAAGCATAAGGTTTTGCATAGACTTTCGACAGCTGAATGCCATCTCTAAATTTGATGCATACCCAATGCCACGGGTGGACGAGCTCATAGACCGGTTAGGAGACGCCAAAGTAATGTCCACAATCGACCTCACAAAAGGGTACTGGCAAATCCCTTTGTCCCCAGACGCCCGAGAAAAGACCGCCTTCTCCACCCCCTCTGGCTTGTTCCATTTCAAGGTCCTCCCCTTTGGCCTACACGGCGCCCCAGCAACATTTCAGAGGTTGATGGATGTCCTCTTACACACCCACCAAACATATGTAGTTGCGTATTTGGACGACATAGTCATCCACAGCCCTGACTGGGAAACGCACCTCATCCACTTTGAAAAAGTCCAACACACACTCAAAAGGGCCGGCCTCACCATCAACCCCAAGAAAACCACCTTTGGTACGGATCACATTGAATACCTCGGGTACGACATACAAGCAGGGAAAATTAGACCGCAGGTAGACAAACTGGAAGCTATCACTAACATCCTGCGCCCTACCACCGGGAAAGATGTTCGCTCCTTCTTAGGGCTGGTGGGTTACTATTGAAGATTCATCCCTCACTTTTCAGCTATTGCTAGTCCCCTCACAGACCTGCTAACAAAAGCCATGTCAGGGAAACCCCTCCAGTGGTCGACTCCCCAACAGAGTTTTACACAGCTAAAGGAGGCCATATGTAACACCCCTGTTCTCATATGTCCTGACTACCATAAAACCTTTGTTCTTCAAACTGATGCCTCTGGCAGGGGCCTTGGTGCTGTCCTCTCCCAGCCCGATGAGAAAGGTGATCTACGACCTGTCCTGTTTTTAAGTCGTAAGATGTTCCAGAGGGAGACTCGATATGCCACTATAGAACAAGAATGCCTGGCCATCAAATGGGCTATAGAGGCCCTTCAATACTATCTTTTAGGACGACAGTTTCTTCTGCTGACCGATCATGCCCCCTTGACTTGGATGTCTCAAAACAAGGACTCCAACCCTAAAGTGCTTCGCTGGTTGCTTGCTTTGCAGTCCTTCTCCTTCCGCACCATACATGTTCCAGGGAGGTTGCAGGCGAATGTGGACTTCCTTTCCCATTGTCCCGTGTCCGAATGGCCCACACGTCCATTCCTGAAAGGGAGGCAGTGTGAGGGTTTCCCTCCCGCGACGGAGGGTTGTCCCGACAAATCCAACATGGCGGCCATGTTCCAGACCGGAAGCAGGGTGAGCGCTCCAGCGGCTCAAGCAGGAACCTGCGGACTGCCTATCGACGAGCAGGTGGGCGGGACCAAGGACGATAAGGAGATGCCGGGGATCGGACTCAGAGGGAAAGTGCTGGAGACGGAAGAAGGAGAGAAGACCGGAGAATCGTTCCTGACCGAAGAGGACCATCAGAGAGGAGACCGCTCACGGAGCAACGCCCTAGAGTCCAGTACTCCTAACGGAGAAGCAGAGGCTAGGACTCCCAACTCCACGGCCCAGGAGGGTCGTGGGTCCAGGCAAGTGCCCAGAACACAGTTTATTTCTTTTAGGGGTTGGTGGGCGGGGGTTATGGGCCACTCTACCCCGAAGCACTGAAACCCCCTTTTTCACTTAGGCACAGCACGGAGAGAGAGCACGGGTGACAGGAGCACTCTTCCCCACATACAGTAGAACAAGTGTCCTGACTGTGTCCTTTTGTTCCTTCTTTTCCGGTACCCTCCTGAGGAAAGAAGTAAGCCCGGGACGGAATCCTTATCCAGACGATAGCTGCCTATGGACTCAGAATTCCTTTGTTTCACCTCCCCCACTTTGTGACTTTCGTTTCTCTTCCTCCCCTATTCGAGACTTGAGGACCTGTCCAAGATCTATAGACTGCATAAGTACCACAGCAATAAAGAAACTTACATCACCCACAGTGACTCTAGTGTAGCTAAGAGCGGGAGGGTGGGGTTGCTCGGAGTGGCCACCAGCTCACAGCACACTTCTAAGGTGGGCAGTGGAGCTCTGCAGAGGGGAAGAAAGGTTCTGCCATATTGGATTTTGGTAGAGAGGGGCTTTGTGGGACTGTTTGCAGTACGACACACAGGAACTGCTGCAAACATGGACAGGGTTACCCATGGAAACTTTTTCCCTATTGGTCAGGGAGTGGCCAGAAGTTACCACCACCAGTATCAGGCATAAATATGTCACCCCTGGGCATTGTCTTCCGAACACTCCTGGACCTGTGGACGTCAGAAGATAGACTGAATCTGCTGTTGAGACCTGTGAGGAGATCTGAAAGGTTGTACCTGCTCCCACTTGTATCCAGGACAAAGAAGTGGACTCCAAGGGTCAGTTGGCTGGCCTCCTGTTAAGCTACAGGAAAACAAGAAGCTTCTAGAGCCCATTTTCCTGAAGAGCCCAGTTGGCCAGTTCCATCTGAGCCAGCTCTGGACCCTGCTGGTGGCTTCTGCTGGAGTGAGAGTTGGCTCCTAAGTGCTGTTCCTGAGGTTGTTGGACCATTGGCTGTGTCAGTGTGTACTCCTCCTAACATACTGAAAAACTTGGGACTTAGAAACTTTTTGGCTCCAAAAGCCTCTGGGTGACCGGGGCAAACCTTCCAAGTTGATGTGGCGAAAGTGCGTTGCCGCTGGGCCAAAGATTCAGGTGGCTTCTGCTCTGAGCTTTTCCACAGCAGCAAATCAGTTTCAGCGGGACATCGCGGAGAAGCTGTCTAGCCTCATGGAGCCCTGTTTAAACACAGCTCTCAACTTTGCCACGCTGGAGGAATCCGAGCTGCAAAAAGTGACAAAGTCTGAAGGTAGAAATCTTCCCTGGGCAAAGGTGGTAAAAGTATCTGGCCGGCGGGAATCCTTCCTTGGGCATGAATTCTGATTTTCTTCCACTTGGAGCTTTCCTAGAAAAAGTCAACAGCTTAACCAGGACCTCATCTAAAGGCGATCCACCCCCTTGGAGGCATTCTCTGTAATTGTGTGCTGCCTTGCCCACTGAGGATATTTTTTACTTCCAGTTCAGAGACTAATGAAGGAGGTGAAATTTAAGCCTGGGACAAACCTAGTTTCTGTATCTGACTTGTGCTCCATTGTGGTTGCCCCTAAATTGCGCCTAGGTTCTGGTCAAGTACAACCAGGTGACCGTGGTTGGCGCTTATCGTTTTTTACCTCTAATTTCATTTACAACTATAAAAATGTATATCAGCGGTTCCCCTTATTGGATTTTTGTCATTTTGGTGTCATTTTATTCATGAAATTATTCTCTGCTTTTTATAAATTAGAGTGGGATTTTTATTGTGTTGTGTTTTCTTAACTGTTTTGCTACTTCTAAAGGCTTTACACATTTTCATAAGTTAAGCCTGTCTGTTCTATGTCATAGCTACTAGGGGCTGAGCTCAGGTTTAAATGTCTGAAACCTTTACTGGACCTAATAAGTATATTGATATTATTACTTGTGGTTGACTATCATCCACCCCAAATAATAATCCGCTTTCTCACAGAAATGCATCCTTGCCAATCTTGGAAATGTTTAAAAATCATTCCAAGATGGGTGCCATGCATGCACACAAACAGATGGCATCTTACAATGGGTTTTCCCATTAATAATGGTCCTGATGGATATGGGGATGCTGTTACAGATTCTCAGTGCATAGATGGACTGGATCAACATCCTGTGATTCTGGGCAAATCACTTAATATTTCTGTGCCGGTGGACATTGCCTGGTACCTTCACGGGTGATAAGCCGCGCTATATATATATCCACAAATGATTAAGTCCTGGTTGGCAGAGCGTTGCGAGATCCCACATTAAGAATGTGTCATGCAGCGGTGTTTCAAAGGAGCTGCGGGGCTGCAATGCTGAGTCCTGCGTCATCTTCAAGTATTTCGTTGATGAAGGGTTTGCGATGCGAGAGCCTCTGTTGAGGATGCATTGCGCAGCTGCACTTCTGAGGGGACTGCAGGCTGCAATGCGAGGTCTGGTGTAGGGGATGCGTTGCGTTGCAGTGGTTCCGATGTGGCTGCGAGGAGATGCATTGTGCTGTGTCAGATCTGCTTCACAGGACCGCAGCTGGGCTAGCAGAGCACCTTCAGGCCCACTGGCAGGGGTCCAGGACTGGGGTGGCACCACTTGGGGATAAGTCTCACCGGAGGCAGAGTCCAGGTGCTGGGTGCAAGGTGATTGGAGCCTTGTTTGTCCTCTGATCAGGAGGCCAGTTGACTAGCCCTTGGAGTCACTCTGGTGGTCCTGAGTTTAAGATGCAGGTCCAGTCCTTCACTCAGGCAACAGGGCAGCAGGGCAATCAAGTAGAAGTCTTTCTTGCATAGCAGAATAGCAGTCCTTCTGAGCCTTCCACAGGTCCAGATGTGTACGGAAGAGTTGAGTCTGGGGGTCCAATATTTATATCTGGTGCCTATTTTGAAGTAGGAGAAGGTTATAGATAATTCCGTTTGAAGTTCTTGAAGTTCCCTGTCTCCCCTGTCCTCCTCCAAGCTGGTTGCTTGAGCAATGCAGTGGTGACAAGTCCTTTGTGGGAAGGCAGTGCACAGCCTATTCAGTTGCAAATGGGGCTGTGCCCAGCTCCGCCCTCATCCTGCTATTTGATGGCCCATCCAGGCACACCTAATCCTTCTATTGTGGGGCTGTCTGTGAGGAATAAACAAAGCCCAACACCCAACTACACTCAGTCATGTGAGCCACGAACAGGCTGCAAACACCAAATACTTAGGGCAAGAAAATGGGAACTTTCTAAAAGTGTCATTTTCAAAATTGTAACTTAAAATCTGACTTCCCCATTGAAGAGTAGTTTTAATTACAATTTCTCAGACACCAAACATGACATTCCTATCAGCTCCCAATTGAAAGTTATCACTTATTAAATGTAATAAGTTAACCTAATGTTATCCTATGGGAAAGGTAGGTCTTGCAGTAGTGAAAACCAAATTTAAGAGTTTTCCACTACCAGGACATGTAAAAGTTAAAATTGTCCAACTTTTTAAATACACTGCACCCTGCTCTATGGGCTATTTAGGGACTACCGCAGGGTTGATTTAAATGTATTGAAAAGAATGGCTTGGACCTGCCAAGAGGTTTATCTTGTGAGGTCAAAATGACAGGTTAAAAATGCACACAGGCTACAATGGCAGGCCTGAGACATGTATAAAGGCTACTTAAGAAGGTGGCACAATAAGTGCTGCAGGCCCACTAGTAGCATTTAATTTACATGCCCTGGTTACATGTAGTGCTACTTTACTAGGGACTTAGAAGTAAAATTAAATGTGCCAATTGGGTGTAAGCCAATTTTATCATATTTAAAGGAGAGAACACAAGCACTTTAGCACTGGTTGGCAGTGCTAAAGTGCGCAGAGTTCTAAAAGCCAAAAAAACAGGTTCAGAAAATGGGAGGGTGAAGGCAAAAAGTTTGGGGATTTCTCTGCAGAAAGGACTAAGTCCAGCAAGTAGGGAGAAGGCAGGAAGTGATGACACTTCCTCAGCGGATGGAAGATAGGAAATCCAGTGATGTCACCTCCTGTGTAGATGGTTAATGGAAAATGCAGTATCTCCCTTCCTGTGCAAATGGATGATGGACAATGACGCCCTCTTGCTTGGCTTCTTCTTTCATGCAGGCAGCTGTGCTGTCAAGCTAGACCTTAAAAAGCATTGGCAAAACGACTAGGTCTGGGCCCCGATATCAAAGATGGGAACTATGTATGTATGTATGTATGTATGTAAGGGATTTGTAAAGCGGAATCACCCCCGCAGGGGTATCTCCGCGCTACCATAGAGAGGGTGCAAGACAGACACAGATCAGTCCCGAAATAATTCCGTCTTCAGGAGTTTCCTGAAGCGAAAAAGACTGGGGCATTTGCGCAAGTCCTCCGGCAAGGTGTTCCAGTATTTCGGGGCAAGGTAGGCAACAGTTTTGCCTCCTGTTCGTATTTTCCTGTAGCGGGGTACCACAAGCAACCCTTTACCTTCTGATCTGAGTCGACGATTTGGACAATAGACTTTAAACTTGTCCGCCAGGTAGCTAGGGCTCGTACCATAAAGAGCTTTATGAGCGAGGCAACAAAGCTTGAATTTAATTCTCTGGCGGATAGGGAGCCAGTGGAGTTGTTTTAACAATGGACCTGGGAAGGTGCGAGGTGGCTTTTTGAGAGCCAGGCGTGCAGCAACATTCTGTACAATCTGTAATCTGCTGAGAAGAGATTCATTAGCATGCCAGTAAAGCATTGTAATAATCCAGGCGGCCAATGATCAAAGCCTGAATCAGAGTTCTACGTACAGAAAGAGGCAGCCACAGGAACACTCTACGCAAAAGGCTCAGGGTATGGTAGCAGGTCCCTGCAGTAGTCATGATTTGATCCTTCATTGATAACAGTACATCCAAACGGACCCCTACTATAACCTTTATTTGTGCAACATTAATTATTTTCTATATTTCTTTGAAGATCTTCACTCGCTCACCATTTTGGTGGGGTCTGACCTGCTCATTTTAGGCAACTCGAATAAGTCTAGTGGGCATGTTTCATAAGCATTGGGAGAGGCTTCGTGCCTGCAAATAATATTAAACAAAGAGTAAACAGAGCTAAAAGTCTGATAACTGAATTTGGAAAATTATTGTTTGTTCTGAATTAGCTTTCATGTTTATTTTAAGAGGGCCAGGTTTTAGGTATTTTTCCATTATTACAGTTTGTGAATAGAATGCGCTTGTAATCTAAACCGTCGTTGCAAAGACTTCAGACTGATGCGCTGCAATCTACGCTGGAGGCAAGACTTTCCAAGGGATAGAATGCTTTTCCTCCGACCGACTTTTAATCAAGTTGACATACCATCGCGACAATGGAAAGGAGCGGTTCCCTCATTCAGATTTATGTCAGTGCAGTTTAAGCAAATGCCCGTCAATAGCCAGTGAGAGGGAGAATGCTGCTATCTGCCGAGGCCTCCTTTGGATTACTGTATGCAAAGAATAATTTTCATGATTACTGAAAGGAAAATTCCCTCTGCCGTTTTTTCAAGCATATTTAAAAGTGATGATTTCACTAAACTCAAATTGGACGGCTTCGTGTAAATTCCAGTTAGCCTCTGGCACGGAGCAGCCCTAATGCTGAGCTCACACAGCTCAAACTTCCTGTCAGCGTTTACTCCCAGCACCGCAGGGAGCCACAGAGTTTCCCGGGTCAGTTTGCAGTATAGCTAGTGAGGAATTGGCAAGAGGAAGGTCGACGACGAGTTATCATCGCTTGTTTTTTTTAGTGGCATTTAATGGATGCATGGCACAATTTAATTTTTTTAGTAAAAAATGACCACTGGATATTAAACAATATTGGATCGTGAATTGACTTCAGGAAGTGCCATAGATTTGTGAATCAGGATTACCGCTGATTGTAAATGGCAGTTTCAGCGGCCTTCTTGGCAGTGTTGCAATCGTCTACCATAGTCTGAGGTATAGAATTACCCCAGTGTGTAACCACTGCTGCTGATAACAACCAACTGAAGGTAAAAAAGACAGCCTGCAAAAAACATAGGGGTGTATTTACAAGGGGATAGTGCCACCAGAACTTCACTTTTAGCGATGTTCTGGTGGTGCTAAGCCCTTCTCCTTATTTACAAAGTGGTGTTAAGCCACTGTATATATGGGCCCTTTACACGCATCACTTAGCGTGAAAGGGGCGTGCAATGGGTGTTGCTGTAGGCGTTCCACAGCAACACCCATTGCTTTTTGATGCTGCCCACATTTACAAGTATGTGTAAATCTGAGGCAGTGCCAAAAACTAATGCCATGCAAGAGCAACTGTTAGAATGGCGAAACGAGGAGAAATACTTTTATTTCTCCTCGTTTTTGCTTTTTCTATGTGTGAGGTATTCTGCAGCACACATAGAAAGAGTAAAACGCCATTAATGATTGTTTATGTGCAGGAAGGGACACCTTATAATGATTTGTTACTTCTATGTATGCTGTAGAATGCAGCACACATAGAAGTAACAAATCGCCATTATGGGATTGTTTATGTGCAGGAAGGGACACCTTCCTGCACGAAAACAATCATTCCCTGCAATGCAGGCACACCCTTGCACTACGGTGCCAGGGTGCCTCCGTTGGTACTAGGCAGCTAATTTTAGTGCTAGGGAAAATACAGGGGTGCGCCGTTTTGTAAATCTGACGCATCCCAGCGTTTTGGAAATGTCGGAGCATGCCGCTGCCTGGCGCAGCTCCGCGCTCCGACCTTTCGTTGTAAATATGCCCCATACATTCATGCACTTAACAGCTAAACAAATACCTTCGATATGAAATTCATACAGCAGGCCAAATCATGTGCTAATTTTGGGCCATATCCTATACGACAAAACACTCTTGATAATTACACAAGTGTTTAGTGACAATTCATGATTCACATTGGGGAACTTAGTTGTGAGATTACTTTTTCACAGGCCATTTTATTTTTGGAGTAAATTGCAGTATTATCAGGTGATATTTTTGCCGGTGTAATGTATTTACCTTAGGTGTTAATAGTAGCCCTGACAGTCACCCTGCAGAGCTGACTACTACTAGACAATACTGTCTTCTTCTATAACAGGAGTCATTTCTAACCAGTAGTAATTTCTATTTTCCACCAAGGTAATTCCTGCCATACATTCAATGATCAACATACATTTAAAGAATCATTTTTTGGAGGTGGGAGAAAGTAACAGATCTTAAGTAGCCCGAACTACCACCTAGTAGTCTGCAGATCACAAGATAAAATCCCTGTAAGGCCTGCCTTTCGTCCTTGAGAGCTTGATGAAATGTGTAGCAATGAGTTGTCGTTGTGAGGAGAAGTGCGAGTGGGGGAGGGGATGTGCTGGAGTGAAGTGTGGTGAATAGAAGCTGGTGGCATGTTTGTCATTGTCCAGCATGGTGACATGCGAGGGAAAAAATGGATCTTGTTTCAAATGGAAAGTGGCATTAAAAGATATTTGGGTGTTATCAGCGAAAGCTCTCCTGATACACATTTTAATTATCTCTGCTCATTTTCATGGGACTAATGAATGTAATACTCAGCTGATCACCTTTTATTCAGTAAAGAAGCACTATTGGCCATTGGTAATACCCGTTTCCATGGACGAAAGGGTTTTGCTGCCCTCTTAGCTCCTGTCCCCACTGGGGAATTCCTTGGTGTGCCAGGTTAAAGGGCCATCTCTAGCTTTGTTATCCTGTACTATCTTTCAAATTTATCACGACGCACTAACTATCAGCACTGATAAGTACAGGATTTTTTAAATGAAAGAGGAAGAGAATCCACTGTCACTATGGTATCACGTCATTCATGACAGACACTCGATTCCCTAAACTACAGCACCCATGCATGTTGCAGTGTCTAAGTGTGGAATATATGACGATACAACGCGTTCCATTACAACGTGGTATTTTACATCGCGGTTTTTACAACGCAAGTCGTTACAACGACTTGCGCTGGAGGGCGCTGGACTTAGGAATAGTATGATTTACTATTCCAACTCCAGTCTACGTACAGTAGGGAAGGTGTTGGAATAGTAAATTATACTATTCCTTAGGTTAGAGCGCCATCCAGCGCAAGTCGTTGTAACGACTTGCGTTGTGAAAACAGCGATGTAAAAGCATCGCGTTGTAACAGTTGCGTGGTAAAGGATGTCTCCCCTAAGTGTGCCATCACATGATGGTGATGACTCCCACAGAGGACTAGCGTGCAAAGAATTCTCACTCACCTTCCTGTGTCCCATACATTGTATAAGAACATTAAAAAAATGTGCTAAGAGCATTGACGGAGGCTTCCATGCATGTGCATATTTAAATCATTTAATATTCTAAATGTTAGTCAATAAAGGATGTATTAAAGATCTTCTGTTTCCATAGTGTCAGCAGCTGTAGCTTATCTCCTGGACCTCCTTATGTGCTCTGATGTCAATAGTTGCAAAACAATAGGCAAACTTTGCCAGAGCTACAAAATGAGGTGGCTGGTGGATGTAACCAGAAGTAAAATCCCTTACAGAAAGGGCACATCTCAGTATGAAGAAGTAGTCACTGCCATTATAATTATTGTCCACTGCTCAAAATGTTTTTTCCCTCTGATAATTTATAATGGTTGGCCGATGCACTAGTTTCACAACCCTAACATTCCATCCAGTTGCATTTTATTTTGAGGAGTGCAATGACTACTTATTTTGGATACCATGACTGAATTATTGTGGGGAAGGGGCTCCAATTTACATTAGCCAACATAGTATCCTGAAAAATGTCAGAAGACAATAAGATGCGGAGATTTTGCTGTTCTTCAGGCGGCTTTTACATCCAGGGAAGCATTAGCCTGTGAAATGACAGGACAGTAAATGTTTGGAAATTTGGATTTTTATTAACTTCAGACCTATGCGAGAGACAGAATGACTCTTGCCGGACAGTGCCTGAGGCATGGTATCAGAGAGCATAGGTAGGCCCTGCCATCCAAATAAACTGAAGCCCTTAGACAAGAGCTGGTCATAGCCAATCAGCTCCCACCGGTCATAACATTTATTATACAGAGGACCCTCCATTGAGGCACAGTCTATTCTGTTGTAACAAAACCGAGGACATTCAATTACACACCAACCTTCTAGTCCTTTCCATATCAAACATCACTGCTCCATTCATGCAAGCTCCCCTTACTAACTATTTTGCATTTTGGCCTGTGGTTCTGCAAAATACAAATGTAGGGTATGGCCACATGACTCAGGATGTGCTGTCCCCATGTATCATGAAACTCTATGCTCACCCATGCAAGGAAGTGTTGGGCAGGCAAGAACACGCCACCATTGCAAGTCATTGTACCTGTGAAATTATTCAAGTCTGTGGCCACATACACAGGTAACGCGTTTCAACCGCTGGCACGACCTTTGTCAAACCCATTTGCGCCACCATTTTTCTTTTCATTTATACTCCCACATAGAGTCTCAAAACAATTAAAGTGACAGTGCAATATTATTAGCTAAAGTGACACGTGTAATTTTTCTATTTTTCAATTTTTTTTAAGAAAGTGACTTGTGCCATTTTTGTTGCCTAAATCTTAACAAACATCATAATGGACCCTGTGCCAGTATGAAATTAAAAACAACAATTATTAAGTATACATTCACAATTAGAAAAACAGCTCTGCGGTTAGGTTGTGAAATATTTGTTGTTATATAACACCAGCATGCCTATTTTGCAAAATTCACCATTACACAAACAATATAATATAATCTTTCATCTACCTGCAAACAGACTTAAACCGCATGGATGCCTAGTGCCTCAGCATTTCTTCTGATATGATCAAAGCATCATACAGGGCAAGTGCCCATTGTAAGCTGACTGATTCATACAAAAGATAAATCTTAAATAATCATTGTTTAAAATATACCTAAGATTCCTACTGTTTTAAAATAAACCTAATTGGTGTTAAAGTGCCGTGCATATGATTAATGTGAAACTCTTAGAAACTTGGATAAAACTCTATAATTTGGATTGGACTTAAAAACTAAATTTCAAAGAGAATTTCATTAAAATTGAAACCATACTATCTGAGGAACTCATGTATGCCAGTCTTATTTGTTAACTCATAAGTGGACATGCAGATCTTCTTTAGTATTGAGGCCATTAGGGATCTTGGAATTAAACAGTAAAATATATTTAGATTCCAGCTGTCTCAGATATTTTTCTCTATTTCCACCCCTTATTCTGTTTGGCACCTGATCTAACACAAAATATTCCAAATCCTTTACATTACTTCCATGTACCAATTCAAAGTGCCTCGCTACTGGGTAAGTTTGGTCCTTATTTTTGATGGCTCTAATGTGTTGTAGGATGCGTTGATGTACATGCAAAATGGTACTGCCTATATAAAGCTTCAAACAACTGCATCTTAGAGCATATACAGCAAACTCACTTCTGAAATTCAAGGGTTTCATGATCCTTCACTTCCTTTCAGAGAAGGGTAAAGGCACTTCTGTGGTATTTACACCATAATTGCAAGCTTTGCATCTATGACATCGCCTGAATCCTTTGCTCCCACTCAGCCATGTTTCTTGTTGCTGTGTGCCAGGACTATTGTTTACAAGATCAAGATCTTGCCTCATCGATCTTGCTTTGCGGAAAGTGATAAGTGGTCTGTTTTGCATTTTAGGCCCTAGTACTGGATCACTACGCACTAAATACCAATGTTTCTGAAAGATGTCTCTAATCTTGTGATGCTGTATATTGTACCCAGTAATAAAACGAAACTTTTGATCTAGCTGGTTTGGTGGATGTTTTTTGTTTTTATCTGAAAAAATTAGCTGTTCTCTAGGTTTTGAATTTGCTTTGTTCTTAGCCTTCTCCAAGATAACTTTGCTGTAGCCTTGTGATTCAAACCCATCACTTAATTCTGTTTGCGCCTTATAAAGCTGCTCCGGGGTACTACAATTCCTTCTCATACGCAAATTCTCTGCGTAAGGGATACCGTTAATTTCGTAGGATGGAAACTACAGCATGCAGTATAGTATTTCCTGCAGTGCTCTTTCGAAACGTTTTAGTTTGTAGTTTTCCATCAGCTACGTAAATCGTTAAATCCAAGAACTGTACTTCCCTTTCACTGAGATAAGACGTAAAGTGCACATTCAGTTAATTCCTGTTGAGTCTCTTCACAAAGTCCTCTGCTGTCAACTTGTTACCTCGCCATATTATAAAAAGGTCATCGATATAACATGACCGTAGAACCACATTTTCTGTCATCTCCTGGGCATACTGGGTTGCCAGCACCTGCTCCTCCCACCAGCCCATATGCAGATTCGCATAGCTGGGGGCGAAGCAGGTGCCCATGGCTGTCCCTCTCAATTGTCGATAAAGATCTGTTCCAAAGAAAAATATGTTGTTACGTAGACATGACCCTATCATGCTCAACAGCATCTCAGTGTGTTTATATAAAGTTAATTGTCGGGAACTCAAAAAATACTGAACTGCCCATATGCCATCAGTATATGAGATACTTGTATAGAGGGAGGAGACATCCAAAGTCATCACTAAATAGTCCTCCTCCCAATCGATGTCATATATTTTCTTCAGAAAATCACCCGTATCTTTGGTCTAGGATGACAAATTTTTAACTGAGTCCTGTGGGTAATCAAGATATTTTGATGTATTTTCAAATAAGCTTCCAATGCCTGATATGATTGGATGGCCAGTTGGCACATTTATGCTCTTATGTATTTTTGGTATAAGATACATGATTGGCGTAATAGGTGACTCTACTCTGAGGAACCTAAATTCTGCTTGTGAAATGAGCCCTGATGATTTTCATTGTGCCAAATCTAGATGGAATTTCATTGTGACATCTTGGACTGTACGTTTATCAATTTTCAAATAACATTGACTGTCATTTAATTGACTCATTGCCTCTTCTTGATACATAGTAAGTGGCCAAAGCACTATATTTCTGCTTTTATCTGCCTGCCTTATTACTATATCTGGTTGTGAACGTAACTTGGTCATCAAACTCTTGTATCCTATCTCTAATGGATCTGTCAATGCATTATAATCTTGCTTGACATACAATTCCTTTAGATCTTGTACCACCAGGTCTGAAAATAGATCTATGGAGTCCCTTGGAACCATAGGTAAAAAGACCGACCTTGGCTTAAATGGTGTTCTGTCCTTCCATATACATTCAAATCTTGTTCCCTGATTAAAGAATCACCAGCTATGGTATTTGTGTCCCCTCTAGAAAGATTGTCCAAATCTCTTAACAAGTTAAAATCAGAAACCAACAAATTGTCAGAGTCTTCATTCAGTTCAAGGTGTTGTTGCCCAGATGCTTTTCTGTTGTCAAAATACTTTGCCAACCTTAATTTTCTGACAAATGTAAAACATTCTATTCTAGTCTGGACATAGTCAATATTCTCTGGGGCACAATACGATAGACCACAAGAAAGAATTTTCTTTTCCACTGCATTTAATTCAAGGTCAGTTAAATTCACTATGTTGATATTTTCATTACTTATTTGTTCTTTTGCTGATTTATATTGCCAGTAGGTAGTTAAATTTAGGACCTAGTTTGTATAGGAAAAGCATTTTTTGATTTGCCAATATCTTTGGCGCCGTTTGACGAATGTTCGCGAAATTTTCAAAACTAATGGGGTGCTCTAGTCAGCTCCTGTCTTGAAAGTTTCTGGGTGATTCGTCAAGCGGGGGCCGAGAAAAAAGGGGGGTCCCAAAACGTCTTTTCTCCATGTTAATTTCTGTAGGAACTTTTGTCGCGGCTACAGCCCGAACTACTGAACGGAATTACACCAAATTTGGCAGAGAGGTTGCTCTTGGTCCAGAGTGCACTCTTTGCTTTAAATGGTGTAAATCCGTTCAGTAGTTCCTGAGAAACTAAAAAATAAAAAATATCGATATCTGGTGACCGTGGTGGATCCGCGAACCCTCCGATCACGAGCTTCATTCTGATTGGCTGCCAACACTTCAAACCAAGAAGTGTTGGCAGTCATCTTGTGACTCGGTATATATATATATATATATATATATATCACTAAACAAAGCAACTTTGTGGGCTTCAGACCTCTGCACACTTTACTCCTGCTCAACCAGTGGTAAAGTGCTTGTTCTCTCCCTTGTAAACATGGTAAAATTGGTATATACCTAACTTGCACATTTAATTTACTTATAAGTCCCTGGTAAGGGTACTACATGTACCCATGGCCTGTAAATTAAATGCTAGTAGTGGGCACTCACTGTGCTACCCCTGAAGTATCACTGTAAAACATGTCTCAGGTGTGCCACTGCAGCCTGTAGTGCAGTTTTAAACTGCCCTTTCAACCTGACAAAATAAACCTTTTGCCATGCTTAAATCTTCCTTTTTAATACTAATATGTCACCCCTACAGTAGGCCCTAAAAATTAATGGGATAGGGTGCATGGTTTTTAAAAAGTAGGACGTGTACTTAATTTTAACCCTAAAGTTGTTTTTCACTGTAGCATGGGTAGCTCTCCCATAAACAAACACTGGGTTAACTTATTACATTTAATAAGTGATAACTTCAGTTGGGAACAGCTGAAGAAATACTTCTTCCTCTCATCTGAATTTCAATTTAAAATCCTCTTTAATTGTAAGGTCAGATTTTAAGAAGAAAGATTCCTGTTGTCTGAAGAAGGACCCAGGAACCCATAAGTGACTCCAAGGGTCAGTTGGCTGACCTCCTGTTTAAGCTACAGGGAAACAACAAGCTTCCAGCGGTCTCTCCTGCTTTCCAGTTGGCCAGACACAACAGGACCTGACCTCGCCCCCCCCACTGGTCTCTGTGGGAGTGAGTGCAGGTCCCCCAAGTGCTGTTCTCAAAGTCCTGGGCCCTTACTTGGAGTCAGAGTGTATCCTCCCTACTCAACTGAAGGTTTCACCAGATATGACGCAGCGTGGCGCAGACTGATGTAGGACCTCGTTTCACAGCTTCTCACAGCTCTTGATCGGCGGCTTCACTGGATCCAGTGCAGAGTGACACAAAGCCTCACATTGTAGCACCTCACAGCTTATGATTGGCAGTTTCACCAGATCTGTTGCAAAATGGAGCAGGAGAACGCAGGGCCTAGCACCACAGCACCGCGCAGCTCCTGATCGGCAGCTTCACTGGATCCAACGCAGATCAATACAGTGCCTCGCGCTGCGTGTTTACGTGTGTGTGTGTTCACTCATAAGTGACCAACATTTTCACCTTGTAGGTATGTTTGACTGAACCGGAGTGTTCACTGTTGTTGAATCTGATGATAGTAATATTGATAAATAAAAGGCATGCTTAGTAAGACAAGCGGCCGCTGCAAGCACTAGTGCGTAAATCAGTAGAAAGGTCTTAAACCCATAGCAGAGGACTAAAAATGAAATGCAGAATTTATAAATGGTTCATGTTGTTTGATGTGTCTGAATTTCACACGTACCAGAAAGCAAGTAGCATACTTACATGGTGACCAGAATACTTCATATGAACCTGGGATAAACTGTTACAATCCTTAGCTTTTATTTTACATTCCTTTGTAATCTGATAATTTATTCTAAATACTTTAACTGATGTGAACAAAGAGTATAGCATAGAAACTGTATCAGGTTATTAAAGCCCTTCTATGTTCCATTCTACGCAGAAATGTATGTTCCCAAAATCCCAAATCAAGGTTTAGACTGTATATTTCTTTAAATCTGTAGGTATTTCCACTAAATTCTGAGCGCTTTTATCAAAGGTAACAGTGAAATGGTACAAGGGCGCAGGTCAGAGACAGCTTGCAAAAAAGACAATGCCTATTTTGTATTTACATCAGGAAGAGGTAGAATGACTTGTAGAGAAATGAGTAATGGACATAGGGGCTTGTTCCTTTGAAAGACTGCTGGGGCAGTTTCAATAAAACAATGGATATGAGCTTCTTAGAAGATGGTAGGACTAAGGCAGTCTGTTACATTTGTCTTTGAAAGGTCAGGGATGATTATGCATTTGGAATGCCAGTTTATGAGAAAAAACACCAACCACGTTAGACTTGTGCCTCCTAAAGGACTGTAGACGGCACATCATTTAGGGGTCCACGGGGTCGCAGGTGCAACCCCTGGCTTGCCCCTTGCTACCCCTGGCACTGCTTTGGTGACCCCTGGCCTCAGAGGTGGAAAAATCAGTGCCTGGTACACAGGGGCAGCTCTCCCTAATGGACACTGGTTGGCGCTCCACTTGCCTGGTTTCTGTCATTTTTTTTATTATACAAATAGTGCATAATATTATTCATTATAAGTGTAATAGAAAATGGAGAACATTAGCTGGAATATGAACCTATCTGGAAGCTATGGTAAGTAAAAAATGCTGTTAAATGTATGTTGTATGCATGCTTGCAGGTGTGAGTGTGTTTATGTGCACAAGAGTGTGTGAATGTGTTAGTATGTGTAAGCATGTGTGTGTGTGTGAGTCAAAGTGAAGGTCAAATGGCGTGCGATGTCACTTCCGCTACCCCTGGCATTTTGGTGAATTGACGTCCATGACTGTAGGGCTGGGACAGAGTCATAGGCGCTGGAGGCAGGGGCTCGGGGGGTGCTGCAGCACTCCCCAAAAACCCGTCCTGGAGTTCAGAACGTGAATGAGCAATAGAAATGTGTTGGAAATGGCCCTTTTTGCAGGGTTATCCCCAAACTTTTTGCTTCTTCCTCCTTTATTTTTCCCGACCTGTGGTTGTTGGCTATAGGACTCTGGGCACTTTACCACTGCTGATCAGTGCTAAAGTGCATATGCTCTCTCTGTAAATGGTTATTGTGATTGGTTATCCATGATTGGTATATTTGCTTTACCAATAAGTCCCTAGTAAAGTGCACTAAGTGTGCCAGGGCTGGTGATTCAAATGCTACTAGTGGGCCTGCAGCACTGATTGTGCCACCCACAGGAGTAGCCCTAAGATGGTGTCTCAGGCCTGCCACTGCAGTGCCTGTGCGCAGTTTGTGAACTGCCATGTTGTCCTGGCCAGTGTACACACTTGCCAGGCCTAACCCTTCCCTTTTCTTACACATTGGACATCCCTATGGTAGGCCCAAGGTACCACCCTGGGCAGAGTGCAGTGTATGTGAAAGGTAGAACATGTACTAGTGTGGGTAACATGTCCTGATAGTGAAATACTGCCAATTTCGTTTTTCACTATTGAAAGGCTATCTTGCCCATAGGATAACATGGGGAATGCTGTGTAACATGGTTACCTGCATATCTTCCCATAGCAGCAAGATATAAAGTTGGAATCTGGTACCCCTGAACTCAGAATTAATTTAATTACACATCTTTTAGTGAAGATGGTTTTTAAATTCTAAGTTTGGAAATAGCACTTTTAGAAAGTGGCTATTTTCTTGTTCAACCTTTCTGTGTGCCTCTGCCTGTTTGTGAATTGACTGTCTGGTTTGTGAGTGACAGGGGCTGGGGGTGGCTGCAGGAGGCTGGATGAGTCAGCACTAGGCTGAATAGACCTATCTGCATGTAGAGTGGTGGGAGGAGAGCACCTGGGTCTGAATAGGGCTGTGCCTGCCTTCCACAATGCTGGCTCCACCTCCTGCGGTGTGTCTGATGACCCTGGCCCACATTCACAAAGGAAAGAGAGGTGCCCTGGCAGAATGCACCCTGAACTGGTTTGGACTGGGTCCAGGACCCCTCACACATGGAGAACAAAGACTTTTGGGGTATAAATATCAGAGCTGAAACCCCTGAACTTTAGACTGCTTCTGGAATCAAGAGGAATCCCTGCCAAAGAAGATCAGCTGAAGAGACTGAGGAGAAGTACTGCCCTTGCTGTGTGTCTGGGGTTGGCCTGCAGTTTGCTGTTTCTACTGAGGAGAGATCTAAAGGACTTTGCTGTGTGCTGTGTCCCCTGCTTGAAGAAGGTCTTTGCTGTGTGCTGTGTCCATCTGAAGAGAAAGTCTCCAAGGGCCTGAGAAGAGCTGGCCTCCTGTTTCTGAAGTCCCAGGCACAAAAGGACTTCACCCCCAGCTACCCTGAACTTCCTTGCTGGGAGTTCCAGTCTGCCAGGAGGGCCTGTAACTGTGTGTGAGACCTCTCTTGCCGTTGGGAGCTGGAAGCGCGACGCAACGAGAGAAGCGTGACGCCGCCGCAGCAGCCGCTGTTGCATCATCGAGAAGCGTATCGCCGCTGCCGCTGTTCGCCGTCGCAACACCAGAGAAGCGTGTCGCCGTCACCGAGGGTGTCGTCGCATCCCCAGAGAAGCGTGTGGCAGGGCCGTCGCATCGCTGAGGAAGCGCACCGCCGCTGATCGCCGCCGCATCACCGGAGAAGCGTGTCGCCGTCACCGAAGGTGTCGTCGCAACACCGGAGAAGCGTGTCGCAGGGCCTGTCGCAGCTCCGAAGAACACTGAGTTCGCCGCACGGCCATCGGGCGTGCATGCATCGCATCTACAGTGTCGCATCGCAACAAAGACGCCATTTCATCGCATCGCACCGGATCAAGCGCAACGCATCAAGGCGCCATTTTGTCGCACCGGAGCGCAGGAAGAACCGACGCATCGCCTTCACTGCGCCCCTTTTGCTTGTTTTGCGTTACGCATCCCAGGTACTTTGAGACTGAAAGTGTCGCATTTGAGATCTACAAGTTTATTTTTGCAACAACCCTTTTTAAAGACATTTTACTGAGTTTTGTATGTTGGATTTTTGTCGTTTTGGTCTTGTTTAAGTTTGGTAAAGATACTTTATTTTTCTAAACTGGTGTAGTATCCATTTGTGGTGTTTTCACTGTGTTACTGTGAGTGTTGGTACAAATACTTTACATATTGCTTTGGGATAAGCCTGTCTGCTCGTGCCAAGCTACCGAGGGGGTGAGCAGGGGTTATCTAAAGTGTGTATCCCCCTTACCCTGACTAGAAGCAAGGGTCCCTATTTGGACAAAGGTACCTACCTCTGCCAACTAGAGACGCCAGTTCTAACAAAATGCCTTTAAATTTTGTTTTTATCTTGTCACATTTGCTGAGTGTTCAAAGATATAGGTGAAATGTCAGGCTATGTCTTGTAGCAAATTGTTGCTCTCAAAATGGAAACTGGTGTTTACTTTTCTCTCTGACTGCAAAGTTAGAGGATTTCGCAAAGTGACTTTAGCAAATGGGAATCTTTTTGTGACTTTCTGCATGTGATTGTGAATATGACTATATTTGTGAGGCTGTGTGAGACTTTTTGTCTGTGTTATTCCCTGCCTGTGTGACTATTTGCTTGTTTGAGACTCTGCATCTGAGCCCCATGGGTGGGTGTGTGCGACTGTATATGTGTGATACTATGGCCCTGATTAACAAAGGTGTCACACAATGCAGCACAGCAAATAAAGTTGCAGCGATGCGTTGCCTGAGAGGAAGAGAGCAAGAAAGCGCCATGTCTCCTTAGATATGGCACTTTCCTACTCTTTCCCTACAGCTAGTGTGCAATCAGACTGCCTAGCATCACACACACCCCTTTGCACCATACAGCAAAGGTGTCTGCATCAGGTCTAGCATAGGTTTTGTAAGTTTTGCGCTGGAAAGTAAGTCTAACAAAACCTTTTGCACCAACTTGCCTCACTTTGTGACACAAACCCAGGACAAAATGTTTTGTAAATCTGGGCCTCTTTCTGAATGTGACTCGCTTCCTATGTCAAACTAGCTACCAGAGTGAGATTCTCAGACTGTGGATGATTATGACTCTTCTAGTGTGTCACTCTTTGCATCAGACATTCGGACCCCTATTACGAGCTGCCATTAATGAGCTGTCAGCCATATAGCAATTGTGAGGTTTTTTGTGTCTGTGGATATGTAATGCTTAATCTAGAGCTGTCCGATGTCCATACCAGCTGAAAACTTAAGGTGGAAACTGCAAGGTAAATAAGAACTACAGGGCAAATTGACCTCAGGATTACTCAGGGCCTAATTTGTATTATTGCGGGAGGCCCATTTCTCTGTCAGGGAGAGAAAGTAAATTACTCCATCACCCTGATGAAGTGCCACCTGCCAAATTTAGAAATGACCGCTAAGCTGGCATTTCTAATGCATTGGCAGGAACCACCATCACCATGATTGAGTTCTGCACCAAACTGTATTCTTTTTTACCAAAAGCTGGATTTTTCTTCTCGAAAATAAAAAGACATGCTCCCCTCGCCATTGGAGTCCTCTCCAATGATGAGGGGAGCATTCAGGAATTTTCACTGCCCCTTACCACCAGGGTTTTCAAGGCAGAGATGGGCAATGAAAAGAGACCTCAAATTCTGCCCATCTAAATTGAAGCAAGTGGATTTAGAGGTCTGCCTCAGACAACCCTTACTCCACAGGGCTTCAATCAGGGCGTAGACAGAGTTGTCTCCACTGTGGTTAAACCTAAAGTCCGCCCGCATCTAAATTTGCAGACGGACTATTATCTTGGCAGTGTTAATACTCTGTGACCGTTGTAACAGAGTATCTATACCTACACGACATAAATCAGGCGCCTGTTAATTCCCCATTTGTCAATGGAACCTCAGCTCAGGGTTCCAGTCAGAATACCAGCTAACTCTGTACTGCCAGAGTTAACGCGATTCCCGGTAATATTAATTCATAGTATGCAGGTTTACCCGGTGCGGGTCCAGGACTTCCATAATGAGGCCCTGTGTATTTGTGACTCTGCATGTTTGACACTCTCCCTGTCTGGTACTCTCCCTGTATGTGTGTGTGACAGTGAGGCTCTGCATGCGGCGTGAGAAGGAGGAATTCTTTACAGATGGCGATGAACTTAGAAGCAATGCATCGAGCAGCCTGAATATGGTAATGGTGCAATACCTGATCTCTCACCAATCACAGAGTCTCTTGAGATGTGTGCCACAGCCTTACATCAACCAAGTCTCTTCTGTGTTTACATACATAAAAGATTTATGGCAAAGGCCACATTAACAACATTAAACTAGTGGTGAGATATCCATCAAATGAAAACTTTCAACATGTTACGACTGTCTTCAAATTAAAACAAAAGAGTAGAAACTCTAAATAAAGTATTTGGGAACGCGAGGAAATGATTAGAGGAGGAAACATGATTTAATAATGCTCTCTATAAACTCGCTGGCTGTTATACATGTGCTCATTACATATGGAAGATCTCGTTTTCTTGAGACGATGTTTATCAGAAACTGGCAGACAGTTTACTTGTTCCCAAACACATGTGGTGACATTTGCTTGTTGGGGTTGATGTCTGGGGATGAAGTGTTTATACTGTGATGGTGTTGCTATTTATTTTATTATATACACTGTGAAAACGAAAGGCCTAGCTTGTCATGAATAGACATGAAACCATGTATTGTATTTGTATAATTTGTTCAGAGTGTCCCGACCCTGTGAGGGCATCAACACGGAGAACTGAGGGTCCAGGCAATGAACGAAATACAAAGCAGCTGGAAGACAGTCACCAGGAGGCGGATTTATCAACTGCAGGTCAGATGCACAACAGGTACTTTCAGATGTTACAGAATAAAGAGACAAATCAGACACAAATTCGGATCCAGCAATTTGCAGAGCGAAGGATTAAGATCAGCCTCTACCTAGTCTGGCGAGTGCACTTGTCAAAGTCTTAAGATCTAGAGTGAGGCATGTACGACAGCCTGGCATCCGGCAAAGAGAGTCTCTACAAAACCTTAGAGGAGGAGGAGGAATATGAGAAAGACAGAGTGAGAGTGCTCATGAAGCCATCTCAAAGGAGAGAATAGGATGCAGGAGGGGCCCATCCCCAAGCAGATGCACGCCACTGTGAGTGAAGATTGACTGTGCGTAGTGAGCAACACGGGGATGTAGCTGGCTTATTGGAGTACATCCTGTGTGTGTGGAAGAAGGACTCTTTGTGTAAGCTAGGGAATGTATTATGCACAGTGCCCTGGGGGTGCAATGGGAGTGTGTGCCTGCTTTGGGCGCCCCACTGTGGTATTACAGAAGGGGGTGCAGACGCGTGTGCGACCCTTTCTGTAATGCTGATAGCACTTTTGCACATGTAGTGTCATCGTTATCTCATGACAGTGTTATCTCATTAGCATGAGGCCCTGTCCCCGTGCAAATGGGGGAATCCCTTTACCTCTATGCCCAGGCCCTATTATGGACACAGGCGCAAAGGAAAACAGGCCCTTAGGAGATGCACCTCAAAAAGGAGGCACATTATCAGTGCGCCCCCTGAAGGCAGCCCTCTGAAGGGGATTAGGGGTCCCATGAACCGCCTAGACATCCCCGTGCAGGCGGGTGCAGTCACACACTGACCCTCCTGCATGGGGATCTCTGCCCCTTCTACTCCTGCACTGTGAAACATGCAGAAGCTTGGAAGCAGCCGCTCCAGCTGAACTCACTGCCACAAGGGCGGCTGCAAGTTCGCTGCACATTCATGATAATAGGGTGCTCTGTCGCTGTAGCTTTCTTACAGATTTTACACCCTTTCTGCAGAGCTTGGACCTGATCTCTGGAATCTTCTCCATCATTTTCTAGAACCATGTACTAGGACATCCATGCACCCCTTCTTATTGTGGAGGCTTCCTCTCAGGCTCACTAAAAGTACTTGAACTGATCAACCCTACCTAATGGCCACATTCCACACCATGACATGGATAGATTTATTGATAAATAAGGAAGTCCACTAGCTCAGCTTCAAAGGACAGACCAAAGGATTCTTCATTATCTATCAGATTACAATGATATAAAAGAACACAAGGAAGGAGTTTAAAAAGGCCACTGTGAAAGCATCATAGAAATCCTTAACAATAACCTCTGCATGCACCCGAATACTGGAAACAGCAAAACCAACTTCATTTTCTTCATGGATAATTAGAAATCATGCCAATGTGCATTCTAGAAAGTATTTCTCCCCATCAAAAGCTCATAAATACAATGAATTAAACAAAACAAGGCTGTGTTCTACTACAGGTCTACCAGAAAACTCACTATCAAGTTCTACTCCAGTGAAACAGTTATGATCCAGGCTAGCAGTCTAGCAACAATAGCAAACCCTCTTGAAGTCAAAGCATCCAACTCCGCCTATGTCTTCAAACAATGCCTGACTGTTAGACTTGGCATCTTTTGGCGTGTTTCCCTGAGTTTTTGCTTTCTGACCTCCTGGTTTTGACTCTGTTTTTGCTGGTTTAGTGCCTTTGCGCACTTTCTCACTGCTGATCAGTGTTAAAGTGCAAGTGCTCCTGTTGTAAATTGTATTATGGATTGGTGTTTCCATGATTGGCATGTTTGATTTACTTGTCAGTCCCTAGTAAAGTGCACTGAGTGAGCCAGGGCCTGTAAATCAAATGCTGTTAGTGGGCTGCAGCACTGGATTGTGCCACCCACACAAACAGCCTGTAAATGTAACTCTGGCCTGCCATTGCAGAGCCTGTGCGCAGTCTGGGACTGCCATGTCGACTTGGCAAGTGTACCCACTTGCCAGGCCCTAACCTTCCCTTTTCTTACATGTCAGTCACCCCTAAGGTTACCCCTGTGGGCAGGGTGCAGTGTATGAGAAAGGTAGGACATGCCCTGGTATGTGTGGCTGTCCTGATAGTGAATTACTACCAATTTCGTTTTTTACTATTGCAAGGCTACCTGTTCCCATAGGACTGAATGGGGAGTTTGTTTACAACATCTTATAAACATAACTGGCCCTAGGAACAAGGTAGAAAAATTAAGTTTAGTATGCCTGAACTCAGAATCTAAAGATGCATCTTTTAGTGAAGGTGATTTTTACATTCTGTGTTTGAAAATACCACTTTTAGAAAGTAGGTATTTACTTGCTCAGCCATCCATTAGGCCTCTGCTGGGTTTGTGGATTGACTGTCTGGGTTTTGGATGACATGGGCTGGGGAGGAGCAGTGGTTCCAGAGAGTCGAGGTGGGTCAGGAAAGGGCTGAATAGACCTGGGCTGCATTTAGAGTAGGGGGAGGAGATTTCCTTTCACCTGAATGGGCCTGGTCTACCTCTGACAATGCCGTCTCCACCTCCTGCCAGGAAGCTACACCAGAGAGGACAGAACTGGTTCTGGCTGGGCACAGACACTCTCTGCCTGAGAGGATAAAGGATTTTGGCCTATAAAAAGTGGGGCCCAAACCCCTGAACTTTAGAACTCTTTTGGATCAAGAAGACTGCCAAGAAAAAGAGCTGGAGAAGCTGCGAGGGGGAACTACCACTTTGCTGAGTGCTTTGCTGTGTTGGCCTGCAGTGGCTGCTTCTGTCTTGGGCAGTGAAAGGACTGGACTGAACTTTCTACAACTTCTTTCTTTGAGTATCTCCAAGGGCTTGAGGTAGAGCTTGCCCCCTGTTCAAGAAGTCTCAAGAACAGCAAAGACTTCAAGTTCTTCTGCCCTCAGCACTGGGGACTGTGTGTTTTGTGCTGCAACAGAATAAAAAGCAACCCGACGCCGTCTACGACGCTGCTGCCGACTCCGTGTCCTGGAGGCAACGCAGAGGACTCCGCCGCAACGACGCACCACGACCCTGGTCTCACCGATGACGCCTGCTGATGCCGCCACCGAGCCGCTGCTCGCACCGCGACCTGTGGGCACCGCACTCCGAATCGCCTCGCTTCACGACGCCGCCTTGGTATCCCTGACGATGCCGCTCCATGCCAAAATCGACGCCGCTGCTTGCACCGTGGTTCGAGGGCACCGCTCGTAAGGTTACACGACGCACCGCCCTCATCCCACACCGCAGCCTTGGCCTACCGACACCGGCGCCATCGACTGCAGTTCTTCAGCTGACGACAGCGCTTCAGCAACGACGACGCCGCTGCTTGCACCGGGACCTGCCAGCACCGCGACGAGCACTGCATCACTTCGCACTTTTTTATCGTTTTTGGTCTTGTCTTAAGTATATAAAAATATTGGATATTTTTCTAAACTGGTGTGCTGTCCTTTTGTAGTGCTTACATTGTGTTACTGTTGGTTATGTGCAAATGCTTTACACATTGCCTCTAAGATAAGCCTGACTGCTCGTGCCAAGCTACGAAGGGGGTGAGCAGGGGTTATTTTAGGAGTGTAACTCCATTATCCTGACTAGAAGGAAGGGTCCCTACTTGGACAAGGTGCAAACCATTGCCAACTAGAGACTCCCATTTCTTACACTGACACTGCCTCAACGCAACTGCTGATTGACCAGCATTGATGGTAACAACTGACAAAAATGGCCTCTGCCCTGGACACCACACGCTGCCCACTGAATTAGCCTTGCTCCTATCGCTGCAGTGATATCTCTCCATGGCCCTATATGGCCTGAGAGATAGCTCCTCTGAGGACCCCAACCTGGATCAATCCCCTCTGTCAAACATGGCTTTATGGACGAGATAGCAGCAACATCAGAAGAACACCCAGCACCACAAGAACTGAGACTAAACTCAATCCCAGACCTGACAATAATTCCCTCACAAAACTAGAACCTATCAACACTGACTAGGAATGGAAGCATGCCTTAAACACCCACAACCACCTAGTGGAGGCCATTTGCCAAGTTGTCAGCCTCACAGAGACTTAGTTCAATGATAGTTCCAATGCCCTCCTAAACGACTTCCTTCCTTTGAGCTATAAGACAATCATTAGAAATAGAAAAGACCAAGAAAGGGGCGAGGCGGCCATTCTTTACACAGATAACCTTTCTGCTACTTTTCACAGGGTACCTGTTATTTGAATTCATCACGGCTCAATATTCTCTCAACCCTAATATCATGGCCTACCATTCCCCTGAAACAATGTCATTCACTTGTAAACCCAATCAGATATATTAGTGATTATGGGCATGTTTCAACTTTTGGATCAACAGACATGAATCAATACCAGCAAGGAAACTCCTCAAAAAACATTAAGACCTTGGATTTCAACCATACAATTAGCACCCCAACGCATGTATCTGAGCACCCTTGAACCTGAGGCTTTGTGCACAATCTGTATAACAATACAGCCATTGTTCTTGAGGAGCTGGTCCCAGGCAAACAAAAAACAAAAAAATGGGCACCAAGTAATCTAAGAACTGGTTTAACAAGGCTCTGGCAAAGTTGTGAGGTAGCAAACACTAACTGGAGCCCAAATTGCATAAGTCAATGTCATCAGAAGCTAAGCTCCACTGTAAGTGGCAATGGAGTGGCTACCATAATGCAAACACAAGGAGATGATGGACAGAGCTCTGAAACTTTTCAGACACTCACCCCCAGTCACAGATCTGGGTTGAATCCATCATCGTTCTTTAGCTCACTCCGCCACCCCAGTTCAGACCCAGCCATATGCAAATCAGTCTTGACCCTGTGCCTCATGGGAACAGTCCAGCCCGAACTGCCAAGCCAGGTTTTCCCTGGACCGGAAACTAGCATCCTGGGACCGGTTTCGGGGTAACACCCCTCATCAGCCAGGCTAATTTGAATCCAGTGGCAAAGTGAGCAAGGGACCCATGTCCTGGCATACCCTGCCAACTTAGGGCGAACAAAGCAAACACAAGGAGATGATGGACAGAGCGCTGAAACTTTTCAGACACTCACCCCCAGTCACAGATCTGGGTTGAATCCATCATCGTTCTTTAGCTCACTTCGCCACCCCAGTTCAGACCCAGCTATATGCAAATCAGTCTTGACCCTGTGCCTCATGGGAACAGTCCAGCCCAAACTGCCAACCCAGGTTTTCCCTGGACCGGAAACTAGCATCCTGGGACCGGTTTCGAGGTAACACCCCTCATCAACCAGGCTAGCTTGAATCCAGTAGCAAAGTGAGCAAGGGACCCACATCTGGGCATATCCTGCCAACTTATGGCGAACAAAGCAAACACAAGGAGATGATGGACGGGGCCACTGCAGATGCGCCAAGTGACATGGTATAAGTTTACCTTCTCTCATGTGGAATCATGATGCCAATTGTGGAAATGCATCATGGGCCAAGCCATGAGCTTGCTCTTTTTCCTCTGTCCCGAGCCTCTACCTAGTGCTCCGTGACCTTCGAGATGTCTTCTTGGCCAGCTGCAACTGCAGTCATGTGCTTATATATGACAGAATGGCCATGCTGGGAATGTAGTGGTGTGTAGCATGGCTTATTGAACTTTCCCCAGTGCTCTCTCTCTTCAACTTTCTTATAATTTCCATCATCAATGCTATGTCCTCACCACCTTGGTAGGAAACATGAATTATGACAGGTTGCCTTGATGGAATGGCAACTATCTGTGGGTTTCCCACACTCAGGGCATCATAATATTTATTAAGGAAATTCTGATTAGGATGCAAAGATGGGTTTATAGCTGAAAGGGGATGTCGAACTATGAAGGAATATCACATTTCAAAGTTGCTTTTTCCATGCAGATTTTAATCAGTTGTTTTTTTCCATGCAGATTTTAATCAGTTTTTGTCCGTGCAGATTTTAATCAGTTGTTTTTTTCCATGCAGATTTTAATCAGTTTTTGTCCATGCAGATTTTAATCAGTTGTTTTTTTCCATGCAGATTTTATTCAAAGTTGCTTTTTCCGTGCAGATTTTATCAGGAAATAAAAACTAGTGAAAATGTCCGAAAGGAAATGGTCTAAAATGGGTGACAAATGAACAGGAATCCGGGTGCAAACATGGATTTCTTTTGTAAATCCGCAATTACTACTGAAAATGTCAGCACCAGCACAATAATCCTGCTCCAGGAATAACCCTATCCGATGGAATCAGTAGTTTTGGGTTTGGGACAACCAATGGCGTTTTCCTGCACCTCTAGTAATGAGGGCTTTGGTGTAGTAATCTGGGAACGTTGAGTAACTACTGATAGTAGATTGTCTCTGGGACAGCACCAGAGTTCTTGAGGATGACCCGCCCAATTAATGTGGGCCCGTATGTGTTCCACGTGCAATATGATTACACCAAATTGTTTCATCTTCGGGACCTGGCATTAACATAATGTGATGTATCTCACTCCATGAACATGTAAGAAGGGAGCGTTGGTAGCAGCCTGGGCCATTTCTCTCTGACTTAGTGTACAGTGACATTATTCATATTGGAAACGATAATCAATCAAAACTGACATTTTTAAAATAAGTTGGGTTACAATAAATTCAGTTACATTAAGAGTTCAAAAAAATGACAAATCAACCATAGCAAATGCTGTTAAATCCAAATTAATAATATTAAAAAAAATTATGTTGTGCCCAAGTAAATGATAATTATTATTATTTTAAAATAACATTATTTAGTGTTGCAAATGTTAATCTTTTAGACAAAGCAACCGTATCAAATGCTATTAAATCCAAAATATTATTTTTTTATTTTTAATTAAGTCCAATTATTATTATTAATATTATTATTATTATTATCATTAATAATAATATTGCTGCTACGATTGTACGAATATGCTTTAAGTTAGGGCCCGAGGCAAAATTCCTACTTTAGGAAGTAATCAGGAAGAAGCACACTTAGTCACATTCTACACACTGCATTAAAATATATTGCACTATAATAAAATAATGGCTGTTTCTAATAACTGGGCTGGGCTGGCAATTTCTTTTTTAGGTGACACTGATGTGTGGAATTGGAGAAACAGAACACTGCATACTGACGTCAGTTGTAATATACTTAATCCCAATACTTGCAGCATTGGGACTAAATATACGATGGATAATTCCTATCTACCACCCTCTGTCAAAATTCAAAATCCTATAATTTGAGGCAGACAAATACCCTTATCAAAGGCAAGCCACCAGCAAACTTGGCACGTTCAAAGCGGTTGTAATCATCCGTTTCTCGGTTTCACTTGAAGCTCTGTAGAGCTTACTGTGCCTAATACTGCATTAAAAGGCCAATGAATATTCAAGAGGGTTAAAAGCATTCCAAGATAAACGCATCTCCTCATAAAGTGACAGCACTTATAAAAGCTGGAAATTAGATGTGATTTTTATCACTTTCATACCTCTTTAAAAATATTGTATTTTTAATTTTTACCATTCCAGACATCCTTGCAATGGTAGAAAATACGATTAAACCACTAGCTAGCTGAAGTTGACTCGATAGTTATCTGATTAGTCAGTTGGTATCAAGGACCCAAAATAAGGATTAAAGTTATGCAGACTTGTGGGTGACGACTTTCAAAGGTCAATTTAAATGTGTGCGCATTGAGTGACGTGCTGGGCCAACAGGAAGTCAAGAGGTTTCCAGACTAGATTTTTTCTATATTGACATAAAGAGTAATTTAATAACTTTTTCTTAAAATGTTGAATCAAAAAGAACAAAACCGTAATTAACTTCAGTGATGGACCTAAGGGCAATTAGTTAAAAATGCATTATTATTGAATCATGAAAAAACACTAATATTTTCTAATGCTTACTATTCAAACATCGTAGATAGGGGCAATTCCTCCATTGCCTTTTCAATGCCAACCGTAATGGGGGAGGGGTGATTATTCCAAAATACCATTTGTTATTTTTAGTAAATCTTTTTAAGGAATCTTTGTTTATATTTTCTCAAAATATGTTTTATACGGGTTTTGATCCATTTTCTATATTTTTTTCATTTACGTGTATCCTTTTCCTAGCAGCTGCATCTGATTAGGGGACGGTGTCTCCACTGCTCCCTTGCAGCTGCTGAGCCGGAATCTGGTACTGGAAATAGGAACCAGCAGGCCAGGATTTACGCACTGCAAACAATGACCTCTGTGGGGCAGCAGGGGGAGGTTTCTGAAAGGATGACACGTCTCACGCTCTCTCCTGCAGCTTTTGAGAAGGATGGAAGCTCAAGCCATAGCAGAAGCTTCGATAGGGTATGGGATCCCACCCCTGCTGGCCTGTGTGGATTCTAATTGGACAAGCTGATGCATTGATTGTACCCGGAAGCCCCATTTTAGCAGATATACCGCAGTGCCTGCAGCATGTGCAATATGTTGGCTAAATAACATGGATTGTAATGGGAGGTAGCTGAAGTGTGCCTTTACATATGTGCAATCCAGGCATTCATTTGAAGTGTGCTGTTTTCTTTAGCAGCCCTTTCCAAATGTATCGAGCCTCGGCACCCTCAGTCACTCGCCGCCTCATGTCTTCAGCTGGGGAGCAAGGAGAGGTAAAGAGAGCTGACAAGCACACTAGCAGTGTTAATGAAAACACAAACCTTTTTTCATGAGCACTTCTAAAAGGTGTGCACCCTTAATATTGAACGTAGAATAATTTGAGTATAATTGTATTAAGGAAGATATTATCATTGATAAGTATATAATTTTTGTATTTCATACAATAATATTGAAGTTTTAAATACCTAAAACATCAATATTTACAGTAGAAATTCAATGAAAACACCAAAGGTCAAAAAAGATTTTATAGTTAGGTGAAAATGTCAGTTAAAACATACTGTTTTAAATTAACAAAAGCACTGAAATTCACAGATAATAGTTTTCTCAAGTAACCATAACTCGTGCCTTAAATTAACCATAACTTGCACTCTCACCATGTACTAGTTACTTTCTATTTTACATCATTCAGGACCTGTCCTTTGCCATCATTGATAACATCACGGCAGCATCTGAAATGACATCATTGATGACAATACTGTATATTTTTGGGGAGCGCGAGTTATAGCTACTTTAGTCCACAAGTTATAGTTGCTTGAGATAACTATGACTAGTGAATTTCAGTGGGTTTTGCTAGTTTAAAACAGTATGCTTTAACTGACATTTTCAACTAACAATAACGTCTCTTTAAACTTTGTTTTTCTCAGTGCAAATATATATAAATATATATTCACAGAAAAAAAGGTTAAAGTACTCGTTATAGTTAGCTGAATATTTCAGTGATAACATTAACGTTTTGAACTAAAAAAAGACACAGACATTCACCAACTATAGGTAGTAGTGCTAACTATAATTTGTGCCCCAGCCATGTTTATGACCTTAAATGACAAAGGAATTCCGCACACAAAAATTATATATCCATTCAAAGTCAATTAGGCAACAGTCATTATCGATGATGCGAAGAAATTCTCAATCGTTGTATTTTCGTTTTCTTTCAAACACTGTTCTTTATTGAAAAAAGATGATACACCAAGTTGATAAAATCCAATAGCTAGAATCCAATACCCGACGCGTTTCAATATGTTGAAACAGACGCCGTGATTGACTTTTCTGGTTACCATGCCATGCTAAAAAGTAAAAGCACACTACACAAAATGTGTGTTTCAAGACACAACTGATGACAATGAATGTCGAAAGTGGACATACACTCTGAAACTAAAATTGAGCCTTGAAGAAGTCCCGTTTGGGACGAAACGCGTCGGCTATTGGATTCTAGCTATTGGATTTTATCAACTTGGTGTATCATCTTTTTTCAATAAAGAACAGTGTTTGAAAGAAAACGAAAATACAACGATTGAGAATTTCTTCGCATCATTGATAATGACTGTTGCCTAATTGACTTTGAATGGATATATAATTTTTGTGTGCGGAATTCCTTTGTCATTTATGTTGTTTTGGGTTTCCAAATAGGGAGTATAGAGGGGTGTACTCTCTGGTTTTCCTGCACCAGTACTACTTTCCCGAAACTTGTTTTGACAGGTGCGGCTGTTTGTTTTGCCTCAACCCTCGGTTCGCTAATCTCTATATGTTTATGACCTTACATATGATACCACTCATGACATGTTCTATGACATAATTTATGATATCATTGTGACATCTCAAATGACATCATTGATGACATTACTGATGACATCACTAATGACATCATCCAAGCTTCGTTTTCCCACATATTAATCTATAAATTACTATGGCATTAGAGGCTTGGCAGTGAGTACAAAATAGCTCAGGAGAATATCATTACTGCCATCACAGACACAACTCCTTTAGGTGTAGAAAGCATGCATTATGTGCAACATTGAGCCTATAGCATACACTTTACAGCTAGCATAGATCACATTAAGAATCAACTACAGATATAAGGGAAACCCTCATTGAGTACGGTGTTCAATCTGCATAAAACTGTTCAAAGAAAGTCAAGTTCCTAAAAATAGTGTATGTCAGTTCCAAAACAAATGGCCTACTACAGACAGCTTTTATCTGTGTCGAGCAACTGAAACTCACAGAACCTACATTGAGAAATGAAGGCGATATCAGTAGAGTACTGGGTACTGTGCTTACTCCATTGAGAGAATTTACTTTATACCCCACTGTTTCCAAACAGTAAAACCTTCCTAAGAAACATACCACAGAGTATTAAAAAGTAACTACTAAGAACAGTGTACACTCTATGCAACAGTTGCCAAAAATACACTATTCGCTAAAAATAACCAAGTCCTGAAGGTGCAAAACATCCTACTACCTGCACCCTTTATACTGTCATGAAATCTTTACAGATAGCTCCTCTTCGCAGGCAAAACAAGCATATGTATTTAGGTTAGTATTTGGTGCACACAGTCTTCTAAGTTATTCAGAAATTGTCATGCTGACACAATTCTGTCTAATAGCTCTAGGCTGGTTACAAAATTTTAGTATCTACTAGGTAGGATCTTATTCCTGTTGAAAACCTTTTCTGCAGAACCAAAAAACTTGTGTGGAACATAATGAACACAAGTCAATTGTCCAATGCACACAGAGTTACTCTTGAATACAAAGATTTATAACATATTCAATACTTCTACACACCTATGGTGCAATAGGAGCAGATCTGTTTGGCAAACACATACACCCATTAGCTGGATAAATGCTGTACAAAATTAGGTAGACAAGCAATATGGTACTTACCCGCCACTATGTAAACTATAAAACGAACTAGCACACTCATTGGATGATGTCATCAGTGATGTTATCGATTATATCATTTGAGATGTTATCAGTGAAGTCACAAATTTTGGCATAGAACATGTCATGAGTGATGTCATATGTGAGGCCATTAACAGTGCATGGCGGGGCATAAGTTATAGTTAGCAGTGCTAACTATAACTGGTGAATTTTTGTGTGGTTTGTTTAGTTCAAAACTTTAATTTTATCACTGATATATTCTCCTAACTATAACGTTACTTTAAACTTTGTTTTTTTAAGTGAGTTTGAGTTTTTTTTAATTACAAACATCCTTTTATTACACCTAATTATAACGTTACATAAACCTCTTTCTTTTTCAGTGAATGTCGTTTTTTTTTTAGCATAAAGTAATACAAAATTGTCATATGTAAATGCAACCCCCAGGCACTGCAGCCAACAACCCGCCATACATCCAACCCCACGCTGCGCATGGCCTTCGGCCACACACAGTAGCGGGTTAGTTATAGGGTCTGGCCCTGCAGACCCCATTCCCCAGGGCCACTTTTTCTTAATTAAAGTGGAGTGAAGCAGTGCAGCCCCCCGCCTGAGCCGGTATCGGCCTCGGGGACCCCATCACCTGGGGCGACTTATTTAAATAAAGGGGAGGGGCGTGTGTGGCCTCCCTTCCCTAAGATGATTTTGGACCCAGGGACCCCATGCCCCTGGGCATGGTGTGATTTCTATGGGGAGAGGGGCATGCAGCCCCCCTACCCGGGCCGATTTCAACCCCGGGGACTTCATTCCCCGGGTCCTGGCTCACTTTTCAGGGGGAGGGGGCAAGCTGCCCCTCTCCCCAGGCTGATTTTGGCACTGGGGGCCTCATCTCCATTGAAGCAGTGCATTTTACAGTGGGAGGGGAGTTCATGCCCCGGGCCGATTTTTGCCCAAGAGACACTATCCCCTGTGGTTTGGCAGTATGTTCAAGGAGAAGGGGGGCACGCAGCCCCCCTCCCGGGCTGATTTTGGCCTCAGGGACCCTATCCCCGAGGCTTGGCATAATTGTGAAGGGGGGCCATGTGGCACCCATCTCCGGGCCGATTTCTGTCCAAGGGAACCGATCCCCGGGACCCGGCACCTTAAAGTTGGTGCCCCGGTGCCCAACCAGGGCACCCACCACACTGTCATTGGGGGCCACATGAAGAGCCCTAAGGCCCCTGAGGCCCCAACTGGCACACCGAATCCAGTGGGAGCAGGCATTGCACAGGCCGCAGGGAGCAGCTAAGAATGCTGCAAAATTTGTCTCATGATGCTGGCAGTCAATCAGAGTGCTCGCTCTCGCGATATGGCCCAAGGGAAATAAGGCTCGCTGGGCCAATCAGAATGCTCTATTATTAAACTTGCACTCCCAACTACTAAAATATACAAGTATTTTTGACCCTTAATATCTCAACAGCTACTGAACAGGTTTTACACCCAATCACAAAAAGCACAATCTGCAGACCAAATCTAGCTTCCTGCCAAATTTTATGTAATTTCGGTCAGCGGTTTTTGCTGCAACAGGTCTTAAAAAAGTCTATGGAAAATGCATGGGGATTTGCGTTTTGGCATCCCCCTTTTTTTCTCGGCCCCTGCTTGACGGATCACCCCAAAACTTTCCAGGAAGGAGTTGAGGTGGATGAATGTTTTTTGTTTTGGAAAGTTTCATGAAGATTCGTCAAATGGGACCAAAGTTATTAGCAAACCAAAAAACGCTCCGTCTTGAATAGCATGGAGTGGAGTGGCATTCAGTGGAGTAGCGTATAGTAGAGTGGCATAGAGTCGAGTGAGTATAATTGTGTACAGTGGATTTTCATAGAGTGGAGTGGTGTATAGTGTAGTGGCATTCAGTGGAGTGGCATTGAGTAGTATAATGTATGGTGTAGTGTTGTAGAGTGGAGAGGTGTACAGTGCAATAGTGTACAGAAGAATAACGTAGAGTGGATAGACATACAGTGGAGTGGAGTTGACTGGAGCGTGATAGAATGGAGTGGCATACAGTGTAATAGCATACAGTGGAGCGGCTTAGAGTGGAGGGGTGTAGAGTGGAGTGGAGTAGAGTTGAGTGACATACGGTGGATTACCATAGAGTGGAGTGGCATATAGGTGAGTGATGTAGAGTAGAGTGGTATAGAATGTAAAAGTGTAGAGTGGAGTGGCATACAGTGGAGTATGGTAATTGAAACAGACATAGCGTGAAAGTGTGTTAATGGATGTAGATGTAATGTGGCAGGAATATACATCATGAGGTGTAAATGGTCATTTTTGGTAGAATATGTGAATAGTGTAAGTAGTGTGGAAGTTATAAGTTTTAAAATACTTAGTTATATATTGTGCCGTGGCATACCGCAGTGTGTTCGTGGTATACCGCTGTACATGTTAATGAGAAGGTAGTATGTGATTGGCTAATGACTATGTTTGCCAAACGTAAAATGCATTCATGTGGTTTTTAGCACAGTTTGGCTGCATAGGGTCGTAGATATAGGTAAGTAATAGGTTTGTTGTTGTTCCCTACTTATTACCACTTTATTAAATTGGCAATAGGTAGAGAAGTGTTCTAAATATAGTTATTGGGCTTTAGGTAGAACTGCACATGGAAAAAAAAAAGTAGTGGAGTAATTTGTAGGTATTTCCATGCTACTACATAGACCTTTTTGCGCAGATTTAAATATGTTAGAAATAGAAAATACACTGTAGTACACTATATTTGTAAAATATAGTTTAGTACAGTATATATATATTTTTTAACATAATGTTTTTAAATTCATTTTAAGTACAGCGCTACACCTGATGAAGTAACTAGATACTCCATATATATTAAAAAAAATATTGAAGCAAATATTTTGCCCTACGTATTACCACTTTAATTAAGTGTTCATAAGTAGGGGAATAATATCAAACCTAATAGTCATATATCTAAAGGTGTAATGCAGAACACAGCAAAAGTGTACATATAAACAACATGGCTGCCTTTAACCTTTGTAAAGGCAGCCATTAGCCAATCACATAATGACTTGTCATCGCTATATGCCACAGTACTTCCTCAAAAGTTCAAGCAAGTACCGCAGCTACAGATATCACTAAGTTAAAATGCCTTGTAACTGAAAAAATACTTGCTCTACTCACATACTACCTGTAATACCCGAAAGGACAATCTGTGCACTATAATGTGTAATCCTGCCAAATTTGATGAAAATCCGTTCAGCCGTTTTCCTGAGACATGAAAGTTTATGGAAAATGCCTAAACACACACACACACACACACACACACACACACACAAAAGGAAGTAGCTAACCCTTGGTAGTTTCCAGGGAAAGCAGCTCCATCATATGGGACACTCTACAACACAACCTACACTCTAAAACTGCTCACCTCAAATGTCCGTTTTTACTAGCAAGACTTTTTAGCATAGGATTAACACAGTGCCATCCAACTCAAGCTAGAAAAGTGACAAAGCACTTTGTCATTTTTACAGCAAAGTTTTAAAGCATAGGATTAGTCATTGCACTCTACACCTAGCTGAGAAATGCCAAAAGCCTTTTACGATTTCAGGCACAGTATTATAGCTTTGAACTGGTAAAATACCACCCATGCAAACCTGGAATGAATAAAAGCAGCCACTAACACATGTGTTTCCCTCGTAGAGTTCGTCAGAGAGGGTTGTATGATGGTACAACGCATGCCTGTACCAAGCAGTCTGTACCACTACCGCGTCTTTAGCACGCATGCCTTTACCAGGCAATTGCGTGGTGAAGACATGATGGGTAAAGGGGCATGCGGGCTAAAGATCATACCCCTTCCCAGTAAACTGTCCCTTTTCCCCATGCCCTGCCCCAAAAATTAACGCCACACCCCAAAAACTATCCCGAACCGATCCTCCGCCCTGAGCCCTAAACTATCCCCAACATCCCTAAACAACCACAACCCTGCCCTTTAAACTGTCCCTTCTCCCCCTACCCTGAGCTCTAAAAATTAAGCCCACACCCCAAAAACCACCCTGACCCCAGCCCCCCTCCCCTTAGCCCTAAAAAACTGTTCCCTATCTCCGTGAAGAACCACAACCCAGCCCCCCATCCGCCCTGAGGCCTAAAACTGTCCCCTGCCCTGAACCCTAAAAACTATCACCTACATCCCTAAACTACCCAGACCCTGCCCCCTGTCCTGTAGACTGTCCCTTCACCCCTGGCCTGAGCCCTAAATATTAAGCCCACGCCGCAAAAACTACCCCGACCCCAGCCCCTCTGCCCTAAGCCCTAAAAACTATCCCTGACATCCCTGAACTACCCGACCCTGCTCTCTGCCCTGTAAACAGTCCCTTTTTCCCCCGCGCTTAGCCCTAAAAACTGTCACCACCCTGAAAACTACCCCGACCCCCTTCTGAGTCCTATAACCTACCCCCCGAAAATGGGGGACTTCCTTGTCCTGGCCCAGTCATGGTCGGCATGGCTCACGGGTTTGTCGCATGGGTAGGGGGGACGGGCGAGTGGTCACGAGGGAAGGGGGGGGTCATGCGGGGAAGGGGGGGGTTTAAATAATGTAAAAAAACAAAAAAAAACGTACCTTTCCCGGGTCCCGTGTTTTCTGAGCTCCGGCGCCAGCTTTCCTGCCTCCGCAGGAACAGGAAGCAGGCAGCCTCCCTCCCCTAAGCCAATCACAATGCTGCAATGGCAGCGTTGTGATTGGTTGGGATTCCGACCGCACAGGCATCTATGGGAGGCCACTTTCTCCATGTGCAGCCTACATGGAGAAAAGGGAGAGTGCACAAGAGTGGTTTGGTTGGCCCCAGAGGGCCTACCAAACAGTCAGCGCCCACAACAGTGGGCAAGCCACTCCTCCCCTGCCCTAGAGCAGGACCACCCACCCACCCGTCCCCAACCAAACCCTTCTGCTTTCTCGCAGTGCAAGAAGCAGAAACATAAAATGGTATTTAGAATACCATTTTATGTTTCTGCTTCTCGCACTGCGAGAAAGAAGTGGGGCGACGTTCCTCTGCCCACATGGAGGAGCCGCCCCTGTCCTGGCCCTTATACCTGAGTGATGTCTGCTCAGTTCAGTGGCATTCAGTGAACTAGTAAAGTGTATGTATCTAAAAGCACAGGATCTACCCAATTTATAAAATATGTATTGTGTTAGAGATGTTAAAAATATAATTGAGAACAATCTGAGAAAACCTTGACTGTAGAAGCAAACAGGAAGTACATAAAATCTTGTAAAAACTGAGGTCCCGTAATAAAGACATATGATCACATATGGGGGGCTTTTCAGACAATACAGACCAAGCTGAACAAAAAGGAACTAAAAGACAAAAATTATCAGCACTTCCTCCTGATTAAGATCATGAGGTTCAACAGTGCAGGGTTAACAACAGCTATTTCAGCTGCACCATTTCCTCAACTAGAGGTTAAACACCAATAGTGGGCGTCAACAATTCTTTATCGTATAATGATTATGTATAACATTGTAAGCACAGTTTCCTCAACATCTCAGATTTTTATAGAAATAGATGACGAACAAGCTCTTGGATGTGCACACTTGAATTATTTGTTGTGGTTACTCAAGTCACACACAACCATCTTTTCAAAAAATCCATTAAAATATTACACCTAATCACAAATCATCTGTGATTATAAATGAACATGAATATAAATGAACCAGGTTCAGCCTATAGATGCATATAGATGGCCTGTTCTGTTTTATGATTGCTCTAAACTGTCTCAAAACCTTGACTCAGTCCATGTGCAGAGTGATTTATGCTGTGACCTATACAAATAAATGTAAACACAAATAACTGAAATAATAATTCAGTTTACATACAGAAAAGGGACATTGAAGACAAAATCAATGCGATTGTTACATGTTTTATTTTATGGACAAACCAGCTGAAATTGCAGGACTCTGTGGATTCCAGAATTATTACGTGGATACCATGATTTTGAACTAAATATGGAGGTTTGACTCACCTTTTCCGAAGAATAGAATTTGATGTCTGTGGGTTATGATTACTTCGGATCCAAACTCGCTTTTGCCAACCAACCATGTACTTCTGTGGAAGAAAATATTTAGACATTTAAAAGCTACACAACACTTCCCTCTATTCAACTGGTCAATCTCAATAAGATGGGCAGTCTTCAAAAGTTTCTTCTTCCATTGTTAGAATCAAGACAACTGTAGTTTGAATCGTGATTTCCTCAAATTACAATGGGTTACACGGCAGCTTGCTTTGGAATGATAAATATTTCCACGTCTTGCAGAAAATACTTTAAATTATGTGATTTCTTGTTCGAATATAGATCATGATTCATGTCCTGCTCTTCAACAGATAAACCTTCTCTCTATATTTCATTTCAACAGTATTCAGGAAACAATGTGCAATTACATTGTCTGGATCTTGGGTGTTAGCACTCAGAGGGGTCGATTCCGATTCGGGCCGGAAATTTCTCCGACCGAGCCGGACCCGGAGAGATTTCCGACCGAATCGGACCCGTGCAGTCCGACCGAACGAGTACGATGCGTCCGTATGTTATCGGACTCGAGTCGGTCGGACTCCCATGAAGTCAATGGGAGCCGGTCGTACAACGCGTACGCGGGCTCCCATTGACTCAATGGGTGCGAGTCGGACAAGGCGCCCCCTACAGCGGGTACGCGGCGAGCGGTCGCGCCGTACACGCACAGGTAGGGGACCCATGGGTCCCCCCTGTGTGCGACTCGCGCGGCTACGCGTACAGGGGGTCCGACACGGACCCCCAAAGTACGGCTCCGACAGCTCTTACGAGCCGGAGTGCGCGGCTCGGTCGGACTGCTCGCGGCGCGCATCGTACTTACCCGGCCGGGAAACGTCTCCATTGCGCGGTGCGAGTCGAGTCCGAGCGAGTCGGTCGGAGCGGTTCGAGCCGGGAGCGAGTCGGTCGGAGCGGTCGGGACGCCCGGACGAGTCGGTCGGAGATTTCGCATCGTACTCGCTCGGCCGGACCCGTGTACGGTTCGGTCGGGAAACAGGGCTCCGAATCGGATCCGGTAAAGCCGAATCCGATTCGGAGCCCTACCGGCCGAGATCGGAATCGGCCCCATAGTCTGAGCTTTTTAGGTCATGAACTACCCAGATGTGCTCTGTCCTTGCCATACATTTCTCCACTCACTCAGTCCCATACCCTTAGTTGAACACAATCTTATTAGATTTAATCTTTGGTGGACTGCCAAAATTCATCACATCTATGTTTTACTCACCAGTGCCACCTCATTGCTTGGTCCATTTGCTGACAGAACCATAAAGTTTAGCCTTTGATGGAATCCAATTTACTGTTCTATGACTCAATCCCACCATAGACCATATCATGAATTCCCCTCTCACCAGGAATTAAAACAGAGTTGGTGGTGACACGTTTTCTACCCTCGCTACTACAATCAAGAAGACCATCAGCCATAGATTACACTCTAGCACAGTTCCCGCTCTTTTGGACCTCATGTCTTACAGTTATTCATTATTGTGTTGGGCAAACAAATTGTATAAGACTAGGCTGAGGCCTACTGCTATTCTCTTGTCCTAAGACTTACGTTCACTACAATATACATGAGCTCAACCGAATACATTCGCTGATGGAAACTGTTGACCATAAATGAAGCCCTACACTCATATTAACGTGGGTATTAACATTGATACAAAACGTCAACTTAGCAGACGCTAGCCTCATAGGCTCTATTCATTGGTGAATCTGCTGCAGAAATCTTTGTACATCCTATAGTTTTTTTTTTGTAAATGATTTTTATTGATTTTGACAAGGTAACATCATTAACATTTGCATCACGATTCAATCCAGCATTGGCATTGCAAAATAACAATAATTTGAATGGCGTAGGCGGGGTTTAGGGAAAAACTCAGCTAGAAATCATTAAAGTCCACCTTGTTGGCCGGTTCGTCGCTTCACTCTGCAGCATAGCACAATTATAAATAGTCAAATTAGATCAGGATAACCAAAGGGGAATTCGCCATCGTGCCTCAGAGCCATTTCTCCATCAAGTCGTGTACATATGCAAAATAACTTTAACCTGAACAAGAGGAACAAAAGAGAAAAAAAAAGAAAAGGAAAACGATCTCTTGGTGTAACTGACAGTGTAAGTGTGCCTAACGGTCTGATATATCAGTGGGTAACATACGTAGAATTGCATGGGCGTGGTAGGCCGTTATTGGTGAATGTGCCTGGAGGGGGGGGGGCAGAAGAAGGAGAGACACGGAAGGAGGGGTGGGCAGGGGGCGAGAAGGAGGGTGTGGAGGGCCAAGGTGCCTGGTGGCCGCGGGCATGTATACTCATGCATCGATGTAGATCTTAGGAATCCAAAGGAGCCAAGGGTCCTATGCCAGTGAGCGGGTCTAAGAAGGAGGGGTTGCTGTGGACAATTTAGCTTCGATCACTGACAAGTAGTCCTGCCATTGTGTGAGAGTCCGTCGCTGGGGCGTTGTTGCTCGCTCTGCGGTCGCCAGCTGGTTTGTGTGTTCCGACACAAGTGCCCTGCGGAGATCAAGCATCCACGCGTGCACATTGGGGCCCAGTGGCGCCTTCCACATCATGGCTATCTTACGCTTGGCCAGGCCCAGGGCAAGATCTAAAAACTTATTCAGGCCCTTACGAAATGCGCTGCGTCTCGTAACGCCCAGCAGAAAGTGAAGGGGTTCCGCCTCTACCTATGTGTCTGCCGCTTATGCAAGCGCAGTGGCCACTGCGGTCCAGAATGTTTGATTACCGGTGCAGGTCCATACCATGTGTGTAAATGTGGCTCCCTTGTCTCGACATCTAGTGCATATGTCCGCGGCAGCGGGGTACATGCGTGCCAACATGTGGGGTGTGAGATACGTGTGGTAGAAATAAATAAATTCAGTGTACTTCAACCTGGCGTTGGTCGAGTTGTTTTTTGGGTGGTTAAGGCATTGCAGCCACTGTTTATCAGAGAGGGTGACGGACAGCTCGGCATCCCAGCACCCATGTAGTGCCGCCAGTGCCGGCGGATCGTCCAGTCTGAAAGAAGTGTAGATGGCTGTTACGGCATGCCTACCTCGACCGTGCATGAACAATGTTTGTAGCAGGTGTGACGTGGTAGGTTCTACTCGGCCGGTGCCCCATGCTCGCTGGGAGTGGCGTGTAAGCAACGCATGGAATAGAAAGGAGCCCTGCGGTACCTCATATGTTTCTACCAGGTCCTCGAATGTTTGCAATTGCGAGTCTGCATTCATGTCTCCCCATGTGTCTAATCCTCTATCCCTCCATAGCCTCAATTCCAGGCGCCCGTGACAGGAGAATGTACCGGGGAGGAGCTCCAGCGGCAGGCCAGGGGCATATGGCGCTGTTCGGCCCTTAGGCATCACATATTTGGACCAGTGCCGTCTGGCCGCTGTCATTAATATGTTGCCTCGTTGTTTCTGAGTCGGGGTAGTTTTTCCTGACATCCATTTCATCAATGTTGGGTGAGCCCAAGCCAAGGCTCCTGTGGCCATCTCCGTGAGATTGCTCTTAGCGAGCCACCGCATTGGCCACTGCAGTTGTGCAGCGGCGTAGTATCGCTCGTAGTTTGGGGCGCCCAAGCCGCCGTCCGATAATGGCAGGTATAGTTTATGGAGAGTCACCCTAGCTCTTGAGTTTCCCCAAATCAGGGAGACCAGTAAGGATTCCAGCTCCTTGAAGAGTCTCCGAGGCAGGTGGTAGGGGAGTGTGTAGAAGAAGTACAAGAGGCGGGGAAGAACCAACATCTTAGAGATGGCCACCCGGCCCATGAGGGACAAGGGGAGGCCCAACCAAAATGGGAGTGTCGAGCGGGCTCTAGTTATGGCCCGGCTGAGATTTCCATCCACAGTATCAGCCCCTACATGATAGACCTGGACCCCAGGGTATTTAAAGGTGTCGAACGCCCATGTCAACGGTGTGTCCGGTGCCATTCGTCTCTGGGTCGGCGACATAGGCATCATTGGGAACATTACCGACTTAGTCCAGTTAACTTGGAGCTCGTAGACTTGTACATCCTATAGTTATTTGACTGTGGAGCCAACTCAGCCTTTCATCATTTTATGGCCAATTAAATGAATGTGGTTGAGTTAGATAATAGTAAATCCAGTTCTTGACAGTGCAACTGAAGCTGCAGGACTCACGCTGAGTTGTAAATAAATACATATGCTCCAGATGCTCCCTTAAACTGCGAATGCTCTGCAAACCTAATATGTGAATTTGCTAATCCAAATCAGTATTGTGGAACATTAGGTGAGAAACATTAGTCAGCTTTAATGGCTCCAAAAGGGAGTTTCTATGAGGTTTTCCAGCCATACATCATAGGAGCCATCCTCTTCATTCAATAGCACATTTGCAGACTTGTTAATCCATACACGATTCAACAACAAAATTTAGGAGTCACCATTGATTGGCATTCTAGTTTGGAAAATCCTGCCAATGGGATAGTCAAAAATGCTTATTTTGATAGCTTACATGTATCTTTCGGAAGAGAGTGAATGGAAAACATCCATGTAATAGATATGGTAGAAATTTCTATTCGGTTTATTGTTGTTCATGGTCAATTAGCTCTAAATTACTACAGCCTGAGTTGTGAATTTTGAAAACACCACAAAAACACCATTAGAAGTTCCTCAAAAGAGCCACGAAATCTACCAAAAACACTAAAGAATCTTCCAATAATCTGACAAAATATAGCCTTAACCACCATGAAATATCTCAGAAATGGATAGTGAAGTTGTGTGACAAAACAGTCTCCTAAAAAGCTTTCCATTGAATGCCCTCTGCACTGTTGTGCATGACGACCTGGATAGGAGCACGTCAGAGTGAAAGGACTTCATGCTGGTTAACAATGAATTACTAACTCACACCTATGTGGGGTTAAGAACCAGTAGCATTTTGCACATTTGTCTAAATCATCGTATAAGAGTTAAATCAAAATAGTTTTTTAGACATGTTTGTATTAAATACTACTTACAGTCTCTCCAATAGCTTGTTGAACTTTTTTTAGGTTTACATATGCTAGTCAAGATTGTATAAAAATCACATGGGTTAGCATGTGGGCTTGCAGGTCTGAAATTAGCACATGCACCTAAAAATCTAAGTGGTTCAAGTTAACTTTTCCAATGTCAAACTGAAGATGTTGGATCACTTCTTCATTAAGTTCAGTTGGACCACTTTATCTTTGAAGGGTGTACAGGTAGGGGTGGCCCTTCTCTCATACAGACCATACAGTAAAGTTAAGCAAGGTTAGCTTCTGGCCTCTTTAACTGAGTCCACCCACAAACTCTTGGGCAACATTTAAACTGATGCTATTATGGTTGAAAACCGGATTCACTTGGCTCCTATTATGTCTAGGAAATCTCGTAGAAGCAGACCTTCTGCTCCTTGGTTCACTGAAGCTCACACCACAGAGAATAAAATCTGCAAAAAGTGTGAGAGAAACTGGTGCAAAGGGTTTACGACGACAGATAAAGAGACCTATTGGGAGGCCCTAAGAAAATACCATGCCTCTGTCAAGACTGCCAGAATAGCCTTCTTTGAAGACACATTTGAAACAGCTGGAAACAAGTCATGAGACTTTTTCAAGGTAGTAAATAAATTCATGGGCCCCACTGCTTGCAATCGAGGTGTGCCACCCTCGTTAGAATGGTGTGAAAAATTGGCTAATTTTTTTCAAGATAAGATTCTTAAAGTCCAACCAAATTTGGAGGGATCTTCCTTGGAAGAAATTAGCTCTCTTCCTCCCAAAGAAGTGATAAAGGTGGTGGAATGCTCCTCTCCTCCATTAACTCTGCCTCCTTAGAAGAGTCTCTGGTAGCCATTCAGAGTCTTAAATCTGCTTCACCTATGGGCCCCTGCCCCACTAATTTGTTAATCATGGGTGCAGAGGTGATCAATCCACTGGTAAACAAATTGCTTAATGACTGGATAGGATATGAGAGGAATGGTTTCTTCTGGCTGAAGCTGGCAAAAATCCTTCCTCTACTGAAAAAGCCTTCGGCAGATTCCATCATATCAGAAAATTATAGGCCTATCTCCCTGCTTCCGGCACTGTCAAAGCTGTTAGAGAAATTTGTGAACAGACAACTCTCCTGCTATCTGGAGACTAATGATTTCTTTCACCCTAGCCAGTCATGTTTCAGGCAGAACCTGGGCACCGAAATGGCTCTACTTGAGGTATCGGAGCAAATCAAGTGCACTTGGACACAGGAGGTAATGTGGGGCTGATTATGTTGGCTCTATCAGCAGCCTTTGATACGGTACCTCACTCTATCCTCCTGTGTCGGTACTTTACTCTATCCTCATGTGTCACCTCCAGAAGATCGGAGTAAAGGCGTTGGCATTAAAGTGGATGCACTCTTTTCCAGGGAATAGAGAATAAACGGTTTGGGAGGCCCCTTTTGCATCTCTCATTGTTCCTCCCGTAGTCACACTTTTATCAATATCTACCTTACCCCTCTTGCCTTCCTGGTCGAATCATTTGGTGTCAAGATTTCATGTTATGCGGATGACACTCCTTTTCTCCTATAACAAAGGTGAAGACATTGCCCCAGAGTTAATTAGGCCCTGCCTGGCTGCAGTGTTTTCCTGGATGCATCAGAATCAGCTGAAGTGTAACGTTGACAAGACGGAAATACTTTTCTTCGGCAAGATGGCACCTCCTAATTGGTCGGGTTGTTGGCTGGAAGGAGCTCCCCTTAGGGCTTCCCAAGCTGAGGTGGTTAAGAACCTAGGAGTTAAATTTGACAACCTGTAATCATTCCAGCCGCAAGTTAAATTAGTGGTAGGAACCTGTTTCAGGCTCCTCCGCGCACTGAAGAAGTTTCTGGTTTTCTTGTCTGTTCCATCCAGGAAATCTGTGATTCAGGCCCTCATTACTTCTCAGTTGGACTATGCCAACGCTCTGTACCTTGGACTGCCGGTCCAGAATGCAGCAGCATGGATATTACTCAATATACCTTCTGGAACTCGTGACTCTATGCTCCTTCTTTTCTTGTCTGTTCCATCCAGGAAATTTGTGATTCAGGCCCTCATTACTTCTCAGTTGGACTATGCCAACGCTCTGTACCTTGGACTGCCGGTCCAGAATGCAGCAGCATGGATATTACTCAATATACCTTCTGGAACTCGTGCCTCTATGCTCCTTCATGCCCTGCATCGGCTCCCTGTAAGGAAAGGAATATTGTTTAAGACTCTGGTGATGATTAACGAGCTTTGCTTCAGACTGGCCCGAGATACTTGTCCACCAGAATCCATTTCTACTGCCCTGCCAAGAACCTATGGTCCTCTAATAGGCCCTTAGCCAATGTTCCTAGAATTCTTCATGCTAGGGCTGGGGGGCGCTCCTTTTATTTTGTTGGTCCCTCCAAATGGAATAAACTTCCCCTGGACCTTCGGTTGGCAAGCTCGGAGCAGATCTTCATAAAAAGCTGAAAACATGGCTTTACACCTAGTCCTAATTGCATTACTGGAAGACTAGTGCCGGGACACTCCTGGAAGCATTTGTGCGCTATGCAAATTCTATTCATCATCATCACCATCATCATTAGCTGATCTACCCAGAAAGGCAAACATAGTCAAACTAGTGATTCAGCGGAAATAAACGTACAAAAAAATCAAAGGACAGGCAAAGGGCTAAAACGCCAAACAGAGCGGTGTCATGACAAAGACCAGCAGTTGTACCAATAACCTGCAAAGTGCAAAATTGCGGCGCACTGTAATGAAATTCACAGAAATTGAGCTACTCCCCACAACACCAAATAATCCTTGCAAAATGTCATCATGGAATCACCATGTAGCTGTTACAGTTGTCTTTTCACTGTGTTCACAAACTCACCAAACTACCAGGAATCAAATATATGTCCAAAGTGGTATTACATTATGTTTAGGCTGTGTCCCTTCTATAGATGTTATTTATGAGTCAACTTTACTTTGTAACATCAGCACTGTACATTAGGGTTTGTGTGCTCCTTGTCTTATTTTTGCAAAAAATACTGATAAGAATGTTAACTTGTGCATTATTATGAAAGAGGAGCTCTCTTGTTGCCTTTAGAAGGTGGTGGTGGAGGCATTAAATCATGACCAATCTTGACTGCCACTACACTGTTAAGAAACGTAGACTTGGAGTTAGGCATAATAAATATGTACATCCCCATATATATACTTACCTTGACAATACGGTGGTAGTCTGTTCAGTGGATTCAATATTTTTGTAGGCTGATATTAATGACATGGGATGGGTGATTTCTTTTTTTTTTAGTCTGTGGTAAGTGTATGCCATGTTTCGGGCAGAAATTCAGAAATGTATTTGGAAAAGTAAAAAGTTTATTACACTTGAAAAGAATTAGTGAAAAAATGTTTATGTTAAATATTAATGTATATTCATTTTATATATTTATTTTAAATGTAGAACAACATAAAATAAAGTGGCAACATTAATAACTTAATTTAAATGTAATTATTTTGAATATAATAAATTAAATTACAATTGTTTTAAGGATAAATATTTAAAAAACTCACCTTATGTAAAATGTATATATATGCACATTTACATATTATGTATTACACATTACAAACAAATAAGTACACAATTAATTTAAATTAATTTAAATTAATGTAATAACGTTTTACAAATTACATTTATATTTGTTTTTGAAATGAAGAACATTGTTATATTATGTTATCATAAAATAATATTTATTATAAATTATATTTAAATATTTTAATATGAAATTAATTTTGTACATACTTATATATATTTAATAGTCATAATAAATAATTTTATTTAGCATTATTTCCCATGGTGTTCTATTTTAAGTCCCTGCCTCGTTATTTTCTGTGGAGGAGTGGGTTGCAGTTTCAGTGGTTGGTCAAGTGTGGTGGTGGACTTACTGCTGCTCTTTTCTGGCTTTAGTGACTTCACACTTGTAAATTTGGCTCAACCCCTCAACATCCCCCTTCCCGTTTCAGGGGGGTGAAGACATGTAAATATCAACTTTTTAGTTGCTTTACACTCGTAAAAGGCGATTAGGCTAAAGTAGTTAAATTACTTAAAAGTACATTTACACATGCAAGTTTACCTTTGTGAATAGGTCCTATGGTGTAAAACGCAGAAGTATGAACAGGTGGACAGGCTGTGTACCAAGTTTTCACACACCACGTGATCCCTAAAAACTACGTATAAGGAGATCCTATTTAGTGCTCTGCCGGGAGCTTTTGATGCAATTTTAGATGCTCTTTTGTGCGCACAAATACTGAAGCAACGTCTGGGTGTTACTTCCCTTGGAGATGTCACAAAGTATGAAATTTACTTCTTGCATCATGTGTTTGCATTTCCTTTTCAACTATGACAAGTCAATCATTCAAAATGTCCTACAAAAACGCCTTGTATTTTACTACCGAGCCTCACAGTTCGGAGTCATTGTGGACACAAATTCTGTCAAAAAGCAAATGTTTGTGTTTGCTCAACAAACTGCATGTCACTGTTTATAATGTGAAACTTGCTTTTCGGACAAACCCACTACTATTTCAATGTGGCTTTAATGTACGATAACAACAAATACTGATAAAAACTGCTTGCAGATAGATTTTTTAATATCTAGAAGAAGCAAAGCTGACCTGATTCCTCAACCAAACGAAACATATTTTCAATCTCTACTAGGGAGGCATGATGCTGTTGAAAGTGATAGAGCGTACGGCGCTTTAAAATTTGTAAGGGGTGCATTATACTCATGAACGAATTGCACTCGTATATATTCAATGTGTGGTTGAACTTCGTGCATATTAAAATGAAGATTATATATCATCGTTTGAAAATCTGTGAAGAAAAATCATGACGTGCTTTACAGAACTGATTAATATTTCGTGTGTATTTAGAGAAATCATGAAATTGTACACGTATATGTTGATTAAAAGTAACCAGATGTATTCACTGTTATAAGATTCATATAAAGGCCTGTGTAGCGAATGCATATTAAAGAGTGTTTTAAGTTAGCCAGAATCGTAGGCCTGACTTTCGTTCCTTCAAGGTTTCATTTCTCCTCGTTTGCTCTTAAGCTCAGGAACTAATTAAAATTTATGTGTGTAGAATGTTTTCGTTTCACCCCTATTGCAGGTGCAGGAATTTGACCTCGTTCATTCAGATTTAAGAAGATACATGGGAGGAAAGGAATGTCTTTGAAGCGCTCGGACAAGAGAAAGGGAGGACACCTTCTGTGCCTGGAGAACTTGGGAGCCAAGGTCAGCGGACAGTCGTGTTAATTTAATTGAGTTTGTGGAAGGTTACTGAAGAAGGTGTTCACTGAACAATGTACCATGTGACTCGTCAGGGGTGTAACTTTGCCTTTTTGAATTAGGTACAGGGACAGATCTGGAGGACTTCTGTTTTTGACTAAGAGAGGAGAGCATCTTAGAACGAGCTCTGTAGCTCTTAGCTACCTGACCCATTTGACGTGAGTGTACTTCTTTGGAAGTCAACACGTGCTGACACCTTTTGGGAAATTTGCTAGGAAGGGAAGAAAAGGGATGCCACTTTAGATGCAGAGTAGGGACAGATTATTCTAAATTCCGAAATACAAATGAAAAGAGATTTGGATGCAGCATTTATACTCTGCTGTGTTCTCATATTGGAATTCATCATTTTATGCCTATTTGGTCGTATGAACTATATTCGTAGATTGGGCTCGGTATTAGTTTTCATGAATCTCTATACCTTGATTTTGAGGTGTGTCTATATTTTGTTGTTTCTGGCTTTGTAATAAATTGACAAAAGCTAAATTCGGAATTCGTTGTTATTGGACACGGATGGGAGGGAAATTGTATAATTGGTAAAGTGTATTCTTCCCTCCACATTTTTTAGCAGGCAATAAAAGATCATCGGCCAGAGATATGTAAGTGAAATTAGGGTGCAAAATTCGGCCTTATCAAGACCGGCCAAAATACTGATAAATATGTAAGAAAATAATTGGTTTCCAAAATAATATGGAGGAGCTTGCCTATACTATATGTTCAGTTTTTTCTGTTTGATTACTCAATGGTAGCTTCATGTGCAGCAAAAATGACGAAAAACGTTCCAAAGCAGCTGTCTTTGACGCTATCTATGGTTGTATACCTTGGAACGTTGCTATCTAAGACCAATTCAGTTAAGAGTGCAGGTCACTTTATGCCACAAACATCCATCATGAGTACCCATCCTCAGCGCTTGCAGTAGAGACTAGCAAGAGCCTAAATGAGAGCCACAAATAAGGTGGGACATGGTGTTGTCTCAATGACAAATTTGGGTATAAGTCTAAGGTGGCAATTTCGGCACATCCACTGGCCAGACTCTGCCTTTTCACAGCAGTAGTGTCACAATTCATTTTTGAGATGCCACAAGGCTTCAGGGTTAGACACAGGCTTGGGAGACGTTTCTGCCAGGCAACAGTGAAAAAATAACACGTGGGGCCCGCTTCCGTTTATTCCAGGTGGCAGGGTACAAGCAAGTTATTAATAGCATAAAACTACTTCTATTTTTTTTTATATAGCACCTGCCGCCATCTGGTGGCATGTCCATGTGAACTGCCTCCTCATTAATAATACAAATAACAGCCTGGCTTTATAAATCTAGAATTAGATTTTGATGCAGGAATGCAGGGGCCTGTAAATGCATAGGGCCTGGGGCATACGGCCCCCTCTGATCCCTTCTTGTGATGGCCCTGGTTATACAGCTGTGTAATCTTTCAACTGGATAATGAAGAAACTACTGCAGCTATATATATGGCCAAGACCTATAAGTGTGACTCGGGGTCTGAACTGCAGATGACTAGGGTTGGGAGAATGCACCTTCACTCACAAACTCAGGGAAGTTGCTACATTTTGCCTCTTCAAGGCGATGCAAAATGTAACAATGCCACCTTACTTTGCTGGTGCAAGGTTTTCTATCTGTGGCCCACACAGATTGACAATTTCCTGATGCACGGTGTCCCATCCTTGCAGCTGGAAAACCCACCAGACCTACTGTAGATAATGTGCTGGATGGGGCTAAGGACAGGGCGGGGGCTGGTGCTTGCGGATGTCGGCTGGTGCTTAGAGACCTTGCAAAAGGGGGGCTGAGATGCTTGCTCATAAGAGCCCTGGCAGGGAGCAGTAGCCAAAGCTGCAGGGTTGGATATGGGTGGGGCAAGGCGCATTGGGCTGCAGATTTGGGAGGGGATTTTGTGCCTTAGGACGTGCGGGGGGGCTTGCTCTCGGGGACCTTGGCCTTCGATGAAAGAGAGCAGTGAGTCAGGGTATGTGGCGAGGAGTGGGAAAGAGCAGGGATGTGCTGGTGTTCTGATGGAAGACTGCTGCTGAGCCCTCTACAGCCACTTCAGCTACCCTTAGGTACAAATCAGGGCAGCTGAAGTAGCTTCCGGTGGCCACAAAGAACCATTAAGACTGCCTGTCTTTATTTTTTTATAACTTGGTGAGATTCAAACTTTGTGAAACTGAAGTTTTAAAAAAGAATCACAACATTTCAGATCAATGGAATGGAATTCGAAAAGTCAGAAAAATATCTGAGTGTTTTGAAAGAGATGCACTAGTGCATGACTCAAGTGGGATTACAGGGAACAGTTAAGGCTCAGCCCTGCACAGAGGCCAGAATCAGAGGTGACAGACTGTAGACCTTTGGAGGAAGCTACCACTGGAGGTGAGGATCTGAATTCTTCACTTACTCAAAAAGGAAGGAATTTTGAGCTGTGCAAGTTGACAAAAGGCCAGTGATTGGTTTACTCATCATCAGTAATGATTTAGTGGAAGTTTCCTTCACCAGCTACTCAGGGACTCTATTAGTCCTTGACGAAATGTTAATTATGCTGGAGTAATCTAAGTAATTTTTCTTTTGACGCAAAATTACAGAAAATTATGCGATTATGCCCAGTTGCATACTTATGAGTAATTTGGCACAAAAATTCTACTGTAGAAGCACAGGAACAAAGAACTTAGCATGCGCGAGCAGCAATTGGATGCTGGATGCTAGCTGCTGCTTTTCATGTTCTGTTACACTTAGCACTATTCTTTTAGTGCAAACTGCTTCCTCAAATCCATTTCAAAGAAAATAGCACTAAATGTTGGGTTAAGATCCCCACGTAATACCACGTAACCTTGTGTAACTTTGCTGTAAATTTGAGGAATTATGCTACAGCAAATTATGCGAGTTACACCCACCACTAGTCTCTTTCAAGACAGCCGTAGCAAATTGACTATAGGCACTGGAAAACAGCTAACGAATGAGTACCCTGTCAATGTGCTCTTACCCCTAATCATAGTGATAAAGTGGCTAACTCTAACGTTAACTTTTAGGTAAGGCCACAGTAAAATGGCACTCAAAGTACACCAGTGGACTCAAAGTTAAATGTCATATTTGGGCTTCACACACCAACAGGTGTGATTTTAAAAACATGAATTCAGGTCCACAATAGCAGCTCTGAAGTTCTGTGAGCACAGCTGTAGCAGTCACATGTCAAAGGTAATTGTGTTGACATGTATAAAAGGCCTACTTTTGACATTATCTAAATCACCTACAAGTAGCTCGTGACACCCGCGAGGACTGGGTGCATAATATTTAAGGGTATGACATGTCTAATATTAAGGTTGGTACGTTCCTGCAATTATAGGTACCAAAAGTTATTTTATCATAGCATAACATATCATAGGATGAGGTAGCCTGTACCTGTGGTAAAATAAGACTCTTGAATGAAACTCTTGTTTTTTCACATGTCAGGTTAGGAAATGGCAACAGAGATCATTGGTGAACTGTTTTTTATTTATCAAGCATCTAATTATGTGGGGAACTTACATACTTGTTAACTACATTGCAAAGATGAGTTTCTAAAAGCTGGTTTGTCAGATGACCTAGCCTAGACAGCAATTATTTAAATTCTGCAAGATTCACCCTCCTCCTGTAACAATAATTGGCTCCTTGGGGTGGAACTTGCTGCACCTGGGAGGACCACCAGTTCCACTTAGCACCACGCTGTCAAGCGCCACTGCAAGGAGGGGGGAGGAGCTAAGTCTTCAAAGCACTACAAAGTGCTTCTGCATCCGGGCAGCATGGGAGGAACTTTCTGCACCTGGGAGGACCATCAGTCCCAGTTAGCACTGCGCTGTTGAGCACCACTGCGAGGAGGGGAAAGGAGCTAAACCTCCAAAGTGCTACAAAGCGCCTCTGCATTACTCCTCCACGGGAGGAACTTGTCGCATCTGGGAGGACCACTAGTCCCAGTTAGCATCACGCTGTAGAGCGCCACTGCGAGCAAGGAGAGAGGAGGAGCTAAGTCCCCAAAGAGCTACAAAGCACCTCTGCATCCTGTCAGAGCCTAGAAGAGGGTGGGCTGGGCCACCTCCTTGGTTTTACGTTTTAGAAATGTACATTGCCCCTTTCGAGCGAAGAGCATTCTCCTTTTTTTCTCTAGTGACATGTTTTCTTCAAGCTTCTGTGGTTGCTCACTTCTTTGCCCATTCAACAGACTCCCTTTTTGTGGATTGACTATAAGGCCAACAATTGAATGATTGTTCTTAATTGCTTGATATGTATTGTTTGATTTCTTTGCACAAGCCTTTCTTTTTTAACTGCTGGACTAATGATGTTGGTATTATGTGTTCTGTGATGGGTTAGTTCTCCGCCCTAGTTTGTTTCTAGTCAAAACACTGTACCAATATCTGACCTCAGCATCAAGTGGCTCTTTAAATTGGTGAAACCCTGCCTCAGTCTCATTTCTATTGTGGCAGTGTAACTTATTTGTATCACATCGCCGCATTAACTGTATTTGGCTTAGGCGAATTGGGAAAACAAAAGGCTGCGATAAATTACAAGATTTAGAGAATGCAAAAAAGCAGCCAAGACTTCAGCTGAAAACTGTACCCTTGATTAAACTGACGTTCTGACTGAGGAGGTTGAGGATCTCCTGTCCACAAAAGAAAGGGAAAAAAGGACAGGAAAGAGTAGCAAGGGTAACATTAAATCCTACCTCACTAGTAATCCAACCAAGACTGCAAAAACAGCCGCATAAATGCTGTAGTCTATACAGATACAACTCTGGCTACTGTACCTAGCCATCCTACCCCTCCGCTTGTACAAAAATGGATACTGATACAATTGCAATTGCCCCTGCATATGTGGAATGTGAGAATAGATTTGAGATCCTAGGGAGCATACACGAGGCTAGTACTGCAGGGAGCTAGACTACACACAGTTTACCCTATTAGAACCCCAGTTACCCAACACCTGAGGGATGACACTGAAACACAAATAACTGCGCTAAACAATGAGATAAAGGGGCTAAAGGATTGAATCAGCAAGCTGTCCAAAGCCCTAAACGACAAAATGGACAACTTAACCACTCTTCTCACAACCTACATCCCTAACTTACAATAGCTATGGGGATTCAAGATGCACCAAGTTCTTTTCCAACTAACACCCTAAATAATGTCTCACAGTTTGGAAGAGCAACAGGACTTCAACCAGTTGGAAATACTCGGGCTACAGCACATGCCAGTAGAGGCACAGTGGCGCCTCTCTGGTACCCCCAACCAATGAGAACTTGGGGTTGCATTCAATTGCCCTTGCTACCAGGCATACACCTGCTAGCCACACTTCTGGTATGAACCCTAGACCAACTAGGGCCAACTCTAGGCAGAGAGACATATATCTGGTTAAAGTGCCGAATTCTCCTGAGGGGCCATTGAACCTAGGGAATCATTGACTAACAAAGTCATCCATTGGTTCCCCAAAACTGGTAACTAGAAATCAATTATAAGGGATGACATATTAGACATCGATCGTCATATTGGCAAAGAGTCCATTTTTGACCACATAGGTATGCAGCTTGTGAGTCACGAACTTGTTGATTGCTTCATTACACTGGAACACATGTTTAGGTTAAGTAACAGTTCGAACATAAGAGTAAAGGCTAACCCTCCGAGGTATATGTCAAGAACTCAAAATCTTATTCAAAATGTGCCTCTTTCTTTCTCTCGTGTAGCCCTAGAAAATGCTGTTTGCTCTTTAAACCTCTCAGAAGTAGATTGACTATCCTGTAACTATACCATTGTTACGGTAACTCAGTTAATGGAACCATGAGCTTTACCTCATAAAATACACTCTGCATGCACTGAGAGGGCAGTCACGGGCACTGAAGAAAAGGACTACTGGACCTCAATTGGCCCAGCAATAATAGACAAAGAGACCGTTTACACTGGTAACTCTATTGAAACCCCGCTGAAGTTAAGCTCTTATGCAGATACCTCTGTAAAGTTATTATCCTGGAACCAAATTGAACAATCCAGAATAGGGCACATTTATTGAGCAACACCATATTGTGCTACTCCAGCAGACATGGGCTACTGAACCAGTGTTTTGGCCAGAGTACCTCTCTTTCTCGAATAATGCTGTACCATCGAAGGCAGGAAGAGCTTCAGGAGGCTTGCTAATATGGTTAAAATTGGAACTATTTAACAGGGTAAAGCCAATAACGAGTGTTAGCAAGGATTTGCTGGGTATTGTTGTATCTGTTAGTGGCTCTACCAAATTTAGGCATATGGCAATCATTAACCTTTATATGCTATCCTTTCCGGACATTGCAGTCTGGTACCATTGACTTACTGACTGATATGCTCAACCAACTCCACCCCACATGCCCCAAAATAATAGCAGGTAATTATAATACAACACTTATGCCTGGAGAATTTTCCTCCTCTCTGATTCATGAAGAGGACGAAGTGTGGGGGGTGCCCTCTTTATCTGTTGATCTTGCCTACAGGTAGATGAAGGTGGCTAAACTAATCACTGACATCTTAGATATGCATGAGTTAAGGAATGAGAATGGTCGCACAGCTTCTCATATCTTTTCTAAACTGACTTTCAGAAGAGGCACTATTCAAGTAACAGACTACATTGTCTTTGACATCAAATTATGGCCTTACGTGGTGGACATGGAAGTTGTGCCAAGAATGGATAATGACCATAACGCCCTTAGTGCCCTAATCCATTGTAGTCCTTTCACTAATGTGCTTTTAATGCACAAAGCTCATACCAACCCTATTTTTAGTACAAATAATCGAAAGAATGTTAAATGGGCCAGGATCTCTAAAAACAATCCTCTCATGGCCCAAATTTATCAAACATTTGTGGAAATCTTTGGCCCATGAGAACAAACTGACAAAAATTTGATCAACTTCGTCAGCCTTCATTGCGAATTTTCAGCCAACTAAAGTAATATCTCAGGAGGGGCCAAATGGCCAAACTCATGGCAGATGTTCTGATTGGTTCACCCGAGAGTGCAGATCAGCTAAGCTAACTCTGGTGAGCGCAGTTAAACTGGGCGACAGAAGAAAAATAACAGCAGCAAGGAAAAGCTACTGGGCAATTCTGCGTGCTAGCAGACAAACATGGGAGGAAGCACAGTGGGATGACCTGACAATAGCCCTCCAAAGTAAGAACATAGTCGACAATCAACCAGATGCTGCTGTGCAAGCCGAGATGTGGATCATCCACTTCTCTGAGCTGTATGAGGAGAGGGGTGTAAGTGTAACTTCTTCTGTAGTTTTGGATAGTTGCACTCAGACAGGCACTCAAACAAATAGAAGCGCAGGAGAGGCCATGGAATTTGGGCTAAAGGAGACAGAGCTGGCCTTCGCCACTCAAGGAGGGAGAAAGCAGCAGGACCCGATGGCATCCCAGGGTATTTGTGTTTATCCCAACTTCCAATTTGGTCCCCCTTCTTAAACACACTTAGCAATACAATTGCGTGAAGGGAGGATAACACCCCTCCTGAAGAGGAGCCATCATTGTCCCCATTCATATGAAGGGTAGGAAAGACATACCTGCTAATTACAGGCCAATTAGCCTCAGTGATGACAGCCAAAAAATCTTTTGTTGACAGATCCTCTCCAGACTTCTGACATGAATTGCTGACCATAACATCCTTACAGAGTTCCAGGTGGGGTTCAGGGCCAAGGTCAGCACATTAGACCAGGTGTTCAGTTTCAAGACTATCTGTTGGAAATATATTGATTTGAGGAAGGACTACCTATATGTGGCCTTGATGGATCTGAGGGCCGCTTTTGACCTTGTCCCGAGGGAAAACCTGTGGAAGGTGCTGGAGAATTATAAAATCCCTGAATTTTGATGATCTTACACATGGAAACTTAGGCACAAGTAAGACGGTGGACTGATGGAGACCTCACTCCCAGAATTCTGATCAAGTCTTGAGTAAGGCAGGGGTGTGTCTTGGCCCCCCACTATCTTTAGCTTGTATATTAATCGAGTGGTGGAGTGGGTGGCTAACTGTAATCACGACGCCCTGAAATCTGCAGGCACCAGTACTCCGGTACTGGTGTTCGCTGATGACACTCTGCTGCTCTCAAGAACTCCCATGGGCCTTCAGGCCTTTTTGGACCAGTTCCCTTCTTTTTGTGCATCCAGAGGCCTCAAGATTAATCTAAATCAATCTAGATTTATGACGATAAAACCCCATCGATCATTGAGGGGCATGATGGGGATGGAAGGTGTACCCATCGACAAGTTAAAAGCTTCGACTATCTGGGTGTTAGACTTGCTGGCAATTTGTCATGGGCCCGCAGATAGAGAAAAGTAAGGTGATACTGCAACATAGGGCAGCTGCTTTTGTAAAAAAAATTAAAGCTACTTCTAGTAGAACAGTTTTGCAAGTCCTAGCAGTAAACAGAGCAACAGCTCTTTCTGGGCCAACCCATGGAGCAGAGCTATGGGGCAGTACCTATACCACTCCTCTGGTTCAAGCAGAACACAAATTCATTAGGTCCATGTTTAACTTACCAATGGGCATTCCCTTGTTACCCAACTGCCTTGACCTAGCACTTAACAGGGTGGATTTAATAGTACATTTGAAATCACTAAAATACTGGGCACACTTTTGGACAACAGTGGAGTTGGCTCTTTACCAAGAAGCCTTGACAGAACTCATTGAGCTAGATAAAGTTGTAGCCACTCCTTGGCTCAGCCTGATTAAAAGCCTTTGCCCTTCGATCAACATGGATGAATTATGGCAGTCACAATGTCAATGGGAAAAGCCACATCCACCATGGTGAGCAACACATATTGATATCACATGTTGTATAGGACATGGAATGACCAAAGGGGCACGGGTCTAACTGCATTTTTTCATCTTCATAAATGCACACCTAGCTTTGAGCATTATCTGGATAGGATTAGACCCAGTCATGCGAAAAACCTATATATAAAATTTCAGAATTGGGACCTTGACCCTTGAAATGTTTACTGTTAGATGGACCAAGGACATTTTGTATTCTTCTGCCCTGCGTATCTGACCACGAGAAAAAGGTGGATAGCTCCTCTTTGTAGATACTTAGGTATTCCACACTTTCGGGAGGCAAAGCGGCTTCAGAGGTGCGATGCAATGGAAATTGTTGTCGTTACCATCTCTGGGTATTTAAACTGAGCCTGGCACATTCGATCTAGGGAACTTGCCAAGAGGCGAGACAGTTAGCCGGGGACTAGACTAATTACATCCAAATGTGCACCAATTAGCACAACATTACCAAGGGATAAGGCAACCTCCTTTGCTTCTTGCCAAAACCTACCTCCAGCGTGATAAAATGTGTGATCTGTTTTTGCTTCTTACAAACTGTCAACCTTTGTATTTTAAACTCACATGTATAAGCTTGAACAACATTCAAAGGTTAACATAGTAGTTTATGGCTTTCACGGAGCTGCATACATTAAAAAAAAAAAGCCTTACTACTTGAATTTTTGCAATTAGAAATCTTTTTCTATAGCGCGAATAATTGTCTATTGACTAGTTTTCATTGGTGGATTTTATTGTACATTTCTTTCTTTTTTAAGTATTTATTCATATTGTACTTTTATGGTTCTTACAAACCGAAATTAGGTAAATACTTGACTTGAATTGGCTCCTTGAAGAGGTTTGAAAAACCTATCTTTGAAAGAAAAAGAAGTCTGGGCATACTGGCAAATTGACTGGGAATGTGGGGGAAAAGAGTGGATAAGGACAACAGATGACCTTTATTAAAGAACTTACAGGAACCTTCTAGAGTAGCATGTTTAGGTATACACTGCTATAGAGTCAGGGGTGCCTTTGAAGCGGTCTGTTCCCTTCCAGGATGTTTTGGCTTTCCAACTCACAAGCACGCGATCAGAGTCTAATATACTCTCATTCCGTAAGCTCCTCAAGACTTTTCTGTTTCAATAACCCGGACAGCCCCAAGTGTCTTTCGTGCCCGTATTGTCCGCAGCGCTAGGACGCCTAAGGGTAGCTATCGCGCTCAACAAATTGTCATTCATTCACGCAGGATTGGTTTTCAATAGACATTACTTAATTTTATTAAGACATCCTTTGTGTAAAACTTGTGACCAGTATGACCTGTTAGGCTTACCAGGACCCTTTCCATCACAGAGAGCCTGAAATCACATCTAGGTCCTGGTCAACTACAACCAAAGACACTTCGCAGTTTCTTGCTTTTTGATTTAAAAATAAATCCAAACATTTATTGCTCATTCTGTTATGCAGTCACATTATAGGCCAGAGTAGAAACACAACCATTGCCTTCTTTTTTTAAACTCTTTTTATTAATACAAACAATAAACAATACAGATAGACAGGCATTACAGTCATCACTTTGGTCTTCGGGCTCCGTCAGCATGGCACAACATTTCTGTACACGTGTTTGGTCGACAATTTCTTGGGGTCCCCCCCTACATCTCCATATCCTCCCCGGAGGTGCAATCCGGTAGTTTGGGTGGAACACATATATCCCCTCTGTAAGAGTTCCACTTGCCCCATATTTGCATCCATTTTTTGGGGCATCCCCTTGAGACATAAACTGTTTTCTCTCGGAACATACACCAGTCCATATCCTCCACCCATTCCCTTATTGTCGGCACTACCTGCGCTCCCCACTTTCGTGCAATGTTTCTTTTTGCCACAACTCCCCCTAGGGTCACCCATGTCATCTCTTTAGTCCCAATATCCGTTGGGTCCCAAATATTCAAGAGGCACAATTTTGGGTCCACTACGAAGTGAGTTCCCAGTACGTCCCCCATGTATTTGAGGACTGCTTCCCAGTATGCTACTATAATTGGGCATTCCCACAAGATATGGAGAAACGTACCTTCTTGATTGCAATTACGCCTACAATTCGCATCCTCCCTATAGCCCATCCTGACTAATGTGTGCCCTGTATAGTATATTCAATGCAGCACCTTCAATTGCAACAGCCTCAGTTTCGACGAGATCGCCACCTCCCTGGGTGACGCCAAGGCCTCACGCCACTCCTCCTCATCTAGTTCGTGTAATTCTAGTTCCCATTTTGTCCTGAGCTGGTGAAGCGGATCCGGGGAGTTATTGAGCAATTTGGAATAGGTCAGCGAGATTGCCCTGCGTGACAGGTATCCATCTAACATCCGATCCTCAAGAGGCAAGGCCTCCGGCACCGACCCCTCCTGGGGCAACACCGCTTTTAGTGCATGCCGCACCTGCAGATATCTGAATCTCTCACTCTCCGCCAGCTCATATTCCCGTTGTAACATCTCAAAGGTTGCTACCTTACCCTTTTTCAAGAGATTCCCTACACGCGATATCCCAATAGTGTCCCACTCAGCAAAACCTTTCGTCTTCCAAAGGGATCCGAGCTGTTCAGCGTCCCACAATGGGGTGGTGAGAGTTACTGTCTTAGCCCACCCCATACTTTTCTGCGCAATGTGCCACACCTGAACTACATGATAGGTGGGCCCTGTCAGTCCCATTTTAGACGGGTTAGAATACAAGGCTCTTGTGTAGTTACTACCTGTCAGTTGCCACATGTCCATCGCATACCCGGGGTCATCATGGGGCTTATAGACCCAATGGTTAATGAAGGATAATTGAGCTGCCCAGTAATATTTTTTGATATTGGGCAGCCCAATACCCCCGTCATACCAGTTCTGTACCAATTTCGAAGTTGCAATTCTGGGCGCACTGGTACCCCAGAGCAGCTCTCTCTGTGTGCTCTCCACGGCCTTGAAATAGGCCGCTGGTACCATATCTGGCGTGTTATGCAGGACATACAAAAAACGAGGCAATGACATCATTTTGAATAATGCCGCTCTACCCAGAAGGGAGAGCGGCAACGCCTTCCAGTGTTCTAAGTCACACTTTAGCCGTTGCAACGGAGGTAGCAAGTTGGAAGTGTAGAACAGTTTAGGGTCCTTAGTGATGTACAACCCCAAGTATTTAAAGCCTTCCTCAGCAATCTCCACTGGACATCCCCTGGGAAGGGAAGGAGGGCTGCCATGCAATACGAATATCACCGACTTTGTCCAATTGATTGCATACCCTGAGTAGGAGCCAAAATTTGTGAAAATATTAAGGACCCGGTGCAATGACCTCGTTGGCGAAGCTAGGTACAGAAAGATATCATCTGCATAAAGGGAAATGCGATCCTCCCAGCCCTCGGCCCAGCGTAACCCACGAATTACCAGATCTTTACGGATCCAACAGGCCAAGGGCTCCAGCGTTAGTGCAAACAGCAGAGGGGATAAAGGACATCCCTGCCACGTGCCTCTGTGAAGCTGGAAGACCGTAGATCTTTTATTATTGACCACTACTTGGGCGAGCGGCGCTGAGTATAGAAGCTGAACCTAGCCTATGTACTTGGGGCCGAAGCCCAACCTCCTCACTACAGCAAATAAATACGGCCATTCTATGGTGTTGCCTTCTTTTTTTAAACACAATGACATTTGACACACATTTGTTTGTGTACCGGTACAGGATAATATTCTCCGAAACAGCATTGCTTACATTTCCACTTCGTAGGCATATTATCACAATACCTTGAACATTCTGTACAAGGGCTAAGTTCACTGCGCAAATTGTTGGTGTTTGTTATTGTCCGTTCGGCGACAGAGCTATCTCTATAAGATCAACAATAACGGCCTGACTGGGACTTCGACATGGCAACATGGGTGATGTTTATTATATAAACAACATCACTTCTTTGTTTAGTTAAAGGAGCATTTCGTTGGCACTGCCAGAATTCCAGCCCAGCTGATTCCTGTTTACCATATGCGAGGGATGAGGCCCATCTCTCCACCAAAATGGGCTCCCTGATGACACTCACCCACAGGTAACTGGAGAGTTAGATCACCCTACAGGGATTTGGCAGATTTCCCCACCCCCAGGCACACAAGGTTAGGTAGCGCTAGACAGGAGTACATTATATTAGAGTATTTATATGCAAGCATATATTCCAGCCGCGGTCCGTGCAGGTAGCAGCGGTGGGGCCGTGTAAGGGGGGATTCCAAGGGACGATGCTGAGGGAAAATTAAATAAATAATTTTCCCTCTGCATCGTCCCTCGGAATCCCCTCTTACATGGCCCCTCCGCTGTTCCCTGCACGGACCGCGGCCGATATATTCACTGTAACAGCAAATGGTTGAACTGTTTATCTTTTTCATCATTATTGTTATGCTAAAAACATTACTCTGTTTCCTTCTATCAATTATTGCAGCGCACTTCTTTTATTCAAGAATCACAATGCTTCAATAAATATTGAAACTGTATGTTGTATATTTCTTGCATATCTCTTTGGGTGTGCATGAGTAAGCATGAGTAAGCAAACGAAAAGGTTCTAGACGTGTTACCATGATTTCCTTGGAGAGTCAGGGCTGTCCTGTTCTGAGGTTGCACAATCCATTTATTACCTTTTCAGGTCAGGGGTACAGATGGTGCACTGTAGGTAGCAGGACTAAGGCCAACATATCCTGATGGTGTGCGTAGAATCAGTCTTGCACAGTTCTCTGACATTTATGCTGTCCAACAAACGCACAGTTTTTACTGAGAAAGTAAAAGCTATACGCCAATTCCCTAATCTGAAGATGATCATTTTAGTGTCATATTTCTTATTACATTTTTTTTATCATTGTGCTAAATTGGCTTGGGAAACTTCTTAGTTTGTTTCTTGATGTTAATGCAGTTTTTTGTGCTTAAATAGTTAATATGGAATCCTACTACTTTGTGAAACTGCTATCAGGGGCTAAACATTAAGGGCCTAATTACGATGGTGGTGGACCGCAACCGACGGCTCGTCGGTTGCGGTCCGACGAACCATCTACAGCTGCAGTCAGACCGACGCATTACGATGTGTGTGGTCGGAGGCAGCAGTCGGAGGGACCAACCGACGCTTTCTGACAGGCTCCTTGAGCCCGTCGGAAGGTCGGAAACTCCGCTTTTCCGCCGTCGGGATTATGATGTCGGTTTCCGACAGCCATTCTATGTCGGCCTTTCTGACATGCAAAGGCTGTCATAAAGCGACATTGGGGGCCCGTAGCAGGGATGTTTACAAACTTCCATTTTTCAATGGGAGCTTGTGCTGCAAACGTTTTAAGCCCGCCACACAAGCTCCCATTGACAAATGGAAGTTTCTGACCACACTATGTTCGCATCCAAATTGGGGTGTCGGAACCGCCGACCTATGGTTCGGCGGTTCCTTCCCTGCAACGGTGTCGGTCAGACGCAAGTCCGACTGGCATCGGAATCAGGGCCAAAATTTCTACTCAAAAATCAATTTAGTGGGGCGTGGTTTCGCGCCGCGCATGATGGCGGCGTGATACCGGAGCTCCGCAGCAGAACTCCAGCTGCAACATTTTCATGACGGATTGAGCCCTCATCTTCGTCCTAGCTCCAGGTCTGTGCCTTCCTGAGACTGTGCGCCGCATTTCTGAGCTGGGAAATGTGACTGTTATCTCTTTTCTCGGCGCTTTCCCTGCCGCGACCGTTCCCCTCAGAACGGCCGCCATTTTACGATTGCACCTTTGCGCTTGCCTCCGAAGTGCTCAGAAATGCTTTCCTCAAATATGTTTCTGCAATAACTGCCTCCTGCCTGCCAGTTTTTCTTTATCATGCCTCTGACTCTTTCTCTTCGGTCCCTTGCTTATTGTGGAGACTTGGAAATCTTCTGAATCTCATGGAAGTCGTCTGGTGACCCTCCCATTCCTCATTTATTTTTATTTTTATTTTCCTTTGCCTTTTTTCTCATCTTGCTCATTACCTCTGCTGGTTTTATTGATATGGAGCGCTAGCATTACTATTGCCTTTTTTCATTGTACTTGGATTTATCACCTTCTTCGCTCACTGGACCCAATTTTTTGAAGTTTGGATGTCAAATGCTTCTATTGATTAACCTATTACATCACCATAGTGCGTAATTCATTCTATTCGTGCCAGCTTTCTAGTGAGGTTGTCGTTACTTGCTCAGTCACACTCTTACTCTCCATTGAGTATTTGGTTCCCTCCCTTATTGTTCCCTCACTTACCTCTGAGTAGTTTGGCCTCTAAGTGGTGGTTCTTCTGACTTTTTCACTGACCCTCCATGGGCAGACTGAAAAATCTTAAACTCAGCTCCTCCTCTCACCCGTTGAAGTCTGCTGCACACTCGTATTTTGACTCCGCCCTCAACGATATGGAGGACTCTTCTTCTCACAAACTTGACCCACCGACTGGTGCCATACCAAAGACGCATCTTGCCAGTAAACTTCCTGCGGCCTCCACTAAACGACCGAAAAAAGACCCTCCATCTCCAGTAAGCGCGTCCTCACCTGCAATGGATATCATTCTTGAGGAAATTCGTGCTCTGAAACCCTTCATTGAGGACACTAAAAAAACTTTACAACATTTAGATGAAAAATGGTCTTCGTTGGAGTCCCGTGTGTCTTTGGTGGAACAAAAGACTGATTCCCTTCAGTTCTCTTCCTCTCGTATCGCCGCTCTGGAGTCTGAAATTTCTCTACTAAAAAAACACACCGAAGATTTGGAAAATCAGAATCGCAGGAACAACCTCCGCATCTACGGTCTTCCGGAAAACATTGAAGGCTCGAACCCCACAACTTTCTTTCAGACCTTCGTGCCAAAACTTTTGGAAATGTCTTCTGTATCTTCCCTTAACATTCAAAGAGCTCATAGACTGGGTCCCAAGATCTCAACTAAGCCTCGTGGAGTCATTATGTTTTTCTTACAATACACTGATCTTATGCAAGTCCTATCTGCAGTTAAATCCAAAAAGCAAATATTTTGGGAGGGTCACCGACTTTATTTTTCCCAAGATGTTGCTAAGGCTACAGCGGATCGTCGCAAACAATTTCTCGATCTTCGTCCACAATTGCGCTTCTTAAATGCTCGATTTGGATTACTCCATCCCGGCATTTTCAAAGTCACCTATAACGACAGGACCACGTCTTATGAAGATCCGAAGCTTCTGCAAGACTTTCTTCGTCAACAAGGAGCTGTGACCATGGACACTTCACGATCTACCTGATTAATTGTGTTGTTCCATTCGATTGTATTTGGTCTGTGTTGCTCCCTATAACTGTTGTCTTTGAGTTTTTCATTCCCTCCTATGTTGTATTGGTTTCTTCTTTTTCACTTGTTTTCCCATTTCGTCCCCTCTTACAGATGCATTTTCTTCTCATCGATGATCTCCTTATGGTCTCTTCCGTGTACTGTTCTATCCCTGATTCCCCCCGGAGTTCGGCGGAATTCTGCTGGTTCTGGCGTCATCTCCTGGCGTCGCCAGCCCCCACCTCTCGTTCTGTGTTGTAGGTATGTGTCTCAGTCATCCTTTGTTGGATATTCTTTGTTCTCAAGTATTCTTGTATGACTTGTACTGTCTTCTTGTTCTTGGTTCTCTTCTTATATTCTTCTGGTTCCTCTGTCTCTTTACTCTATTTCTCCCTTCCCTCTCTTCTCTTCTCCTTACTCTTTTTTCCTTCTTTTTTTCTCATATTTCTGATTAATTATAGTACTGTTCAAATTGATTATGACACTGTTTGCTTAATGTTAGTTTATATTTCCTTTTTCTGTTTACATTCAGAGTTACAACTTGGAATGTTAAAGGATTAAATAATCCTATTAAGCAACAATGGGTGTTAACCCATTTAGCTAAGTTACTGAACCGACGTTGCTCTTCTTCAAGAATCGCATTTGTCTGATATTGAAGCTGCTAAACTCAAAAAATGTTGGGTGGGTAATGTTTTTCCTCTCCAGCCTTAGGAAAGAAAAATGGTGTTTTGATTCTTTGCCATAAAAAGTTTCATGTTACTGTTGTTCATCACGAACTTGATTCTGAAGGTCGCTGGATTATTGTTAGATTACTTATAGATAAAATACTGTTAGTTATCTTTAATGTATACGGCCCAGTTTCTATTGATAAATCATTTTGGACAACGATCTCTGATAAATTGCTTGCATTTGCTGATGATTATATCATCTTTGGTGGTGACTGCAATCAAACCTTCGATCCCATATTAGACAGACATTCTCCAGTTAAATTTGTTAACGCTAAAATGCACTCCCAATTTACCTCCTCCATTTGACGTAAATCTTTGGTTGACATCTGCAGATTATGTCACCCAGATTTACGTGAATATAGTTATTACTCATCCGCTCATCACTCACAGTCCCGTATTGTCTATCTCTTTTAAAGCAAGTCCTTAGCTCAACATGTTACCCAGTCCGAGATAGGTTCTATTTTAATATCCGATCATGCCCCGGTTTTTGTTGATTTTGATTTGCTACCCTTTGTCCCAGGTGCTTGTACATGGCGTTTTAATAACTCTTTACTTACAGACCCTGATTTCTCTAGCCGATTCAGTTCTTTTGCCTCCGAATTTTTTGTCATTAACACTACACCTGACTCTTCCCCCGCCATGATTTGGGATTCTTTTAAAGCTGCCGCGAGAGGCTTCATAATCAATTTTGTTTCTCAAAAGAAAAAAGAATCTGAGAAACGAACCTCTCAATTACTCACTTCAATTAAACAACTAGAGTACGCCTATTATCAATCAAAAACTGACTCTTCTTTAAAAAATCTCATCGAGGCCAAACTCACTTTTAACCGACTTTCCACAGAATCTGCTTCCTCGTTTCTTTTGAAAAGTAGCGCTCGCTATTATGGGGGTCAAAATAAGATGGGGAAGTTATTAGCTAATTACTTAAAATTACGACGCGACAGAACTAGAATAGAATCTTTGCAAAATCCTTCTGGTACTCCACTTTTTAAAGACGAAGATATTTTGAATGGATTTGCCTCCTTTTATAAACATTTATATTCTCCTGAATCTCAACCAACCTCGTTTGATCTCTCTTCATACTTTCAATCTATTCCTTCTCCTCCTTCCACCGACATTGACTTTGATTCCCTGGCTATTGATATCACCTTAGCCGAACTTACTCATGCTATTTCCAAACTTCGTCGCGGTAAAGCCCCTGGACCCGACGGGTTTACGGTTGAATTTTATGACCATTTTTCTAAACTCCTCCTCCCACACCTTCTTTTTCTATATAATTCTTTCATCTCGCATGGTTCTTCACAAGGCACTTTTCAAGAAGCTATGATATGCTTAATTCCAAAAGATAACAAAGATCACTCCCTGTGCAAAAATTACCGCCCCATCTCTTTAGTAATTACGGACTACAAGATTTTTGCAAAACTTCTAGCTTTACGGATTGATCCTATTTTGCCTGATCTTATTGGTCCAGAGCAATCTGGTTTTGTTAAAGGACGTCTATCCTCTGACAACTCCAAAGTCTTCTTTAATGTTCTTAGCAAGGCCTCTTCTCTAGATCATCCCCTTGCTGATATAGCCTTAGACGCCGAAAAGGCTTTTGATAGGCTTGGATGGGATTTTATGTTTCAGGCCTTGAAATGGGTTGGCTTTCCTCCTAAATTGATCTCCTTGATTTCCCTCTTGTATTCTGACCCTAAGGCCTCTATTTTTGTTAATGGTAAAACTTCCTCTTACTTCTCTCTTTATAGGGGGGGTACGACAGGGCTGCCCCCTGTCCCCCCTTTTGTTCATAATGGCATTGGAACCCTTTTTAACTAAAATTAGACAGGATGCCCAGATTACTGGGTTTCAGCTCGGTCCTCACCAAGTTAAGTTGTCTGTATATGCGGATGATATCCTTTGTATTGTTCTAACCCGGATACTTCTCTCTCTCCCTTTTTACATCAGGTTGACCTCTTTTCCACGTATCTGGCTATCGCCTTAACCAGGATGAATGTGAAGTCTTGCCCCTTAATGTTTTGTGTCTTAAGCATTCTTTTCTTCATTCGGGCTTTACCTGGCAACCCTCTAAGATAAAGTACTTAGGTTTATGGTTTTCATCGAATATACCCGAAACCTTAAAATTGAATTTTGATCATATTACTAAAACGTTAAGTGACTCCATTACCAGATGGCACCCTCTTTTCCTTTCTTGGTGGGGTCGATTAGACTCTATTAAGATGATGCTTACTCCTTTAATTCTTTATTCCCTTACTATGATTCCTGTGCATATTCCTGACTATTATTTCAAGAAACTGGACTTGCTTTTAATTAAATTTCTTTGGAATAACAAACGCCCTCGTATAGCTTTGTCCACACTAAAAAAGATAAATTCCATGGAGGTCTTAAGTTCCCTGATTTCAAATCTTATCACTATGCTTTTTCCCTTAAGCAAGCTTCTCACTGGATTTCCCCTATTCCCCTCACTTATCCTCCAGTATGGCTATCTCTAGAAAAATTTCTTATCTCCCCTTTCGACTTTCAGGAACTCCTCGCTTTTACCAATTCTACTTCTTCTTTGCGCCCTTCTGTTATTGCTCATACTGGTAAACTTTTATCACCTCTTTCTACCCTTCCACGACTTCGTTGTCTAACCAACCCATCTGGCATAATAAATCTTTGAGAATCAAGAATCGCCCCATTTATTGGAAATCTTGGCGCTCTAGGGGTTTGATCTGGATTTCTCAGCTCGTGAACAATCTAGCTCCTTTATCCTTTCCCGATCTTCAATCTCGATTCTCCCTTCCGAATACCTTCAAAACTCAATATAATCTTCTAATTCCCTCTCTCAATCAATACCTTCTTAATCTTCCACACCTCTCTAATCCTCCCCTCACTTGCTCTACAATTTTTACCTTATTAGACACCTCTCCCTCAGCATCTTCTATCTATAGATGTTTGCTGTCCAATTCTGCGAGGCAGAAATCTAAGACCGAGTTGGCTTGGGAGAAGGATTTATTACAGTGTTGGCCGACCTCCATCTGGGACAAATTATGGCTTAAGATCCACAAAACCTCCTGCGCTGCCAATACCACCCAAACCCTTTATTTTGTTTATCAACGTCTACTATGTACCCCTGCAACATTAGCTTCTTTTTCATCCACTACCCCTTCCTCATGCTGGTCCTGTCATGCCCCTTTTGCTGATTTAAATCACATGCTTTTTGAATGCCCTCCTATCTCTCAATTCTGGCGATCCGTTTGGTCCCAAATTAACAAGATTTTTAAAGTTAATCTTCCCTTTTCCATATCCACTATTTTTCTGGGTTCACTTTCTCCCCTATGGCCTCAGTCACCATCCAATTTTCGATTGTTGGATTTATTTTTAGCTATTGCCCTCATTTAATAACTTCCAATTGGAAACTTGCTGATAACGTAACGGTCAAGGCTTGGTGGAATGCTGTTTGTTTCCATCATAGACTTGACACTAACTATGTTAACCCCATTTCTCTCGCCGTTAAGAGAGATCTGTTATGGCTTCCTCTTACTACATTTTTATCTTGGTCTGCCTCTCTGCGCTCTAACACTATACCTATTGCTAACCCTTCAGATGATGTCCAGAAACCGCCGTGATTATACCCTGTTGTCCTTCTGCTTAGTTTTTGATGGTTTAATTATATTGTAGAGTTTATCTACTGACTGTTTTATTCTGCATACAGTGTTTTAATTTCATATTTCACTGTTCTCTATTGCAATGTAATAATGTATTCTTTCCCCCTCCCCCTTTTCCTCCTTTCTCTCCCTTATAACTATTGTACCTTTCTTATATATACATTTTTGCATCAATTGTACTTCATACTGTTCATTATTATGCTGTTCCTCTCTTTAATTTTCAATAAATTCAAACTTAATTTTTTTTTTTTTTGTGGGATCCTTCCTCCAAATGAATAATCCCAACACTCACAAATGGCAACCCAATTGGTTTTTCAGACTCAAGCAAGGTAAGGAATTCTACAAATTGAATAGGCAGCCACAGCTCCTACAATCTCGCCTTACTTCTTTTTCCTCATGAACTCTACTGAGTCCATGTTGCCAAGATCATGAAAATAGAAGGCAATGCAGATACCTTTCATGATGTGGAAAATAAAACAATTATTATTATTATTAGGAAGTTTGTACAGCGCAATGGTTACTCCAACGGAGTGTCCCCGCGCTAGGACAACTGGAAACCCCAAACCCATACCACACTAATCGATTACCTACATAGCCTCTAAACAGAGAAAGGCAGCTGAGTGGTTAACGACCGCCCCCAAGTCACGGAAGAGCCAGGTTTTCAATTTCTTACGGAACCAAGGTTCTGACTCAGATGTCCTCAAGTCCACAGGAAGTTTATTCCAGGCCTTAGCTACCAGGAAACCAAAAGATCTTCCACCCACCCTGGCCCTCCGCACCTTAGGCACAGTCATTCTCATACAACCAAGAGATCTCAAATTCCGAGAAGGTTGGTAAACCGTCAGAAGGGGAGTCAAAAAACGCGGCCCTTTTTTCCTAAGGATCCTGTGGCTAATACAAAGAGCTTTAAATGTAACTCTGGCCTGTATTGGGAGCCAGTGAAGTTTTTTAAGGCTTCTCCTACCGGGGCCCTCCTGGGAATATTCAGGACAAGCCTAGCAGCGGCATTTTGGACCTTCTGCAAGATGTTCAGATTTTTAGCGGTCACCCCTAGATACAGAACATTGCAGTAGTCAAGACAAGATGTGACCAAAGCCTGAACAACAGTTCTTTTAGCATCCAGGGGGAGAAGGTCCAGAATTTTCCGCAGCATTTTCAGGATGCCAAAGCAAGTTCCGGCCACAGCAGAAATTTGCTGGGTAAAGGAAAGTGCTTCGTCAAACCACACCCCAAATTTTTCACCTTATCCTTCGGCACCGGGCAAAGTCCCAGTTCCTCAGGCCACCAATGCTGTGACCAGAAAGAGGGCTGTTTTCCCACAACCAACACCTCTGTCTTCCCTGCATTCAGCTGGAGACAACTCAGTCTCATCCAGTCCATAAGCTCCCTCAGACAAGTTTTGAAATCAGCAATTACTGTAGTATGGCTAAGAGCCTGTAGCTAACACTGATTAAGCAGAAAAGAAGTTATAAAATGATGGTTTATGGGAAACAGATTTGTCATGCTTTAATATAGATGGGGTTTCCACTAGAGGCCACATAAGTTGATTTGAATTATCATTAAAATATGGCAAACCCCTAACAATATTACTTGTAGCTGAAGCTATTCTATAAGGATAAGAATATATTAAAATCGTCAGGTCGACAGGCAAACAAGATGGTGACTTTCCTTTAATGAATGGGGCCCACAAAGGGTTAGAAACCTTTTATGAGTTTACTTATTAAGAAAACGAGTCACTGGAAGTTGAACCAATTCAGACACTAAACCTCAATTTTGTCATTCTGTGAGCACCCTAAAAAGACTTAAGATGAAACGATGAGCCTCCACAATTAAAACTAGCTGGGCCATCATATGCATGTGCCTTGAAATGCTTGTTCAAATGCCCAATCGTTGATATCATCTTCTGTGGACACAGTGGCGTAGCTAGACCTACTGCCACCCGGGGCAGACCCTTGGTCGTCGACAGACACGACTTGCTCACCTCCGCTGCCCCTAAAAACAGTGCCGCCCGGGGCATACTGCCCCCCCCCCCAGCTACGCCACTGTGTGGACAGATACCACTGGGTATGTGGTGTGTGAGAATAGGAGTTGTGCAATGCCTGGTCTGTAGAAAATGACAAATTTGAAGTTGGAGGGGCAGAGGGACCCTTCCCTTTTAAAAGAAAAGAGAATGAATGAGTCATGCGCATGGGTGACACCGCCATAAACAACCAAGTAAATAAGAAAATGGTCCTCAATGTATGTGGGCCACAGAAGACCAAGGCAGTTTTATTTCTGGGCAACAGCTTGCCCACATACATTGCCTGCATTGCCGACTGCTCTTTCCTGAGGAAACAGAGTACCAGGAAGGGCAACCTGCTGGCAAAACAGAACAAGCAATGGCAAAACCAGTAGGTCTGACCTTGGCAAGCTGGGGCAGTTTTTTTGCTATTGGAGGCAAACAACACAAAATTAAAAGTAAAAAAGAAAATATCACGTCGCCTCAACCTGGCTGCCTTACGTTTTCAACAAACATTTTAATTTAAAAAAAAAAAAATCACATATGCAGCTCTAGGACAAGCTTTTCTGCTGCACATGCATTGTAGTATTAATATTTGTGATGAAAACAAGAATCCCTCACCACCTAGCCATGCACTCAGTTCAGATATTTTGTTTATTTAAAATATATGTATCTTCAAAAATAAGTATAGACAAATCATGAAATATATTTCAATACATACCCATTCAGAATTTAAAATAATTTAAGGGCAATAAAAGTCTAGCAATAGTGCAGGTAAAGTCCATATATTGCATTGTGCATAAAAAATACATAGCTACCATTCTTGAGCATATATTATATTAAAGAAAGATTCATTTTAAAATTTGAGTCACCAGGGTAAAAAAATATAAACAATCTAAAACAATATGAGCCTTAGAACACTTATTTTGCAGACTGCAGTTGCACAACCTATTTGGGTCTTTAAACAAATTTATACCATACGGGGGTGCATGAAAGGGATGTTTCCCTATTCTAAATTTTAGTTTTTGCTGCGCATTTGCTGGTTTGGGAGAGAGTTTAGGTATGCAAATGACGACTTATTTTGCAAAAAAGCACTCAAATCACATGTTGCTACAATGTTACAATGTCCCTTAAATATTGTATAACAAACGTTAACAATGAATGCAGGTAAAATAAAGTTAATACAAAAATAACATTTTTAAAAAATCACACTTTGAGCCAGCTTTGCAAATGAAGAGAAAAGATCTATATTTAGCTGAGCTCAATATGAACAATGTGCATAGACTTTGGTCAGTCACTAAACGTAAAGGAAGCCAATGGGTAAAGTGGGGTGAACACTGATCCATGCTATGTGCTGCAGTGGGCAGAAGCAAAATGTGAATGCCAGTTTAACACACTGACAATGGAAGGTGCCTACCGACAACAGGCCCCTCTCTGTATATATACAATGTATGATGTTTGGGCAAAAAGAATAGTCTTACGAGACTCTAAAAGACCAGACCTATAAAGTGTAAAACAAAAGGATAGAGGAGGGCTGAAACCACATTAAAACAAACGTGGAAAGGGCTTTCACTGCATAGAACTCAGTGTGAACTATGTACAATAGCGAGTTCTCTGGGGTGGTAAATAGGATGAAATGGAATGAGCTGATGGAAGGGATGATGCCTTGAAAACGGAGTAATAAAGAGACTACTAAATCTATCAATATATGTGGAGGTAAGGTCAGTAAATCTATACCTGCCTACCTTCACGAGAATGTTATAGCCAATAATTTTGTAGCACAATACTTTTCTACACAATATTCTGATACACAAACCTTAGGATGAGTTTTCCTTGTATATAGAGTATTAAAATTGCGATTTTCTGGTAGTATACCATCCTAAGAGGTGTGCAGTAACTACCTTTGAGGGATTCATAGATTCCTAGCTTCAAGAACATCTTGGCTCAAGAGGAATTACCAGTCAAACCACTATTAAGTTAAGCCCAAAGGCAACATATTTTAAATTTAGAAGGGGAAAGTGACGATCATGCAACAGCTCTAGAACCCAAAAGGAACATAAGCCTTCGACAGAGGTAAGAAAAAAGGTGAACACGTGATTTAATGCTTCACAGATTCAAATTTTTCTAGCATTACCACCGCAACATCTTGCAGAAAAGGGTATTGTAGTCGGTGAGATAGCATTTCTAAACAACTAGCAGGCGCAAGGATTATTTTCCTTTTTTAGCTGAGAGTGTGAAGATGACTGCGCATTGCTTAAAAAAAGACAAGGGGACATGTCTAAGAAAGTGACACTGAAAAAGGAGTTGTGAATCATAAACCATAAGGTTTGATGGGAAGAAATGACTCACGGGTCTTTAGTTGATGTATGTGAGAAACACATTAACATAGAAGACTTGTAATTAATGCTGAAAAGCCTAGAAGGGGGTTAGGAATTCATATACTCTAAAAAGAAGAGGTTCCTTCTCGCGTGATTAGTTAATGTAATTTTTGTTAGGGCCCCAGGGGCTTAGGTAAAGACGATGACTCAGGAGATGCTGAAGTGCAACGGAAAATTGAAGCCACTGCCACCATAAAGTAAGGACATCAAAGAGAAGGGAAACTGTGGTCGGAGCTTAGATGTGCATGTGGTTGGTTGGAATTCAACACACTAGGTGTACATTTTCTTTTACAGAGTTTAACAAGTACTAGACATGGCAATTACCTGCAAGTACTGACAACCAGTCTGTAAAATCATATATTAATAACATAACTCACTATAATTTGGCAAACGTTGTTGGTGGAAGCATTGAAGGTGCATTACCAATCATCGCAAAGTGCAAATAAAGCGATATCCTCTAACTGTGTTCTAATCATTACTGCTAGGCTGTGCTTGTCTTCCACTCTTCTCTCTTCATGTCTATTTGATAAAATCTTAGGCAAACAGTGTGCGAAGTCTGCTTTGAGTGAAGACTCAGATACTAGTCGATACCTAGAGTTCATGGTATGTGATTGGGTTATCCCTGTGTATGATAAGATTTTCCAGGTTAATTATGTGCCTATTTCTCCCCTAAAGTAGTTGTCATCAGGAATCCTAACTGCATGGCAAAGGGGTGCTTTTTCAGAGGAGATTCTCTACCAGTCAGCACTCTACCCTTTCCTACTTGCTGAATTAGCACACTTCCAGATCCCTTATTGATCCCTTGCTGATCAGCAAAGAACACAATACCCATAGTATATTGTTCTGTAAATGACAAGGCCATCTAGACATTTGATTCCCCTCCACTATCGCCCTTGATTGGATTAGCACGAATCACAGAAGATAACCACAATTGCCCAACTTTACTTCTGTAAATTTCAATATCTTCGCTCATATTTTGATTTAACATAAGTGCTATGTGTTTTGCATTGTTCAAGTGATAATATTTACGTGGTGATCGTGCAGTCTGCTATTCTATGCTTAACCAAACACCTGATACCATCATTGTGAAGGCTAGAAGCTTTTCTGAATGGCTAATAATGTTATATGTATACCAAGCGATGACAATATCTGTATTATTCTTCATTTGATCCGAACCTCTAGCCTGCATAGGCTGAAAGGTCACACAGATTAATTTTCTGGACTATTTAATCTTTTAGATCTACCTTTGAACCGCTAGTATTTACATGGCAACATGTATCCTGGTAGCATGATAAAACAACCTATGGCAAAGCAAATATGTCTGGCTTTAGTTTGGCAATTCGTGTGAACACAGGAATGTAGAAAGTCTGTTTGCATGAATTTACTACCCGTAAGCAATACCTACTGGCTTTGCCACTGCTTATTTATTACTGATAACACACATACAGTGTCTGGCACAAACACACAAGAACTTTTTGGTGTTGGTAGTAGTGATAATGGAAATGGTAATAATGCAGATAATGGTGGTGTTGGGAAGTGCAATGTGGTGATTGTAATGTTGGAGGAAATGATGCGGGTAACAGCAGTGGTAATGGTAGTGGCATATTAGTAATGGTGGTGGCAATGGTAATGCGGTGATGTAGTGGTGGTGGTGATTGTAGGAAAAAAGGGTGTGATGGTACTGGTGGAGGTAATGGTGGTGGTGGTAATGGTAATGGTAAAGGAGATGATGGTAGGTGTGAGGCAGTATGTTGTCAAGATCCCAAACGGTTTTGCATTGCTACTGTATGACCTTTTGATACCCAGTACCATACAAGGTGGCTGTTGCCCACTCTGCATACCAAGGGAGTAGCCCGGCATGTGCATCAGTGGGGGTGCCAGACTCAAAGCTCGGAAATGAAATGAGTGGCATGCAAGCCTTTTGGATGAGCTGCCAGGTGCGGGACTGGCAGAGCAGAAGACAGGACTTCTGTTCGCTGCAGTGCATTCTCTCAAAGGGGCCCGACAGAGCAGAAGGCAGGACAACCATGTACCATTGTAAAATGGAGGGCGACTTAGAGCAGGAGCCATCGTTGCTGAGCCACAGGGAAGCAGTGACAAGGAGGGCATGGCAGAGTAAAAATCTAGACTGCCGAGATGGCCATTTTGGGGTTCATGCCATCTCAATGTGTGAAAACATTAAAGCAGTTAAGTGACCATCTTGAGGTCAGACACAGACTTGATTCCTGACAAAAACATTAAACAAAGCATGCTGAAGTAAAAAGGAAAATAACCAAAACGAACTGTTTTCTTGATTAGACGCACATATGAAATACATCATTGAATATGTGATGGTTGAGTGTATGTTTCAGTTGTAAAATCATCCTTCGTGTATTGCAATTAACCAACTTCCTAGGAAGACAAAATGATGCACCAAACAGCCAATGACACGATGCAAGAGATATGTGCTTCTCTGGGCTGAACCAAGATGTGAGTGACAAAGTCTCAAACCACTGACTTGAAGGAGGCTGACCCAATCAAACCAACGACTGACGGTGCTGTCCCCACTCTGTACAGTGTATACAAAGAAAATAGGTCTATCAGGCAGCTGCTCTTTCAAGTCAGAACTACCAAACTTGTTCAACAAAAATCCATCTATGTGATCTATAGCTGAAAGACTATTTTGTGATGGGTAGACACACGTCATGAAACCCTTGTATTAATTTTGAATCTTTAATTGGAAAGAAACAAGTACTATTTTCCGACATTATTTGCAAGCTGCTGATATGTTTACTGGAGTTTTCAAAGAACTCCTATATGTTTTATTATCCACACCGGCCTTTTTTGAGCACGTAATTTTCAGTCTGTGGAACTTGGCATTCTTTCATTTCCGGGGCATCCAGAGTTCTTAATATAATGAACTATGAGGGAGAATGGGATTGAAAAGGCCTCCATTCATTCTCTGGCATCATAAAAAACATCTGCAACAGATGTGGTGCAGCTTGTCAAGAGCAAAGCATTAAAGTTATCAAGTATAAAGTTTGAAGTTTGAAACACACTGCTGAAGGTAGGATGTCTTCCAAACAAAAGTCTCAAAGGTGGCTTGTGTTGGTAGAGTTTCAAAATGTTCTTATCCCATTCATTAAAGTGATCAAAAGCGTATTTAGTGTTTGTCTTTGAACTTGAGGTGGGAGCAGTTGTTAATGAAGTTCTTATATGTACATTACCTTATGTCGGTGTTTAATGCATGCCAATAAATGAACATGTCCTTCTCTGTACAGTATAAATGCAGCTAATTCAACTGTAGATGATTATTTTCTTTAAAAAAAAATGGAGAATGTCTAAATATTTTTGGAAAGACACATGGTGCCTATTGCATCTCACTATGTGGATATGGATTTAGAAGATGTGCCTTTACTCCTCATGACCTATCAAAGAAGCTAGAAGTACGTCACTACATTTTGTATGCAGAGCCAGTAAGGAGAAAAGTCTACAGTACATTATTATAGCTAAAGCAGGAACCTGCTTGATGAAATATGGAGGCAGGCATGGGTAGACCAAACTTGCCTCAGGTGGCACGATACTCATCCTTCCCACTGTAAGGAGAGGATGTGGCATAACGACCAAAGCTGCCAACTTTGGAACTGGGGAACCAAGTTCGAGCTTCAGCGCCGGCCCAACACCCTGTGATTCTGGGCGAATCACTTAGTATCCCCGTCACTACAAACTAAGGGGCATATTTATCAAATAGTCATGCAGAGCATTGCAGCAAGCCACCTTGCTGCGCTGCGTGACACGGAAAGGGCAGAAATATTCTGTATTTAACATTATATGGTGCAGTCCTGTCTTTTCCCAGCACTGTGGCACAATGTGCTGCCTAGCGTCAACGCAGGCACCCTTGCACCATGGTGCAAGGGTGCCAGTGTCGTAAGCAGGATTGTTTTTGTGCAGAAAGGGACACCTTCTTGCACAAAAACAATCCCCAGAGGCATTTTCCTCTTTCTATGTGTGCTCCAGAATGCAGCACACATAGAAAGAGGAAAAAACAAAGAGAAATAAACATATTTCTTCTCATTACGCCTCACCTGGGGAGACGTAGCAGCTTTGGCGCATTCCTAGGTGTACCACTTATATTAAATCTGGGAATGCATCAAAATCCATGGGTGTTGCGGGGAAACTCCCATGGAACGCCTACCCGTAGCAGAGTAACACAACGCAGCAATTTGCACTGCGTTACTTCAGATTTATCAAGCCACTCAGGGCCACGGAAGGTGGCCTTGTGTGGCTTGATAAATCACACTTTGTAGTTACGTCGCACTTGCACACCGTTGTGTGATGCAAGTGCAACGCAACTACTTGATAAATATGGCCCAGAAAATGAATGTGTCCTTGTGTAATGTAACTGGTGGGCATCTAAAGTGCCCCAATACCTCCGGGTCGAGTTTGTGTTATATACAACTGTGAAAAAACATAAATAAATCAAATAAGGGCAAGACTGAAATGGCTATGGCACCCCCATCAAATTAGTTGGGGAGTCTTCAATTTATTTGTAAAAAAAAAAATGAGTCACACCTAATGTAATACAGTGCTGTATTTAAATTTGTTTTTTTAAGCCTGGCTTCCTTAAATAAATAAATCAAACTATGAAAATATTGACCGTGCCTATGTTTTTTGCAAATTCGTCCTCTTGCAAATGTGGTTAAAATATGTGATATCTCCAAAGATTTCAGAAAGACGAATAAGGAAATTCCATGTCTTCTTCTGTTGGTGAAACTCATCAGGCTGCAAATTATGCACAATCTATTAATGCTTTACTGTCGGTGAAATCTTGAACACCTGTTACCCCTCCATCACAGATCTAGCACTGCATCAAAAAACAGCCAAAGCTGGAACTGAAAGAACAACACGTGAATAGCAAAAAACCATAACATTGTGAGAATGACCGAACATTTTCACCAAAGATCCTTGGAGGAGATGAAGCGCAGCTGACAAGATGCCTTACAGCATACTCATCTAGAGTAAGTCACCTTTTATCAAGGTTAAGCAATTAACTTGAAATCTGACAAGAGCTTCCGAACAATGAAGACTATAGCACAGTGATTACCAGTTTAATGGACTTCACCTCCTGCATAGTGATCAAACCACGCTGATGAAAGCAGCTGACACAATGCCAAATTGTTCAAGGTTTTCCTTTTCACAAAGGGTGAATGTTGTAGTTGCCTCACGCTCTGAGCACGACCCCATACAAGGTCTGCGATGGGATGTTATCTCCACATATCACTTATCTGTGGGACTCTGGTCCAGAAGATTACACGAGGGGCAGGGTTATTTCATTTAAAACTATCGATCCGCTGCCCCAGTCTTATTTTAGCGACTTATAATTACGCTGAGTTTAAATAAGACAGCGGGTGACCTTCATGTCCTACAGAGCTCTGATGTATTGCTGATGGCCCAAAATTGTCATTGTGCATGTCAAAGCCTAATGCCATAAAGGTGACAAAAGCCCAGCATGGCATAGCACTTTTGAGCAACATTGAAATATTTAATACCCTAATATTTTTGGTCTATGCAAATCAAGTATTCCTTGTGTGAGATGCCACCCAACGCAAATCTGATATGCATTTTAAGAACCCTCAGGCATAAAGAAACTAACCAGGCTGCCCAAGAAAAGTGATACACAGCAAAATCAGAATATGTACAGGTTATATTTGATTCAATTAGTTATTCAGTAGAAACTTTATTCGGTTTTATTTGTTTTTAAAAACCATAAAAGTGCATATGTTACAACCATACAGGTCCTATAATACATTTTCAATAATAGATATGACACAATACGACACAAAAAGCTAGTCAATAACAAAGCATATCTAATGAGCTAAAATGATCAACTACAGAGCAATAGTGCACTTAAACATCGCCTATCCATTTGCGTATGTATATTATTGGCCAATTAAAAGTTACCACTGCTACACAGACTTCTGGCGACTGTAACAGAAAAGCAATGAGGATCTGCATTGTCTTACATTATATTTCGTTAACAGTGTTTTAATGTATTGGGCTGTCGTACACCATAAAACTTACCGTTGAATATAAGGTGCAGGGAACATTGAGTGGAGTACTCCATCAGAATGACAACTTGGTAAAATGCTTGACCCAGGGCTTTAAGTGGGCCGGGTCTCACCAGTGCTGAGCACCGGCAGTTTTTTAAAGGGGGCCTCGAAACGGGCCTCTATCGGGCTCTGTTTTGTGCCCTGGCACAGGCTGTCCGTTTTTTTCCGCACTGCAGTGACTGCAGGCACATCGATGTGCGCATGCTCACACTACTCACTTCTCACTAGTAGAGAAGTTACGGCATGACGTCATGCCAGGTGAGCGTTGTAGGGTAAGGGAAATCCTTTAAAGAGAGTCATTTTCTCTCTGGATTTCCCTTCTCTTTTTGAAACTCGGGAGCAGCAACTTTGTCGTGGTGTCACCAGGGCTTTAAGTGGAAGCTTTTTCAATATTATATACAAGCCATAGTTGCTGCTTATTTATCTTATGCAACTAACAACCATTGACAAAGCCAATAGTCCTGACTTGCTGTAGGTATGATGTTACTTGTTGTATCATATATCTGGATGCAATGACATAAACAGCAAAATACAAGTCGGGCAGCACAGATTTTTAGCTTAAGTATTTGTAAGCCACGCCCTTAATTAACACTGGCCACACCACTTTGAGAGACCCCCCAGTTTTTTCATCCCACTTAAAGCCCTGGCTAGACCAATCATTTTGCTTTGGGAAAGCCCCAAGGTGATGTATTATGTTGTACCTAAATCTTGTCAACACAAATCTATACCCAGAATTCATAACCCTTTCCAAGTATAGTTGTATACCCCCTTAATTAGAATGAATGAGTGTGAAGTCACACTTATTTTATGGTGTTCCCTGGTAATCTGACCTCTTCACACATTTTCAGGTAAAGGTCTATAGGATCACCTTTGGGTGCAGGCTAATGAGGTCTTTCAGATAGTTCACTCACAAATCCTTGTGGCAGGCATAAGTAACACAACTCGTTGGGATGGGCAGCATTTCCTTTAGACAGGCATTCTCCTCTTTCTGCAGGTTTCCCACGTTGACATAACCCCAGACACTTGCCTGTAAATACCCATGGAAACGCATGTTGCCCTATAACTCAAGTCCAACTGGCTTAAGGGTTTCGGCCCCAGTTTGGCTGCAAATTTAAATAATGCAGTTATAGTATTATAAAATTATTGCTTTGTTATGTTCTTTAACTGTGTGATTTGCCCGCTAAGTGAATCTGTATACCCAAGTAAGTAAATGAGCTAACTCTGCTTAACTGAACACCATTTGCCACAAATGGACGGGCTTTAGCCTTTCTGTTAGAAATGGGGTATCTAGTTGGCAAAAGTTTTCACCCTGTCCAAGCAGGGACTACCACCCAAGACAGGGTAATTAAGATTCACACCCTACCCTAAATTAACCTTTGCTCACCCTCTGGTAGCTTGGCACAGAACAGTCAGGCTTAACTTAAGAGGCAATGTGTAAAGTATTTCTGCAACACTTAAATTACTGTAACTCAATGAAAACACCACAAAAACAGTCCACATAGGTTTAGAACAATAGGGAATAATAATTTGAGTAAAACAAGATCAAAACGACAACATTCTAATAAGTAGAAGTCGAGATGTGAATTTCAAAAGATTAAATGTGAAAACAGTGCTTAGTCACTAGCAGTCAAAAGGTTACTTGAGGTCATGAAGGATCGGTGCAAATCTAAAGTTCAGGCCGACAGCGATGGAGGACAGCCTGGCTCCAAGACCCAGACAGGTCGCGCTGAAGAAATACCTTGGATGGATCTTTTGTCAATGTCGAATCTACTGCGTCGTCATCGAGCTGCGCAAAGGGGGTCTGGCGTCGTCGTCGAGTTCTATTGAAGTGAATGCAATGCATCATCATCGTCGAGCCATGCAGGCTGTGGATCCGATGTCGTCAAGCAGCCTCTTCGTCAAAAGGGCAATGCAGCAGAATTTCTCAGAAATCTGCTGCAGAACCTGCTTCTGCGGCCCAGAGCTTGGAGGGGCACCTGAGGCAAGGGTAGGGCTCACTGAATGCAGAGTCCAGCAGCACCATCAGTATTGCAGGAAGTCTTTTGTGTTCCTGAGACTTCAGAAAATAGGAGGTAAGCCAGCAAGTTCTTGGAGGCCACTTGGAGGGAAGGCAAAGTTCTTCCAGCAGAGTCAGGGAGCAGCAGGAAGCAAAGCAACAAGCAGAAAAGCAGTCCTTCCAGAAAAGCAGTCCAGTTGAGTCCTTTAAACAGCACAGCAGTCCTCCTGACAGAAGTTCAATTCAAGATCCAGAAGTGTCTGATTTAAGATCCAGAAGTGTCTGATTTTAGGGGGTCAGAGACCCAGTACTTATACCCAAAAGTACCTTTGATGCATGGGTGACTTCAAAGGAACTCTGTGAAGTGCACAAAGATCCTTTTCAACCCAGTCCTGTCTGCTAGGCTACCCCTGGGGATAAATCAGTACTCTGTGTGTGGACAGGAGACTACCTATTGAAGTGTGTCAGTCCCTCCCATTCCACCCTGCCCAGGAAGACCCATCAGAATGCAGATAAATGCAAATGAGTGCTCAGAATGCAGATGAGCCTCACCTCCCTGTGTTTGTGGCTGTCTTTAGGGAATGAACAAAGTGTAGCTGTCACCCAACCCAGATGTGTATTGGAGACAGGCTGTCTGGCACAAAGAGCAGTAAGTACAGAGAAATGTTCCCTTTCTAAAAGTGGCATTTCTAAAACAGTAAGGTTAAATCTAACTTCACCAGTAAGGAGGATTTATCATTAGAACAAACATGAGAAAACTACTCCTCTCTGATCAGGAATTGCAGCTTAAAAGTATATTAAGGAATTCCTAATGCTGGCCTATGAGAGGGGTAGGCCTCACAGTAGTGAAAAACGAAATAGGCTGTTTGTCACCACCAGGACATGCAAAATATAAAGGTACATGTCCTGCCTTTTACTTACATAGCATCCTGCCCATAGGGTAACTTAGGACCTACTTTAGGGGTGACTGATAGATAATAAAAATGGAGTTTAAGGATTGGCAAGTAGTTTTAAATGCTGGTCGCAGTAGCAGTAAACTGCACACACAGGCCCTGCAGTGGCAGGCCTTAGACAGGTTTGAAAGGCTACTTCTGTGGGTAGCACAATCAGTGCTGCAGGCCCACTAGTAGCATTTAACTTACAGGCCCTGGGTATATGGTATACCACGTTACAAGGGACTTACAAGTAAATCAAATATGCCAAACAGGTGTAAACCAATTATACCATATCTTTGCCTTTCTGAGCTACAACTATCTGTAGGTTATTGATATATAAAGTAAAAAGAATTGACTCCTAGTCCTCAACAACTGAAGCAAAGCGGCCCGCGCAGCAGGAGTTGACAAAGTGCCTAGTAGCGTGCTGCAAAGCAGATGGGCTCACCTCCTCCTCCCCCTCCTGGTTGATGTGTGGAGTCCTGGGACATGTAGACCCTAATAGCTGAAGCAGTGTCCCCTTGATTGCAGAAAGAAAAAAAGCTGCTTTTAGTGTTTTCCTCGTTTTGTGAACACTGACACCTGTTTTGGGAAGAGGTGTGGCGCAGCGGCCAGGGCGACTGACTCCGGGTCCTGGGGGCTCACGGTTCGATCCCCAGCGCCGGCGGCAGTTCAGCCAGCACCATGTGACTCTGGGCAATAGCTCGCTTAATCTTCCCGATGGCCCCCAGCGCCGGGACACCTCTCCGGAGGTAGCTGTGCGCTTTACAAATACTGGACATTTACATTTACATTTCCGATGTATCTCTGGAGTATACAAAAGAGTTATGGGTGGAATGCTTGAATTAATCTCAAACACTGGTAAATACTTGTTCCTCATCCCAGTCTATCATTATTCTGCACACAATGCCACTTCAGTTTAGACCCAGTCATATGCAAATTTGTCTTGACCCTACTACAATAGGAACAGTCCAGTCCGAACTATCAGGGCAGGTCCTCTCTGACCCTGAACACAAGCAACCCTGGCCTTTGAATAGTTATGTAGGGCCCAGGAGAGGGAATGTTGCTTGGGATTACCCATACCATATTGAAGGCAGACTACAGAATACTAAATGTTCCAAATGCACATTTACAGAGTGGTAGGTTCACACTGCCTGTTACAGCGCAGGGGAATGCACATTTATTTTGTTAACAGGGCATATGACACCTCTGTAAGAGTAGAGTTCAGAGCTTGAATGGAAATATGTCCTCACCAGGGCCATGTGCCCTGTTGACAGTATGATCCCTGGAGCATATGCTAAATGTAGAGATCTATAAAACTTCTTTTCAGGCATACCTTCTCACAATTGTTTGAATTGTTTGAGAATTTGTTCTCATGAGCTGCTTACCCAACCCATCTGTCAAAAGGTGGTAACACAGGCCATTTCAGACTGGAAGATTGGGAAATCCCCTATGCTAGATTTGCTATCAGCCCAATTTTATAAAACAAAACTTTTGAGGGAAATCAAATCCACATTAACTACAACATTTAACAATATTATTACCAATAATACCTTTCCAAGGACAATGATGGAATCACAAATAATCCTACTTATAAAAAAGACTGCTTAGACTGTGGCCGTTTTAGGTACAAAACATGGCTGTTCTTTATCTGCTCTTCTGTTTAACCTTGCCTTAGAACCCTTAGCAATTGCCACTCAACTTAACAAAACAATAAAAGGAGTTGTTGTAGGTCCACTTGAATATAAAACATTACTTTTCACTGAGGCCAGGCTGCTATCAACTTCTAAACTGGAAAGTTCTACACCAATTCTCTTATAACCTGGTAAGGAATTACATTTTTTACGTTGTATCACCTATTCCAAGCCAAGCTTGCTTAGTGCCCATCTCAAAAATAATTAACATAGCATTCTATGAGCATTTGCAATTTTGCTAGGAACCTAGAGAAACAAAATATCAAGGAACACAAATTACAAAAAATATTGAAAAATGAATTGCATTAAACATGAAAGAATTAAAAGACCAGTTTGAGAGTGAGTGACTTTGGAAGATGGCCCAAACTGAATCTTAATAGAAAGGCGTAGCTTAATGCAGTAAGTAATTAATCTTTTGCAAAGGATTCTTTATGTAATATTAATCTTTGTGTACCTTGCAATTGTCAGTGCACAAATGCGTCTCTCTTTTCCTTATCAAGAGCGTGCCAACGGCTCGGACGTGGAACATATAATCCCTATGCGGACTTTGGTGCTCCCCGATTGGACCCGTCTCTAATACAATTAAGACCACACGTAGAAATAAGGCTCTAACATTCTCAATAAGAATGACAGACACTGGCCAAAGTTATTAAAGGTTTATATAAAGAATTATCAAAGCAGAGTATATAAATTAACCATTGATAAAGTTAGCATCAAGGAATATACCTTATAAGTGCAAATAACTCAGTAAAGTTCAATGTAAAATCCAGCACAGATTCACCTCATAAGAATGAGAAATAGTGTTCTGCTAAACACAGGGAAAATATTTCATTTACTAGGGCTTTAGAAAAAGGTTTTCACACATTACTACAGAAGTGCATGGTTCTCAGGATATGCACCAATGGAAATCAAGCAAGAAGAAACATTTTACTACAGAATACATTTGAAGATCCTCTCATAATATTATTACATTGGATTCAGAGGTTCTCTGAATCTATTCAGGTAACGTGAGTTGAAAGACTGTATACAATATGATCTGGGACAGCTAGGTTGTCCTTTATTAGGCCACAATCACAAGACTGGGAATGTTCCCTTTCTCTCAATGTAAAGCTCACAATTCTTTATTACAGAAGGAAAACAACAACAGTAACAATGATCACATGGTGTATTGCAACCTCATATCAAAATGGAAGGAAGCACAATTTTGGTTCATATTGGCACAAGCTTGATGTCTAATACATTAGAAGCTAATAAAAGGTAAAACAAAGTCCACACAATCAGTTGGTTTACCATCATGGGAGCAAATCTCTCTAGATTGAATTTAGTGTTCTAACTGCAGGCAACTCTTTTCCACTAAAAAACATAAAATCCCAACCTCCAATTTGGGTGTTTGGGTTTAAAGACCTAAAAACGTATCATAAGGGATTGATTCTTTATCAAGCTAGATTTTGGGTAAATGCTAACTTTCCAGAGTCGCCAAATTGGACCACAATAAAAAAAGTAACCTCATCAGGGCATCACTTACAATAATTACTGACAGCACATATACGGTTAGGATTTACTCATGCCTATTGGCTACAGTTAAGACCACAGGCTCTTCATTTTCTTATATATGTTAAAACGTGAAGGTGAACTCCAAGTTACTCAGGTTTGAACAACAAAGACATTTTTTTTGCAGAAACAAAGGCTACAGTGGCAAGCGTGACTTGAGAGAGGCATAGTCACCACAGGACTAGTATTAAGCAAGGGATATTCTTCAATGATAACAAAGGTATTACTCTCCCCCAAAAGTAAAATTTTGAGTTATTTTGCATTACAGAAAACTCTGCTACCACTATCAGTGATGACCTCAAACAATACAGATAAAGCTCTCCAGCTAACAAGACTGTTAATGAATCTGATCTACTAGAATTTGACCTACTGGAAAACATCAGCATTAAAACAAAATACAAGCTTATCTCAGATGAAAATATAACCTGTTTAGAAAAACACAGATCTGACTGGGAAAAGGAACTTGGAATCCAGATCCCAGATACGTTCTGGTCTTTTGTTTTTACATAGGAAATATGTTAAAGATGAGGTTGGCAACAATATATACTCTGCAAAGGATTTAACTGGACTCCCTTGAAAACACAAAGAACTGAACCTGCAGACAACTCGTTGTGGTGGAGCGGCAAGCCTTCTCACACTAATCGCACTCATATGCTTGTAACCTGCCTCACAGCAGAAAATCTCTGGAATAGCATCTCTTAAAATACTTTACTCATCTTAAACTGTGAAATTAATCTGTAGCCTTTAATGAATATTTTCAATGATCTCTTCACCATGGTTCATTTAACACCTTTCCAAAAGAAATGATTTGTTAAAGCTTTAAAGCTAGCTGCATTCTTTCTACTTACAAATTGGAAGTCTTACTTAGGGAGCCCTTCTCAGATTTGGAGTTGTCATCCCTCACACTTCTGGAGAAATTACACCATCACATTTCAAGCAGATATTCCATCCCATAAATCTTGTTGCTCTTACTTGAAGATCAGTACTGTTCTTCAATAGTATTCTCATGTAACACATTATTTCTAAAAAGCTATGTTTGTTATATGAAGAGAAGTTATATGATTCTTTCTGTTATAATAACAATTATATTAATCACCCCCATTCTAAAGACAGTTTGCTGTTTTTTGGTTTGCAATTACATACTGTTGATCTTTTTGTGCAATCTAATCTGAATATGTCAATGTTTACAATATGTTTTAGTTCTTCAGCCTGCGACCCTTATATTTGATTCTAAATCAATTTTTCTTTCAAGAAATTGCTGTTTGTTTAATTATCTTTAATTGTTTTAGATATCACACTATTCCAGTTAGTCATGAGGATAATGGCTGCACATTTCAAGAAATGCTTCACAGCTGATCTTAAAATGGGACTTACAATTAGACATAACAATGGTGTTAACCTTTTAAGGTCAGATGATGTTACAATGGAGAGCAGGAGGGTGAATTCCACAAAGGTAAAGAACAAAGTTTATTCAGAGAGGCAACCCGTTATTTGGCTGGAAAAGCCCAGCATGCTTAGCAAGGTGTCCCTTCTTGCCTCCTACTAAAGAGGTGTTAAGGGCTGAGGAAGCCCATCTCAGTCAACCCTATTCACAGTTAGAACAAAATTACCCTTCCTGGAATATGGAGTCAGTAGAATATGTTTTATCTTTTAATGCTAAATCAGTGCTCAACATTTCAGTCTATTTTGAAGTTGACATCTCATGAATGACTTGGATGGTCTAGAATGGCTCTCTTGTCTCTCACCCAGACTTTGCCACCATATGATATAAACAAGCTTATGAGCCTTCTCCAACCTGAAAGTTTCTGAGCCATACAAATGTTCACTTGTCAATAATATGTTGATAATGGCATCAACATTAGATGATTCTATTCTGTACATGGTCATGGTGAAAGAGAGATCCAACATGCCATGACATTGATCTCTTGATGGATGCTGTCTGAAATTGCTATAATATTACTTTTTAGGATGCCCTCACTCCATTACAATAGTATCTGCCTCGTGACGTTGTTTTTATCTATTCATTCATTTGGCAGCTGAAGAGTTTAGTATTCAGTTCCATAATCTGAACAATTCTACAATCTTTCTGAAAACGTAACGTTTTAAACATGGAAGCCTCTGTTCACCTCTTATGTAATGACTATTGTAGTCCATATAGACTATACAACCTTTTTCCACGCTTTTTTCTATGTTGAAGATAGATTATGAGTGGATGAGAGAGCAGGCTGAACTGTAAGGTAGACATTTTTAGCCCCACTGCTCAGACATTGGTGCTCTGACATCTCAGTGTGTTGAGATAAGGAAAATAAAGGGCTACAATATTTGCTGCAAGAGATCTACTTTACTAACTCTCAAGCCTTCATAATGTTAAGGTCTACAGATATTCTTTGTTGTGACTAAAGAAACAGGATATGTAACTACATAAAGAAACATATTGGATTTATTCCAGAGGAAAAACAAGCAGAAGGGAAATCCACAATCAATAAGGCTTATTTGTATTCATTCATACATGAAGAACCACCATTGAACCTGATGAATCAGACATGTTAATTGTATTTAATTTTGTGTATCCATATTTAGCTGTTCGGCTATGCTTTCAACAATATGTAACTGTATGAAAGGGTATTATTTCTTCTAGTCTTGACACAATTGACCAGTGCATTCATGTCACGAGGTCTGCCCTCTCATACACACCTTCCTCATTATTGATCAGTGTTAGGTCCCCTTCCACCCCACTGATTCTTATTAGGGTCCCTTTAAAACCTCTGGGAATTTAATCACTGCTCAGAAATTTCTCTTCACCGTGTGTATTTTCAAAGGCAATGCCCTGTTTTCTCAGTTGATGTGCAATTTTCATAGATCTGTCTTCTTTCAAGGACAGCTTTGTCTATTAATCTTTTCACTCATCCACTTGTCCCACTTTCTTCCTGATCCACGGTTATTCCCCCTTCCACCTCCAGTACCTCTTGGAAATAATTAACTTGCTGAGTCCTTTTCTTCTCCATGTTCTCTTCTCTCACGAAGCTCCCTGCAACTTTAGCTGCACTCCTTTCTACATCCCACCCTGCAGCCCCTCACAACAAGGCAAAGCTAGACTCCCACAACTGCTTTTGTGATACTAGTTTGTGGTAAGTTGCTTGATTTGAATTCATTGTCAGTGAATTCAGCATGTGGAATTCACAGAACAGCCCTTGGGCCAGTGTCATGGCTCAGTGCCAAAGAAAGGGCTTTTTATCACCATGTTTGGCTCAATGTCTTAACTTTGGGCATAAGGTCTGTGGGTGCTTAACATTAAGATGGTGCAGTGGCTATTTTGATTATAGGATTAAGCAGGAACTCATAATGAGACCTGCTCGGAAGCAATCTCCTCACAGTATTAATTTATTAAACTTTGTATTGTTCATACTAACAATTGCATACACGAATACAAGTAGAAAGGAAGCTTGCCTATGTGTTAGAACTAATAAATAACGCTTGTCTAATCTAAAATGGCTGCTAAAGCGCGGGAAACCTATTGCGCATGTGTCAACCATATCACGTGGTTTGCCGTCTTTCTTTGCTTGGAGGGAAATCCTTGCTTCTGCGCAGTGTGTATTAAAATGACTGCTTAATGTTCTCATGTGCTACCGCTTGCTCATATGTTGCAATTAAACTGTGGTATCTTAACGCTATTAACGAGGGATAGAATTTATAAGTAAATGGGAATAGAATAGAAAAAGTGGGTATACAGTGAAACAATTTATTTGTGATTTTAATATTTTCTTCTTTGACTTTTAATAGTTTGTAAAATGGGCCTGGGGTTGGTGAACTGAAACTCGAGAGACAATGGTTCTGCGCATGCGCCCTGCGTGGCTGCCCAGAGGAAAAGATGAAATCAACCTGGACGTCGTCCAAGGCCATGACCTGCTGGCCAACACTATTGTACCCACAATGTCCCTACCGAAAAGAAACAATTTATATGAACAATGTATTAAACTTGTCGTGAGACGGGTGGGAAATAAAGCAAATGTATTAATTGTGATGGGCGGTATTTTAAAACAATGGTCTTAAAGAAATTGAATTAAATCGATATGGTGTGAGGATCAACCCCCCTGTCCCCGTCCAATCAGAAGTAGTGGGCCCATATTTTTGCAACATTAATGGGAGGTACATGGGCGTAGAAGGGTATAATAGATATAGTATTAGCTAATTAGTTAGAGTTAGCGGTTCGAGATCCATGACAAGCTGACTGATTGCAGACTGAACCGCTGTCCAGAGAGGTCCTGAGGAGGGGGCGGCGGAGTCCATTAGAAGGAAGGCACGGGAGAATCGAGGAGAAGCGGAGTATCAGAGAGGGGAACGACGCAGGCGTCGTTGGTAGAGAGGTCACCGGTCCTGTCCTGAACCTGGAGGAGGTCCTTGCTCTTCATCCTTCCTGGGTCCTATCTTTCCAACTCCTTGGCCAAGGGGTTTGGTTCTCGCACTTTTAGGTAAATATAAATGCAACCCTTAGTTGCGCTGCTGTCTCTATCTTCTCCTTTCTGAGGGACCGTCATTGATCGATAATTGATTATTATACTTCATCCCTGATATACGATTAAGTATCATGTGGTTCTGTATTTTACTCTGCTAAATCTTTAGATAAACATTTTAAAACTTCCTGACTCAGTGATTATTTCAGGATTATGAATTGTAATGAATGTCACTCATTTTAAACTTCCCAATTAGCAAAGGATCCATTGGTAAGTCATTACTCTTCAATCAGAAAAGTAATTGGTAGCAGGGATTTTGATAAAGAGTACAACTGACCCACCAGCGGAAATTGCTAGCGTAGTATGAATGTATGGGCCCAAGTGAGTATTTGGTGTATGAATGCTTGTTGCTAGTAACCCGCTGGATCAGTTTTCTGGTTATCAGAGGATGGTTGTACTTTGTTAATTGGGTAATGTGAATTACTTTTATAAACTAACATCCGTTTGTTCAAAGTTTGTTTTATGTTGTCCAGAATTCCCCGGGGAAAATTGAATAGCGGATGGTAAGTGGAAACCATACTGCAGTGAGGTTATCTGTCAGGCAGAAATAGTACTCAAAAGTTAAGTAGGACTATCAGTACTTGTTAGGGACTCTATGTGTGAGTATAGCAAAGGAATACGCTGGTAAAAATTTGATGTTATATCACCTAGAAAGGGTAACATTGAAGAAGTAGTAGGTATTTCTGAAGCTTACGTGAGGAGTAAACGGAAGGGTTTTACTCGTAGTGTATGTTTAGTAAACGGAAAGGTTTTACTAAGTGTGAGAGAGACTATCTTTCCAATCTAGAGAAACTGGCATGATAGCAAATGTTTTATGTTGTTACTGAATTTTAATAAGAAGCGTAGAGAAAATAAAGTTTTACATACGATTTTGTAAAGGGAGGGTCAGCTGCCGGAGAGGAAGCTGACGTCACAAAACGCCGCGCAGGGATTGGTTGAAACAGCGGGCGTGGAACGACTCTTGTAAAGGAGGGATCAGTAGTCAGGAGTAGTACTGACGTCAGAGGTGCCGCGCTGGGATTGGTCGAAACAGCGAGGGACAGAGAAGCGCAGATTGTAAAGGAGGGGTCGGCAGACAAACGTCACAAAAAGGCCGCGCTAGAATTGGTTCGGAGACAAAAGTTAGCTGGAATTTGATTGGTCGTTACCATAGAAGTCGAAATCTTAGTGGATAGTGGAGATTGTATGTTAAAACGTGATCCAACTTTAATACGAAGTCGTCCGGATAGGAGATTCCTAGGCTTTGCAGAATATAATTTTATACATCGAGATTTGCCAAAAATGTACGGAGAAAAGAGGAAAATGTCATTTTTACAAAAGATTAAGAATTATTTTAAAAAGGATAAACCAATCAAAACTAGAGAAGGAATTATCATTCCACCAGCTAAAACGCCCGCTTCATTTATGATGATGGAAAGAGGTTATCATACTTGCGTATGGTTAGAAAATTGGATAGAATATACCAAAAATGATGGAATATTATCATTCCCCAAAAATGGTACTTTTAATGGGAGAATACTTCAAAATTTGAGATTGAGGATGAATGACTTAGAACCCAGACCAAGATTAACTCAATACGAAGCCTTAGAGGAATGGGAAACCGAGGCATTTGAACGTGACCGATCCAGAAGTAATAGGGGTTATCAGGGATTTTTCCCTAGATATCAAAATGAATCAAGGGACGGTCAGATGAAACAATGGAGAAGAGCGATGCTTACAGAGGGTCTGTATCCAATATTAATGGCAGAAGAATCGTTAGGGAGTAAATGCACCGAAAAGACAAAACATTTGACTAGATTTGGAGATTCTGAAGATGAATTTATGGAAGAAATATTAAAGAACCTGCCACCATATCAGGAAGGGACAAGTGGATGCACCCCAAGTGCACCACTGTTAAGAACACCATTGGTACCGCAAGTATTGCATAATCCCCCAGTTAATAGGGTACTTCACGATAAGGAAAAGGAAGCAATAGATAAAAACAGAGCAGAATTAATACAGAAAGTAACACAATTGAGTATTCATCCTGATTCACTGACCATACCTGTAACCATCGGTCCAGTGGTTCCCTTTATATGGTGACAAAATAAGTTATCCGAAACCATTAGCGATGCCAAAACCTGTAGAAATCCCAAAACCAGACCCTGTAATAATTGATGATCAATTTAGTGATTGTGAGTCTATGATATCCCTAATGGATTTACCTATTCGAGGATCTATAAATAGTACTCCTAGAAGAGTAACACCTGGTTGCTCCAAAGATGTAAACATAGTAACTTCAGCAGGGACCAAAAGTGCCACAGTAGTTACACCAGAAGACTTAGAAAGGTGGGCACAAGGATCAGACAAACAGAGTTCACCTCCAAAGATTATGGACATTTACAAATTAAAAGTCGAGTTAGAAGAAATGATAGCAGGAAATGTAGGAGTAGATAGTCTGAATACTTACGATGAAGAAGAGCTATTATTTGTATGCAGAAGCATCACAAGAAATGTAAAAATATTTCATGAAAAATTATCAGATTTGGCTTTGCAGATGGGAATTGAAATAGGGAAGTCAAAGGTGTTACAGAAACCCTATAGACAAAGATTTAGAAAATATGAATGCCTCTGGAAGGAAACTACAAGTAAAAGAATTGATGTCAGTTTTGCAAAAATGGGGAGATCTAGATAAATGGAGAGTTAGATGGACAAAGAAAAAGGAAGAGGCACGGTACAGTAGAACCACTTCTGAATATATAATGAAGGAAACAGGGAAAACAGATCAAATGTATCCGATGAGAGAAGTACCTGGAGGAGGAAATGTACATGTCCCTTGGAGCAGACAGGATATTTTGTCATTTACGAATGATTTTTCCAAGTTGAGGGAATAACCAATTGAGTGGTACAAGCAGGTTGAGAGATTTGTGAAAGTGTCAAAGGTATTGTTGAAGGACTTGGATGGTTTGTTCGACATAGTGGTACCTGCCGATTTGTGGACAGATTGTAAAATCACAGTTGATTGGCCTAGTGAAGAGTATCCTAGAGATCCAAAGACAGGTGCCCCGTCAAGTGATGTAATGAAAAAGTATCAGCAGGTAATAACTTACCTGAAAGAGAAAATACCACCAAAAGAAACAGATAGGGTGAAAATAGACAGAACTACCCAAGAAGCTAGCGAATCCGTACATGCGTATTACGAACGTTTATTGCAGGTATTCAAGCAGTATAGTGGATTCGAGGATATTGGAGATAAAAACATGAGTCAGTTTGTCTACCGATTTGTTTATGGTTTAAAGCCAGAGATTTGTCAGATGATTAAGCAGCACATGTTGTGCTGGCAAGGGAAACCGATCGATGAGATCTTGAAATATGCAAAATATTGTGGAGATGACATTGAGGATAGGCCCAAGAAACTGCAAGAGAAAGTGATGTGGGCTCAGGTAAAAATGGCTGAGCGACAGGGAATTAATTTGGATAATCCAAGTGATAATCAGGGAAAAGATTCTGGAACGAATGGTGACACTGGGAATGGAGGAAAAGTGAGAGGACAAATGAGCAGAGAAGAGGCTAAAAAGAAATTTCCTTGTCATGGATTCGGAAAATTGGGGCATTGGAAGGATGAATGTAAAAAGATTCGTAATAATAATGGCCCAAATCAAAAAATTTAAATCCACAGACGCAGAATGACTCACAGCAGGGTGTAAATCCTCAGAGTCAGTTGCCACCTGCACCTATACAGGGTAATGTAAGCAGAGCAAAGCACGGTACAGACGTCGGATATCAAGGAGGAAGTGGTAAGAATGATTATGTAACCTCACAATTTCTTTTACAGGACGACTTGTGTCCATATAGCCAATGACGGTGCCTAGGAGAGGGGGAGAAGGAGTGCGTACTTGGCGCATCCTTACCGGTAGATCAGTCAGGTCCATATGTCGAAGGGAATGTGAAGGGTAATGATATTACTTTCCTTTTGGACACTGGCGCTACCAGGTCTACTGTGAGAACAGCAGACATCCCAGACCTTCCTCTCTCTGGAGAAGCTATCCAAGTTGTGGGGGTAGCTAATCGAAAGATTAGAACACCTCTTACCGAACCAATGGAAGTAAAAATTGGAAATTTTAGAGAAATGCATCAATTTGTAGTGTGTGATTCCAGTCCAGTAAATGTATTGGGCCGAGATTTGTTGTGTAAAATGAACTGCACAATTTTCTGCACGCCGGATGGTGTGGCAGTTCAGACCCCGGGTGAAGACCATGTATATAAATTTATGATTGCAAAACAAGGTACAGAAGTAGATGAAATGTTCTCTTTGATAACAAAAGACGAGTTGCCAGAAGAATTAAAAACTACGGTAAATTCCATGGTATGGGATTTCACGGGAAAGGAAGTAGGACTTATGGCCAAAATAGACCCAGTTAAAATCACTGTAAAAGAAGGTGCAATTTTCCCAAATACCAGACAGTACAAAATGAGTGCAGAAGTAAAGGCAGGAGTCATTGAAGAAATTAACAGAATGGTAAAACAAGGAATACTAAAAGAAGTAATGAGTAGCCCTTGTAACTCACCAATCATGGGTCTGAAGAAACCTAGTGGAAAGTATAGGATTGTTCAGGATCTGCGAAAAATAAATAAGATTGTGGAACCTTGTTGCCCCATAGTGCCAAATCCCGCAGTAATTCTATACCAGATTCCTTGGAGTGCAGGATGGTTTACCGTGATTGATTTATGCCAGGCCTTCTTTTCAATACCCTTGCACCAAGATCGTCAGTATCTTTTTTCATTTAAATTTGAAAACAAAGTCTATGTATGGAATCGTGTTCCTCAGGGGTACACGGAAAGTCCTTCCATTTTTAATCAGATATTGAAAAAATGCCTAGAGAAACTAGTGATGCCAGGAAGCTCAGTCTTAGTACAGTACATAGATGATTTACTGGTGGCATCAAACACCAGAGAGGACTGTGTTGTTGACTCCATTGCATTATTAAATCATTTAGCTGAAGAAGGGCATAAAGTTTCACCTGAAAAGTTGCAGTTTTGTACAACAGCAGTTAAGTATCTAGGACACCAAATTGAGAGGGGAAAAAGAAGGATAACCTCTGAAAGAGTAAAATTAATCAAGAAAATGCAAATGCCTGTCTCCCAACGAGAAGTGAGAATGTTCCTTGGAATAGTAGGTTATTGTCGATAATGGATATTAGGGTTTTCTCTGATAGCAAAGCCATTAATTCAAATGACGAAAAAGAAGGCAAAGGACCCAGTGGAGTGGGATGATGAGAGCGTAGGAGCTTTTGTAAAATTAAAAAATGCTTTGTGCGCAGCACCTGCCCTAGGCATGCCTGACTATAAAAAAAATGTGCATTATTCTGTCACGAGAGAGAAAATTGTGCCCTTTCAGTCTTAACTCAGAGACATGGTTTGGACAGACCTATAGCATATTTTTCTGCTACGTTGGACCCAGTGGCAGCCGCATTGCCAGGATGCTTAAAAGCAGTAGCGGCTACATGTTTGAGCATTGAACAAAGTGAATCAATTGTAATGGGACACCCTGTTAAAGTGTTTGTTCCACATTCAGTTGTGATTCTGTTGACAAGAACCCGAACTCAGCATCTTACTCCTAGTCGGCTGACTAAATATGAAAGAATAATATTGGGTGCTGAAAATGTGACGATTGTAAGGTGCACAATAGTAAATCCTGCTACCTTACTACCAGACCCATATCATGAGGAAGTTAAACATGATGAAGAGGAACATGATTGTTTACAAGTCACAGAATTGTGCACGAAACCACGCCCTGACATCCAGGAACTACCCCTCAGGGAACCAGACAGGGAGCTGTTTGTTCATGGTTCGTGCCAAAGGCATGAAGATGGTAAACTAACTGCTGCATATGCAGTCTGTGAATTACCTGGAATAGTCGAAGCATCCTATTTACCAGGAGTAAAATCTGCACAAGTAGCTGAATTGATTTCGTTAATAAAAGCCTGCAAAATTGGGAAAAATCAAAAAGTAACTATATTTACAGATAGCCAATATGGTTACGGGGTTGTGCATGATTTTGGCCAACTATGGATGCAGAGGGATTTCATGACTTCTTCAGGATCCCCCATTAAAAATGAACAGTTCGTAAAGGAACTGCTGGAAGCAATACAATCACCAAAAGAATTGGCTGTGGTGAAATGTGCCGCACACCAGTCAGGAGATGACTGGGTAGTAGTCGGTAACAGATATGCAGATTTGGTGGCTCAACACTGTGCCAAAAACAGGTTGTCAGTTAATAAAAGGGTTGAAAGAATGGGAATCAGCTGCCAACTTATGCTGTATGCACCTCCTAAAACATGGAATGGTGTAAAACGATTACAAGATGATGCTGATGAGAGTGAAAGAAATGCATGGATTAAAATGGGATGTTCTCAAAGGTCAGACGATGATGTATGGACTTATGCCAATGGCAGACCAGTCATGCCTGACTGTCTGCTTTCACAAATGGCCAGGATGTATCATGGAGACACACATGTAGGGAGAGATGCAATGATTAGGCTCTTCAGACAAAATTGGTACAATCCAAGGTTTAGGGCCGTAGCAGAGAGTCTTTGCCAGAGATGTTTAACTTGCCAAATGCATAATCGAGGAAGAAAAACAATAATTGGGTTTGGGAAAATCGGAAAGGCAGAGGGTCAATTTTTGAGATTGCAACTTGATTTAATTCAGTTACACCATGTAGAGGACTGAAATATGTACTTGTCATAGTGTGTCTGTTTTCAAAGTGGGTGGAGGCTTACCCTACCAGAAGGAATGACAGTATTACAGTCGCAAAGTTGTTGCTACGAGAACTCATTCCTAGATTTGGTTTCCCAGTAACTTTGGAATCAGATAGAGGAAGGCACTTCAACAGTGATGTGATTAGAATAATCTGTGAAGCATTCCAAATTGAGCAAAAATTGCCCTGTGCATATCGTCTAGAGGCTTCTGGAGTGGTTGAACAAATGAATGGCACAATAAAATCCAGACTGGGACAAATGTGTGCATCAACATCGTTAGATTGGCCGGATGCATTTCCACTTGTTTTAATGGGGCTCAGAAGCATTCCTGATAGAAATACCGGATTGAGTCCACACGAAATACTCATGGGAAGAGCAATGAGACAAGCACATGTTCCTACAAATAAACTGCTGAATATAACTGATGATATGGTTCTGGATTATTGCAAAGGATTGGCTGACCTAGTGCGTTCTGTCTCTCACCAGGTTGGGGAAGATGCAGTTTCCAGGCAGCCTGAACAAGAGCATGATCTGAATCCTGGTGACTGGGTGGTAGTGAAGAATCACACCAGAGAAACGTGTCTATCACCCAGGTGGGGCGAACCTTGTCAGGTCATACTGGTTACAAACACAGCAGTGAAATGTGCAGGATTTCCTAATTGGATTCATGTAAGCCACACCAAAAGGGTACCAGACCCTGAAGAAGAAAATCCTCAGACAGCATCAATAACTGAGGAAGCTGAAGGTTGCCCAGCTGAAGAATCTCAGGTCCGAGATTCAAGGGAAGCTGAAGAAGAACAACCGAGCACAAGTCAGGACTGAATACCGGTGGTGGAAATACCTGAAGTCTACAACAGAACAAGAAGTCAAGCAAATTTAGAAGAAATCGAAGAAGATCAGATAGGTGAAGAAGAAGCAGCTCAGGAGGAAGAAAATGAAACAATAAGAGAACCTGAGCAGGACCAGACAGGGAGAGGAAACTGGGCTCAAAATAACAATAAACCAACAAATTTTGAGCAGGGACAGACAGGTCTAGAAGAACGCGGTCAGGCTGCAGAAGTACAAAGTGCAATAAGCCCTGATCAGAATCAGTTAGATCTAGGAAAATACATTCAAACAGAAGATCTCGAGAATCTCGAGCATGAAGACGTAAATCCTGAACAAGGTCAGTTATTAGAAACTCACAGTGGAGCTGCTGAAGAGAAACCAATAAGACCTGAAAAAGAACAAATAAAAGAAACTGAAATTGAAGAAAACCAAACTGTGCCACAACCTGAAAATAAAAGAATTTCTGAAGAAGAAATAAAAAGTAAAGAGACAGTGCAAACAAAGAAAACCAGAAAAGGTGATCATTGGCCTAGTGTCATTAAAAGAGTAAAATACCACATAACAACCAGAAGTGAAGATCCAGAACAAGTAAACGAAGTGACAAGCCAAACGGGACAAGAAAGTAGAACTGAAAAACGAAGAAGCAAAAGACTGAAACTTGTGAACAACAAATTTAAAGGTCCTGATTGGACTTATATTATCCTTGAAGACTACGAGAGCTCAGAGTCAAGTGAAAGTGGCAACGAAGGAACCAGTGCGGAACTGACTTATGAAAAAGAAATAAAACCACCTTGATAACGTAAAGATACTTGAAATTACGATAAGAAGAGAAATCTTCCTTGTCAAAAATGCCTGACGATAGAATTACTGGGAGATCAAAACAGAAATGTTGTAAAAGATGCTGTACTATCTGCATATGTAGTTTGATAGTGGTGCTTATAGTATGGTTAGTTGTGATCGTAGCAATTCCTTACCTTATGATAATGGATAAAAAGATTAACAATGAAACGAAAGGAAAGACAGAGAACCTGAAAAGTAATAAAGTAGAACTAAAGGCAGAGGATGAACCAGAATTTCATCATGAAGTAACCGATAACGACACTAGATTGAATGTTTTCACAAAATAATTGTTTCAATATGTAGATACAATGGAAGTTAGTAATTGTTATGTCTGTATGAAGTTACCCGAATCAGTAGCAGAAGGGTTAACATATCATCACTTGCCATTAACTTATGGCATATCATGTAGTGTATTGGCTAGTTTATTTTATAGAACAGGGAGACTTCAGTATTATTATTCAAATATAGATGTGATATTTTCTGAGGTTCCTATTCGAAAGAATATGAATCCAGTGCTTAGTAGTAAAGATGCACAATTTATGGGAGAATAGTTCCTAACAATGAAATCAATAGATATAACACATGCACATAGAAGCAATCTAACATGTTCGTTACATGAAGAAGAAAAGATATTTTTGAATTTAGTAGAAGATAGAAGACAAAGTTTCCAAAAGAAAGCTTCTGAGCATAAGGCTCATCTGCCACCTTGGGCTGAGAAAGAGGGTAGTTACACACCTGGCAAGGCTCAAGCTGCTATGGCTCTGGATTTTGTAAAGACAGGGAAAATTTGTCTACATAGGTTAAAGACTGATTATAACAATGTTTTCATCGGTACCAGTGAATGTGAACACAATTTCTTAATTCTTGGAGGTTGGGGACTCAAAGGAGGAACAGATTCAGTTTTTCCTGGAATCTATTATGTGTGTGGGAATAAGGCTTACTTTAGGCTTCCTGCACAGTGGTATGGAAGTTGTTATTTTGGAATAGTATTTCCAAAGATATACCACGTAAAAGGAAACTCTGGGGGCGATGAAAATAGTAGTGAATTAAAACGTAGTAAAAGAGCTAGTTTTTCAGAAATTGTAGGTGATATATTTGGTGCATTGATACCTTCAGTGGGAATAATTCTGAAACTCAAGGAAAATATGTAAATTATCTACAGTGGTTGATCGTTTATCAACAGACACTGCTGGAGGATTTCTAATGATTAATGCAGAGATGGTTGCGATTAGATCTATGGTTATGCAAAATCGACTTGCTCTTTACATTATATTGGCAAAAGAGGGCGGAGTCTATAAATGATTGAAGTCGAAACACTGTTGCACTTATATACCTGATAAAAGTGCTGAAATTGGAACATATATACAGAATATAACAAAACTTGAGAAGGAACTAAAACCACTGGAAGTTGATAGTGTATGGGAAAGATTGACAAATAGTATTACGTCAATTGGTACCTGGTTTGCTAATGTAGGGAAAGGACTTATAGGTCAAATATTAGTACCCTTAGCAGGGATAGCAATAATAGTAATGTCAATAATAATATGGTGCAAATGTTGTAGAGAGAATTAATCGTATAATGTGACAGGAAAAGGAAAGAAGCGAAAGTTTGACGAAATTGATCTAGAAGATTTAAGAAATGAATTATACAAGAAACTGAAAGGGGATGTGAAAAATAGAAAGTGTAAAAATGAAACTGAAACAATTTTATGCTAAAAGTTGGCATCTGGTTATGGGTAGTATTTGATGGCTCAGAAACGCCATCAGAGAGGGGATTGATGGAGTAGGATCTCATAATGAGACCTGCTCGGAAGCAATCTCCTCACAGTATTAATTTATTAAACTTTGTATTGTTCATACTAACAATTGCATACACGAATACAAGTAGAAAGGAAGCTTGCCTATGTGTTAGAACTAATAAATAACGCTTGTCTAATCTAAAATGGCCGCTAAAGCGCGGGAAACCTATTGCGCATGTGTCAACCATATCACGTGGTGTGACGTCTTTCTTTGCTTGGAGGGAAATCCTTGCTTCTGCGCAGTGTGTATTAAAATGACTGCTTAATGTTCTCATGTGCTACCGCTTGCTCATATGTTGCAATTAAACTGTGGTATCTTAACGCTATTAACGTGGGATAGAATTTATAAGTAAATGGGAATAGAATAGAAAAAGTGGGTATACAGTGAAACAATTTATTTGTGATTTTAATATTTTCTTCTTTGACTTTTAATAGTTCGTAAAATGGGCCTGGGGTTGGTGAACTGAAACTTGAGAGACAATGGTTCTGCGCATGCGCCCTGCGTGGCTGCCCAGAGGAAAAGATGAAGTCAACCTGGACGTCGTCCAAGGCCATGACCTGCTGGCCAACACTATTGTACCCACGATGTCCCTACCGAAAAGAAACAATTTATATGAACAATGTATTAAACTTGTCGTGAGACGGGTGGGAAATAAAGCAAATGTATTAATTGTGATGGGCGGTATTTTAAAACAATGGTCTTAAAGAAATTGAATTAAATCGATATGGTGTGAGGATCAACCCCCCTGTCCCGGTCCAATCAGAAGTAGTGGGCCCATATTTTTCCAACTTAATGGGAGGTACATGGGCGTAGAAGGGTATAATAGATATAGTATTAGCTAATTAGTTAGAGTTAGAGGTTCGAGATCCATGACAAGCTGACTGATTGCAGACTGAACCGCTGTCCAGAGAGGTCCTGAGGAGGGGGCGGCGGAGTCCATTAGAAGGAAGGCACGGGAGAAGCGGAGTATCAGAGAGGGGAACGACGCAGGCGTCGTTGGTAGAGAGGTCACCGGTCCTGTCCTGAACCTGGAGGAGGTCCTTGCTCTTCATCCTTCCTTGGTCCTATCTTTCCAACTCCTTGGCCAATGGGTTTGGTTCTCGCACTTTTAGGTAAATATAAATGCAACCCTTAGTTGCGCTGCTGTCTCTATCTTCTCCTTTCTGAGGGACCGTCATTGATCGATAATTGATTATTATACTTCATCGTTGATATACGATTAAGTATCATGTGGTTCTGTATTTTACTCTGCTAAATCTTTAGATAAACATTTTAAAACTTCCTGACTCAGTGATTATTTCACGATTATGAATTGTAATGAATGTCACTTATTTTAAACTTCCCAATTAGCAAAGGATCCATTGGTAAGTCATTACTCTTCAATCAGAAAAGTAATTGGTAGCAGGGATTTTGATAAAGAGTACAACTGACCCACCAGCGGAAATTGCTAGCGTAGTATGAATGTATGGGCCCAAGTGAGTATTTGGTGTATGAATGCTTGTTGATAGTAACCCGCTGGATCATAGGATTAACCCCTTGACCGCGATCGGAATTCCGCTCGTGTGCGGGACATTCAGATCGCGGGTGTGGTCGTGACGAGCTCAGCTCGTCATGCGCACAGCGCTACCGCGCAGCATGACGAGTTGAGCTCGTCACGCGCATCGAAGGGGTTAAAATGATCAAATTCAAAAGTAAATATGAATATTCAGCAGAGGGTTGCATAATGATTGTTCAGTTTGTCACTTTAAAAAGATATGCTAAATAAATCATATAAGAACATCAAAATCAATTTATATTTGGAATGAGTAATCCAGCAGTTCTTCAAATGCACACTAGCATCACTATTTCCTAAAAAACATTGGATCACCATTTTGGAACTATTATTCGAGTAGTTGAACACTTTTAAATCATACCTACTATTTATGATCTATGATTTATGAGAGGTGGACGTTCAGAAGTTTATTGCACACATAGGGCCGTTTTTTCCTCTTATTCCTCAGGACTTAAATGTTTTCTCCTCCCAATACAATAATTTATTGATTTAGATCTCAGCTGAGATCAACAATGTTTAAAAAATTGAACAAAAACAGACAGTTTACAAATCACATCTCTACAATTACACAGATTTTTTTTTTTAAACGATTTGAAAGAATTTAGGAAGGTTGTAACATTTGGATGAGACTTTGACAATGATAACAGTTCCTCAAAATTAGAAATGTTAAAATTGAAATATAGAGGTTTTAAAAAACGTTTTTTGTCATCCACCACCTTTGGGTGCGGACACAAGCTAAGTGCATGTTTTAAATCCTGCACCTCCCCCCATTGCATAGATCAGAACTGCCAGATAAATGTTCTGAGCCATACTAACAATTCATGAATTCCTAGCAAGGGAAAATGCCCAATCTTAACATTATTATTAAACGTCGCACATTATGATCCAATGAAAACTATATATATTTTGGGGTTTTCTTAGGAGACATGTTATCACAGTATGGCCTATATGTTTTTAAGGTGAGACAGTGGGTGACATAGCTAGAATAACGCAGTTTAATCACAACCTTTTTAAAAAAAGCTTAAGGGCCTTATTACGACTTTGGCGGTCTTCCAATGGGACCACCACCGCTGCAGTCCCAGGAAGACCACCAAGGCCGTGGTGAGCCCACACACCCATGAGTGTAATCCAGGGCAGACGCGCGGTGCTGCTGCGGTCTCACGGCTGCGGCTGTGTTAGGCTCATCAGAGAACCTGACCAGCATATCGCCGCCATGAGGGTGCCTGCAGCACGTTCCTTCACTGTGTGGCATGCACCATGTATCTCATGCCACACCGTGCAGGAACTTGGGTGCAATTCTAGGGGGGTACAATATGTGCATGCACCCCCAGGCCCAGAATCGGTCGGGGGTGATGTTACGACCGCCTTACCTGCATGTCCGCCACCCTTTTCATGGTGGGGTCCCCGCCATGAAAAGGGTGGTGGATATGCAGGTTGGAATATGCTTGGCAGGGCCGGCATCGGCACCGCCAAGCATATTCAGGCCGTTGTCAGCGGGATCCTTGAACCCGGCAGAGGTGGCGGTCCTATGGCGGTCCCACCGCCCCACTCGTACTAGGGCAGACGGGTGGTGGTGGTCGGACTGCCACCGCGACCGCCGTACCTGTAATAGGGCCCTAAGTTGGGATGGGGTCCACTGCTGGAGGATTGTGCATTGCAATTGCGCTGTGGCAACTCTGAGATTGTTATTAAGATTGTAAGTTACCTTTAAAAGCTTTCTGTTTTAGTAATTCTGTTAGGGTGCCCTGTACAGCATTTATTAATTTATAGGCCCATCTAATGATATTAGCCAAATCAGTGAAAAAGGTACTTGTTAGGGTGAATTCCAGCCTTAATACCTGGACAAAAACTGCCTGACTTAAAGAGGATAAATACCAGAGCAGCTTGCCATCATAGTGGTTCATGAGAGACTAATGACAGAGGGGAATGTACTTAAGAGCGTAAGATGGGGTGGATGGAATCCTTGCCGGAAGCATTATAACATTTTCTTAAGGCGCCAATATGGGCCAATGCTTTAGAGCCAGTATGTAATAGATGGGACCTATTTTCTAGAGATTGGCAGAAGAATCTTCCAAGATAAACATGCGTTTTTACAACCTCTAAAAGACTTCCACCCAAGTTTCATTTAAAAGGTCAATACTGCCGACTGCCGACTGCCTCGAAACTGCATCACCTCGTTTCTTAGTTATGTTTATTGCCAGAAAGTTCTCTCTTGCATATTTAAAAACAGCATCTAAGCTACGTTGGAGTCCAATCGTCATAAGATTAAAAATTACAACATCGTCAGCGTATAATAAAACATCTAAATTACATTGCACTATACGGGGAAGAAAGTTTTAGCAAAGTGAGAAGGAAAATCACATAAATAGTTAGAAAACAGAAGAGGAGCCAGAACATAGCCCTGCTTCAGGCCATTCTGTGTTATAATTTTTGGAGCCAAACTCTTACTTCCTGTCACTTTACACCATGTAGACAAATATAATGTTATAACTAATCTTAATAAGTTAGAAGGTATCCACAGACAAATCAGTTTCCTCCAAAGGGTGGGTGTTTCCACCTTATCAAATTCCATTGAGAAGTCAACAAATACAGAATATAGAATCTAGGACTTAGGTGCCACATATTTAGCATGGAGAGACTGTACAATTGCTATGTTGTCTGTTACTGAGTGATAGGGTCTAAAGCCCGCTTGAACAGTTGGAATCATGCCTGACGAGTATGCCCATTCTTCTAGGTGCTCCAGAATGCTGGACGCAAAGATCTTCCCCGCAGCGTCCTGCAAGTCAATTTGACTATAGTTATCAGGCAGATAGCAAGATCCTTTTTTGTGGATCGGGACAATACTCCCTGCCCATGGACTAGGGATATGCCCCGAGTCGTAGTACGATGCAAAACCGCAGTGCTGTAACATTAGCCCCCGCAGCTACCACAGTGTGGGGGGCCCCCAAGCTCCAGGGGGCCCCCTCAGCAGAATGCAGTCACACACCGCGCACTGACGGGCACAGTGCACGGGCGGCCAGTTTTCAGGCCTACCGGTCCAACTGGGCAAGAGAGCTCATGCTTAAATTAGTGCAATTAGTTACATAATGTAGCCAATGCTGCGCAAGGCGCTTGGGGCACAGCACCCTGAGTCTGAAAAAACAGAACAGTGTTCTGATTGGGTGATTGTTGCGCGGCTAGGGCTGCTGAGCCTGTGTTGCAATCAGCCAATCAGATGGCAGCTAACATTTGTGCTTTCATTCAAGCATATGGTGCCCTGTTGTTTGCAAGCTTCTAATCGGCTGATAACAATCAGCGAGGGCAGGAAATACCGCCAGAGGAGCATGCAAACGGCTCCTTCCAGCCCCTGCATGCCGTGCCTCATGACTTTTTACAGGAGGACTGAAGTGGCCATGTCAGGCACTATATTGTGCCGCATACCAGTTGTGCCACACTTTAAAGTGGCCACACTGTTGGCAGCAAACACCCATGGCTGTAGTTTAGCAGGTGAAGTTCACTCTCCTCCACCCGAACCATGAGACACTTGTGGTCGCCTCCCTGCAGCAGCAGGAAGCAAGAGGAAGGGTGAGTGCCCAAGAAGTGGAGAGGGTAGAAAACCATGGGGTTTATGTGGCAGGGCTGCTGATCAGGTCGTTTCTGTGTCTTCAATGAATATGTATCTGTGACCAAGAGTTTTAGATCACAGATTCATCTCAAGAGTTCTATGCAGTGTTCATTGACCAGGATGTGACTTTAACTACCTCGGAGCCACAGTCTCACATATTAACGTAGTCTGCGCCTTTTGTGAAGCACATGTGTATGTTCTTTGGCAAGGTTTGCGCTATGTAAAATCACTAAAAATAAAATGTGAATTCTGTCTGTGACCCACCTCTTAATTTCCTCCTCAGCAAATTAAGAATAATCTTTTTTCACAATAAGTTTTGATTTGCAAACTGTACTTATTGCTTTTTGGCCAGATTTTTGGGAAGTCACAGTTTCTGTGAAGCTACAGACTAACACAGGGGCAGTGGAAGTAGCAGCAAGTCAAGCACACACCATCCCCACACTGCCAATAAGGACACAAGTTGTCGGGCAAACTTTGAATGAAGTTTGAGAAAACATTCTTTTAACACACTTGGTGTGCAACAGGAGGAGAGAATATAGGTTTGAGCATGTTGGGAAGAAGGCCACAATGCATGCCAGCATTTATTTCAGTGCATGGGAAAGAAACAATAATGCCTGCCTTTGGGGATCCCAGTGGGATCTCCCAATACTAGACAAAGAGGGAAGACATTTGTGCACAACCTCAACACCACACAACATCAGTGAGACTAGTTTTAAAAAAACAGTAAAGACACTGACACCACACACCGCAGTGCAATGACAGCCAATGGCACATCCTCTCCACACACCTGCATTGATTGTCAGTAAGTTGCACGATCAGTTCTTCCAACCGAATGAAGATGACTGACTCTCCCATTCTAGCATGTCCTTTTGGAATGGAAAATCATCAGGCTTTTAAACTCCAAACTGCACCAAGGTGCCATTGGAGCCATTGGGGGTGTTGATATATAAAGAGCCAGTAACACAGAAAAATATAGGATCGTTTAGGAAGTTGCCTATTAAGGCAAGCGCTACAGCATGTTATTTCGCTGAAAACAGTCCATCAATGTAAGTATCTGTGCAGATTTGGGTTTACTAAATTGTATTACCTAATCAGATTACATCGTATTATTATTATTATTATAAAATAACTTTATTTTGAGTTACAAATGTTAATATTCCAGACTAGTTATTATACATTTGTCGAAATCTTTATTTAATTTGTGTTCCTTCTCTTATTGCCCACATATCAGGCAACCAGGTTGTGAAATATTTTCATTTCACCAAAAAGTAATTTGTGTATTCTACTCTCTCTGACACACCCCTGGCATCCGTTTAACCCACAACCAGATGCCTTGCTTTACTTCAAATCCGTTCGTGTCTGCTTCCTGTCAATGCAAGCTGCAGCTCTTCTTCAAAGCCGTTCTTAATTTAGCACACCTTCATAAATCAGGTTTAGAGGGCACTTGCTTCATTATTTCAATGTTCAATGCTGTCTTGGATTATACAACATCATTAAGGCAAGGAAAATGAGATGCAGGTGTCAGAGAGATCACTTCCTTTTTACACTACATTTATGATGTGGTGTTGGGGATAGTAAATATTCTGAACCACAATAGCACTAATAAAATATTTTTCACCATGCACGAATGCTCTATTGTCAAAAGGAGAAACAAGCACACTAAATGAGGTCTTCCAGCCCACACTCTCTCAGCTGTGGTCACAAACCATTGATCCATCTCTTTCCGAATAGCAGATAGTTGCGGGAGGCCCCTTTCATGCCCCTTCTAGTTGCAATTTGGATGTGGTCTCCAAATCTCCTTCACGAGTTGGAAACATTTTCCAACCCTTTTATTTTCACCCATGTATAGCTGCCTCGTGACGACATGTTCAAGTGTGGTACAAAAAACAAATTGTCACAGTGGAATATATTCAATACGGCATCAAACAATATACATAAATGATCTTTGTTACTGAGGCATTTAAAGACACCACCATTAGATATGCCATAAATGTTTATACTTTTTATTATATCATCACAAAGAATCAATCAATCAGTATGAAATACATGGCTTGAAAAATTGGTGATTTTCGAGAAGGTGCAACCTAGGAATAGGGAATTGGGGTAGTGATAAGTGCGTGATGTGAAAGGGAAAGGTAGTGAACATCAAATATCAATATTTACAACCTATCCAGCTAGACAACTGGCCTATACACATATGGTAAATCATAACAAAGCATTGAAAGGATGCAGATAACCAATCTCTGTCATCCACGTTTGATAAAGAGACAAATGTCAATGTTTCGACCCCTATGAGTGACAGGGAACTTGGAGCTGATGATAGGAGAATAGGTGACAGCTGTCAGATCGGATCTACACCAGCAACCGAGAGCCACAGGTTACTAAGCAACCTTGGTCCATTTGTGCCTGAATCAACTTGTCTTCATTAAATTGCGAGCCCATGAGGCCCTATTCTCCTATCATCAGCCTGAAGTTTTCCCGCTGATCTTGATGCTTCCACATCGTTATACCATAGTCCTGATGAAGACCCTGTCCGCAAGGATCCAAGTTCCCTGTCACCCATAGGGGTCGAAACGTTGACATTTGTCTCTTTATCAAACGTGGATGACAGATATTGGTTATCTGCATCCTTTCAATGCTTTGTTATGATTTACCATATGTGTATAGGCCAGTTGTCTAGCTGGATAGGTTGTAAATATTGATATTTGATGTTCACATGTTCACTACCTTTCCCTTTCACATCACGCACTTATCACTACCCCAATTCCCTATTCCTAGGTTGCACCTTCTCGAAAATCACCAATTTTTCAAGCTATGTATTTCATACTGATTGATTGATTCTTTGTGATGATATAATAAAAAGTATAAACATTTATGGCATATCTAATGGTGGTGTCTTTAAATGCCTCAGTAACAAAGATCATTAATGTATATTGTTTGATGCCGTATTGAATATATTCCACTGTGACAATTTATTTTTTGTACCTCATTTCACCCGAGTCCAGTGGATTTACGGGTTACCCCATTGATACATGACATGTTAAAGTGTGACATTTTCGGCATGTTTTGCTTTCGGCTAATATCACTTTGCGTAATGGGAGTTGTCTGAGGTATCAACAAGAAAATAACAAGCTTCAGAAGGGAAAGGGAAGTTGGTTAAAAGTCGAAAGACTGATGAAGGGGTTCACACATGACATGGGCTGCTTAGCAGCTATGCCCATACCCATTCTGCACCATCAAGATTCTCCCTCCATAATAGAACTTCCTTATATAATCCTTTGTGTTTACAAAATTAAACATCTTAAGTCTCGAATATTCACTTCCTTGATGTGTTGGCATCACAATCTTTCACTAAGGAAGACCAATTCCAAACAACTAAGGGGCATAATCTCAAGGACTTATCGCCAAGTTAGCGGCACTTTATCGCAGCCAAAGTGGCAATAGATTTATCGCACCATTCACAAGCTGGTGCTAACAGCCGACATCGCCAGTTTTCCTGCGATAGCAGCCACAAAAAACATTGCCACGGATGACACCGGCAACTAACGCTAATGAGATGCAGAGTAGGCGTTCCTGTGCAAAAAGCCGCGAAAACACTGCTTCGCAATATTCTCTACGACCAGCCAGATCAGCGATAAGATCCCAAAACAGGCGATAAGGCGCGTTAGCAGCAGGGATTTAACCCCTTGACCGTGATCGGAATTCCGCCCAGGTGCTGGACATTCCGATCGCGGGTGTGGTTGTGACGAGCTCAGCTCGTCATGCACACAGCGCGACCGCGCACCATGACGAGCTGAGCTCGTCACGAGCATCGAAGGGGTTAACACCTGCTCCTACCTGGTAAGTCGGACGACAACCTGCACCACAAAAGGGAGCCCAGACCAGAGCCACACCTGAAGAACAACAGATGCCATGGAGCTACTGATCATGCAGCTCGGAGCCCCAATAGGGCCACAACACCCACCGCGACCACACCCAGGCCCGCCACCTCCCCCCCAGACTCCCTACACCCCCCACCCCCGGACTACCACAGAGGCAGCGCAGACAAAGACAGCGGACCTTCAGAAAACGCACCAGCCTCACAGACTTAACACCAGAGGATGTCATTGCCCACTACAGGCTCAAAAGGACAACCATCCTCCGCATCCTGACCATCATTGCTCACAGGCTGATGGTACCAACACGGCGGACAAACAACATCCCTCCGCAGACAAAGCTGCTGGCTGTGCTGCACCTGTTGGCCTCTGGTACCTTCCAACCAACAACTGCCAGAGTCGGAGGAGTCTCACAGCCAGCCCTATCCAAGTTTCTCACACCTGTCTTGGATGCCATCATCAGCTTGGTACCCCAGCACCTTCACTTCCCACACACTGCGCAGGAACAGCTGGAGACCAAGCAAGGCTTCTACGACATAGCTGGCTTCCCGCACGTGTTGGGGGCAATCGACTGCACACATGTACTCCTCGTGCCCCCTGCCGCCACTGCACACAATTACCGCAACAGGAAGCACACGCATTCCATCAATGTGCACCACGATCAATGTGCAATAGTGCAATAGTGGACCACCTGGGACTCTTCACCAATGTCGTCGCCAACTACCCAGGCAGTGTGCATGATTCCTTCATCTTCCGACAGTCCATCATCAACCAGCGCTTTCAGGATGGCACCTATGGGAATGCATTGCTCGTTGGTAAGTACCAAATGAACACACCACACACCTCAACTCCACAGCCATGCAACTCACGACTCTGGGAATGCACACGTTACAAACTCACATACAACATGCCAAACAACATGCCCACCTACCAGACAGGACAGCACAACTTACTGTGGTAACCTGGGCTAGCCATGTACACAAGCCATCAACGCCATGGCACCTCAGCCACACAATAGCAGAATGTGGGGAGAGGTGGGAACCAGGCATGTGCGAAGGAGGCAAGTGACCCATGAATGAGAATGTACACAATGCCAAGTGTGGCGTGGATGTGCTGGCCAGACTGCAGTATGCAGACCACAGACATGTCCATGTCGACATATACTGCTGGTGTTTGGAGTGTAGTGGACAGTGGACGCAACCATGTCACCCCAGGCAGTGGGGAAGATTGCGGAAATGTAGCTTGTTACGTCCCCCCCTGTAAGCGTGAGCGGAGTGGGCTGGCCCGGCGTACGCCAGGCCAGAGTAGGGTTGTGAATAAAAAGCCTGTTGCTCTGGGTGTGGTTCTCTTCCGGAATGGCCAACGTGTCTGCCAGGGCAGTGCCTCTCAGCCCGCCATGAGGCCGACGCCGTGAGCGGCGGTGCTTGCGATCCTGTGCGCCTGCTGCACCCCAGGCCGCTGGTCCCCAAACCCGTCTTGGCCGCCCCTGCGCAACCAGGCCTCACTGCTCACCTGCCGACACCGGCGTGTGTCAAAGAGGGCCCGCCGCGTGCCGGTGCAAGCTCCAAGCCCGAGGCCCGCGACCTTGGCAGCCTCCTCAGACCATCACGGCCTCCGCGACACAGGCCCCCAGCACTCCTTTCTCGTTGACGTACTCCACTGCTGCCTCCGGCCTACACTGCGGTCCAGTAGGTCACACATTTGGAACTGAGTCTTGATTTTTCAATGGCCGAGTTCATATCATTGCACGCAAGGAGAGGAGTAAGAGGAAGACGCGGTTCAGTCCGGGAGGAAAAAGGATCATCGTTATGGAGGTGATCGAACACTACCAACAACTGCTCTGGTGCCACTAACTCTGTGCATCGCAAGCCAACGACACGTGGCTGTGGGCCCTTGCTGACCGCTGACTCCGGCCTACACTGCGGTCAAGTAGGTCACACATTTGGAACTGAGTCTTGATTTATTTATGGCAGAGTTTATACCATTGTACAGGCCTCATCGCAGCCTGCATCCCCTTTCAGCTCTGGTGCCACTAACTCTGTGCCCCGAAATTCATGGACACTCTCTGGTTGAACTTTGGTGGCGTCTGAGTCTATGGCCTGGGGTTGTCTTCATCATCATGTAGCTGATACTGACTTGGTGTTAAAAATGAGTCTGTAGCATTCATCTCCTCCATATTGCCTGTTTCTGCTTGGTTCTGCCCTCTGCATCATGCCCTGGAAGAACACCTTCCACTGTCCCCCGAAACACTCCGCGACATCCACCTTCGACATCGACGAGGACCCGTTCAGCTCTCGTGGCCCTACCTCAGTGCACCGCAAGTCACCGTCCCGTGGCGGTGTGCCTGTGCCGGCCGCAGTGCATCCGGGGCCACTAACTCTGTGCAGCTCAAGTCGTGGACCCTTGCTGTTTGAACTTTGAACATCTAATTGTCTGATCACTGTTGTAGTTGTTGCCAGCACCAACCACTCCCTGAGGGCTGGCTTACACTCACCCCACACCCATCCAGCACAGGCGTCACTGGACATGTGACCCTGGCAATAAAAGGGGCCGGGCGCACGTGCCCGTAGCCAGTTCCACAAACTATCTAAGTGTGTCCGTGTGGTCATTATGTATGCATGAGGGCCCCGGGCCCTACCACATTACATTATGCTGTGTACAGCGGACGCAACCATGTCACCTCAGGCAGTGTGGAAGACCTGGGACATGTAGCTGTGTCATACCCCCCTGTAAGCGGAGTGGGCTGGCGTACGACAGTCCAGCGTAGGGGTGTGGATGATCAGCCCGGGGCTCTGGGCGTTGCTATGTGTTGGCCTTGCCAAGGAAGTAACTAATGTGTGTGTCTCTGTTGTAGTGTCGGCACCACCCGTCCCGCAATGGACAATGTTGCGATGTAGCATGCCCCCGGAGTGCGGGCTCGGCCTAAGGGATAAATGAAGGAGCTCAAGCCCGCTCGGGGTCCGGGGTCGCTATTACCGCAGGTATAGGCCATAGGACTACCCTCAACCGCATCGCGAGTTCAGCCAGCCATGAACTCTACATCTGTGTCCGCCCTATCCTTACCGTAGGCCTACACACACGTGGCCGCCCACCTTCAGCGCACAACATCACAGTGTTGTTGTCAGGCTTGTGGACATGCACAGACAGGCATGACAATGGTGTGCCGTGGGAGTGCAAGTGATGCAACCGCGCTGCGCACACTAGTGAATAGGCTCGGGGGGAGGGAGGAGCAGCAGTGAGGCTACGTAATACACATTGATGCCGCTCATTTGCTGCAAGCAGTACCTGCCAAACAGGAATCACTAAGTCACACATATCACACACCAATGAACTAGTGAGCCTGCCAACACATCATGCAGAACCAACTTTTGACTCATGTCTCTCTGCACTGTCACAGGTGATCAAGGATATGCACTCTGCCCTTGGATGATGACACCCCTCTGAGCCCCGAACACACAGGCCCAGAGGCAGTACAATGCGGCCCACAAACGCACCAGGGGCATCGTGGAACGCACATTTGGCGTATTGAAGTCACGTTTCAGGTGCCTGGACATCACAGGTGGAAGGCTCCTGTACAGCCCAGGCATCGTATGCAAGATGATTGTTGCATGTTGTGTGTTCCACAACATATGTGTACGCACCAATGCCCCATGGCTACAAGTGCCAGATGCACCGGACGATGATGAGGAAGATGAGGCAGGTGGACCACACCCCACTGCAGCAGCAGCAGGAATAGCCCGTAGGAACACCATAATTGACAATTTCTTCACATGAGCACGTCACATTGTCACAGTCCTAGCAATCATGGGACAGTACAAAATGACCACAGGCACAGCATGTGCAAATAAATTCATTACAACATACATTCCCTGTGTGCATGTTACTCCTCTGTACAAGCACATCACTCTGACAAGTGTAAGTGCAACTTGTAGTGCTAACAATCTCATAAATTGGAAATAGATGGTGGGTGTGTCACCTCTGTACAGAGAGGCTGTTTAGGGTGTCACGTATTCGAAATACCATTTCTATGTATCAGAGATAGTACGGAATTCCACTCATCAGCGTTTCACATGTGTCCCAAATCATTACATGTAGGCTGTCATTTGTGACCTACAATTGACAACAGGGCTTCTTTTGGGGTCAAATATGTACCACCATGATGCAGGGATGCACCCTGTGACTCAAGTCCCACAACATGAGCTACATGGACGTAAGGGGGAATCACTGCCCCTACATTCGTCCATGCTTTCATACTTGATTAATCATAGACATGACACATCTGTGTGTATTAGAATGTATTATTCACGTTCAGTGGAGTGTTGAAGCTGTCTTAGTACTGGGCCATGCAGACAACACTTTACAATGTTGCCCCGTGGAGGGCCAGCCAGAGTCCTTTAGGGATTGACAAGTTACTTGGAAGGGGAAGAGTCCAGTCTGCAGGCTGATTGCTGTGTCATTGTTGAGCATGCAAAATATGGCAGTCCATGTTGAGGTCCAAGGTTAGTGTCGCAGAGTGTGTCGGGGGACTGTGGAAGGTGTTATTCCAGGGCATGATGCAGAGGGCAGACCCAAGCAGAAACAAGCCATATGGCGGAGATGAATGCTACTGCTTCCTCCTTACCACTAAGGCAGATTCATCCTCATCTTCGTCCTCTGACGTTTCATGTGCCTCACATGTGGGTGGTGGTGTTTGGTTTGCAGCACTGTGTGACCCTGACACATCAGGGGCCGGAGATGTGGATGTAGAAGTAGCAGCAGCATTCATCTGCGCAATGTCTTGTGGCATCACTCCCATGATGAGGATCTGCAGGGCATGGAAGATCCCATCTACAGCTTTCTCGTGTGCAGCCGTGGTAGCCATTCTTTGCGCCTGCATCCGCTCCATGTTCTCCATGACCCTCCTCATGTTTCCCAAATCACGGATGACATCGCTGAGCCACTCTGACTAGACAGTTGTTGTTGTCTCCGAGTCATGACTCCAGCGACGCCAGCCATGGATTGTTGGAGGGCATGGGGCGGACTGTGGGTGTCCATTAGGGAGGGTAAGTGGTCCCTGATGGGACTTAGACACCCACGTATGGCATCTAGTTTGGCTGCCATGAGGTCGAACCCCACCCGCACCTGTTCAGCCAGCTCCTTCTGGCAGTCTAACACACAGCGTTGGAACGCCATGTGTTCTTCGGTGAGGTGCTGGGAGCCAGACGTGGTGGTGGGTGCTTCCTGCTGTGTGGTCTGTGCAGGGGGTGGGATCACCTCGATGGTGCTGGGCCGCCCTGCTTCTGGAGGTGGGGTGCGGAGGTTGTCCATGAACCGTTGGAGTTCGTCGTAGTCGATGTCCTGGAAGTCGTCTCCATCATCGCTGACGTGATGTAGGGTCTGCTCTGCAGGAGGTGTTGATTGTCCCTCTGCAATGTAAAGGGGAGATGCAGTTTCACAGTGTGTTCCATGTATGTTGACGCATTGGCAGAGTTTACATACAGACTGCATGACAATGTACATTGTGACTGTTTGTGAGGAGATGCCTATTTGATGCGGGACAGTGGACATTTGTACTACATCACGGATGTGAGGTTGTACTTGTACATTGTCATCTCACAGTTTCCTGCTATGCCAGTGTGATTGCCATTTTGTAAACACATGCGGCACCAGTTGTGTCCTGTGTTCTGTTGTGAAAGTGCTGCAGTTTGTACCACATTGTTGTCAATGTTGAGGTGTGCATTATTCTTATGTGTGTGTGCTGCATTGTGGGTGAGTCGCTCCTGCAGATCAGATTTGGCTGCCCCTTATCCCTTTCAGGCGGTGTGCCTTTGACTTCTGTGCTTCTACAGTGCTGAGATGTTGCGGACTTGGGTGAATTGGGCTCTTGGTCGAGTTGTGACTCTTGGGCATGGTTTGTCCGCAGATGTGTTGTTGACGTCAGGGGTTGTTTGTGCACGTGGATGTGTCAGAGTGTGACCTGCTCCTTTCCGGATGTGGTCCACACTCAGTCACCTCAGTGTCGTGGCGTGCACCATGTCATGATAATTGGACTGCAGCCATGCTAATGGCCATGCAGTGTCACTTGCATTCTCAGTGTGGCACACAGACCCACAGCTTTGCTGGGTTCAGCACATGTGTATGGGTTTGTTGTGAGATTATTGATGTGTGGGGAGGGCCCCCTTTGGGCACACTGTTGACGGGGGCCTACTTGCTGTTTCTATGTGTGCTGCAGTATGCCAAGGAGATCAGGGACATGATCCAGAGTCATTGTGGGTGAGCAGTGTGCTCTACTTAATTGTGCATGTGTGCCATAGTGCCCATCTCCCCCCGCCCCCCCAGTCCCTAGTCGGTACTCACCCTGTTGATGTTGTGTCAGGTCATGTTCAGCAGTGTCCGGATCCACTACTCCTGGCACCGTATCCCGACTGATGACTGTGGCCACCATTTTCTCCATGTCATCCAGCTCCTGGTGTGCCGCTGGACCCCCACCTCCAATCTGCGTTGCTGCTTTCATGTTGGCATCGAGTTTCTTCTTGGTTTTGCCCTTCACATCATTCCAGCGCGTCTTGACCTCTTCCATTGTCCTCCTCAACTCTGCAACTGCATTCACATGGTCCAAGATAGTCTGCCATGTTTGCGTCTTTGTTGCCAATGACACGTTGGAGGTGACGAACAGTTGTTGGTATTCTTCTATCACCTCCGTAACGATGATCCTGTTTTCCTGCGGACTGAACCGCGTCTTCCTCTTCCTCTTCTCCTTGGCCTTCCCCGACCCCGAGGTTCCTTGCTGGTCGTCTGTGGGGCTTGTGGGGTTTGCGTTGTCCTCTGCACTCGGTCCGGGTGCATCCATGGTGCTACGCAGTTTAACTTTTTTAAATTTTCTGCTTTTATTGTGCATTTTCCCGCATGACGCGTGGGAATTGCAGGCCTGTCGCTGGTTATCGCTCATTTTTGTATCGCGATTTGGGGCATCGCAACTTTTTTCGAGTTCGTGTTTCGCATTTTCTCGGCGTCGCATTAATTTTAACGTGGTCATTTGGTGCGTTATCGTGAGACTGTCGCATGGTACCGCCATGTTCAGAATACAACGTTAACACAGTGTTATTTTCCCGCGATGGACTGCGATGTGCAAAGTTGCGTTAAGCTAATTTTGCGATAATTATCACACGTTCTTGAGAATATCCCCCTAAGAGTACATTGCTACCACTACATCACTCAGATGTGTACACAATTATATTTTCTATTTACCATCCTACACTACATTGTCCCTACCCAGCCATATGAAGGTCATTTCAACTGTTTTAATTATAACGTTTTTATTTTAATGATAGCATTATTATCTGTTTGTTTTGTTAATGTAATGTATTTAAACGGTCTTAGCTGAATATCGACTTCAAAATATCGACTGACTATAATATTGTGATCAAAATATTATCTGCCCAAAAATATTGTGCGATGGAGTAGCGAGGGCAAGCATATTGTTTTTATGTATTTAAAAAATGTATTGCTGTATATAATATTGTTTTTAGTAAATAAGTTAGTTGTTTGTAATATTTATATATAAATAAATGTTACATTATTGTGTTTATAATTTTCTTATAATTGTATTTTCTTTAAATGTGTTAAGTGTATTTTGAGTTTGGGTGTGGAGTGTTTGATTAACAATATTATCTAATATGTTTTATATATATATATATATATATATATATATATATATATATATATATATATATATATATCCACAATTTTCCAAGTAAAACGCACTCTCAAAGTCTTGGATGCCAAGCAGGAAGCTCATTTATTGCTCGTTACGCGTTTCGACAATTACTGTCTTGATCACACGAGATATATATATATTAATATTAATAATGCTAATTTCATTACTTTTTTGAAATGGTAAATTATTGATTGATAATATATTATTTGTTTTCTATTTTTCCAGATTGTGGGATGTATTCAGGGATTGTGTGTGCAGTGTTTTCTTTTAATGATAATTTAATTATTATGATATTAATATTTATTAAAGCATTTAATTTTTTTAACATTACTATGCTATTGATTAGTTTTAAAGACATTATAGAACTATTTGACTAAATATTAGTGTTCACTTGTTTAATTTATAAATTGTAAACCATTAATAAAACGGTTTTAATTTTTTGGGTAATTGAATGAGTAGCTAATTATTTTTAATGGGATTTATTTAATATGAATTTATTTTAAAATTGTTATTGTAAGTGTGACTATTTTTTTAAAGGAAATATTTGAGGACTAAGGGCCTGATTGTGATGTCAGTTGGAGTTGCATCCGACTGACTTCATCGCGGAAACCGGACCGACCGACCTCCTGTCGGCAGTCCCGAACTGCAAAATTAAGATGAGACAGCACATGATGTGGTCGCATACTCCCATTTCCCTATGGGAGCTTGTGCTGCTGCCGTAAACTGGCCATACCATAAGCTCCCATAGAGAAATGGGAGATTGTGCTCATTCCTGCACCGCGTGGCAGGCACCTTACAGCCCGAACCAGTGGCTGCAAAGAGAAGGGGACCCTGCCTGTGGGAAACCGAGCATCGAAATCCCAAATGTGGAAACGCAGTCCATTGGAATTGCGGGTCGGTCTCCGACTGGCCGACGGGCTCCTTAAGCCTGTTGAAATCCAGCCAGAATGACTGGCTGGTTTGAATTCCGACCACCTAAATTGTAATTAGGTGGTCGGAATTGAAACCGACGATCTCAGTCGGAAAGCCTCCCTAGTGTTTAGGTTAATATATAAATGTTTAAAAAATAATAATATTGTTGAATAAAACATGTGGTTGACATTTTTCTTTTTAATATTGTTTACTGTTTTAAATTGTAAAGCAAATAGTATGTAATATCCTATATTTATAAAAGACATATTTAACCTGAAATTAATATAGTAAAATAATGTTTTCTGATAAATAATAGTAACTGTTTCATAAGGTTTGACAGTATATTTATTTAAACTGTTTCAAGCATATTGTTTTTTCAAAACTTTCTTTATTTTCAGTTAGGTCAGTAAAACAGATACACTCTCCTCCTAACTTTGCAAATCTCCTCAAGTTTAGTGAGACAGAAATAGGCAGAGCAATTGAGAACTCACAAATATCTGCACTTCCCTCAAAATTTACAGAACTGGAGTTAAAACAGGGACTCTCCCTCCAACCTACCAAATATATGCACATCCCCCAATGTTAGTAGAATTGGAGTTTCAATAGTAAACCCCCCACCCAAAAAAAAGATGCACGTTCCCAAATTTTAGAAGGGCTCCAATGTTAGTAGGACTGAATTAGATTATAAAATATAACCTCATTTATGCACTTACGTAGTACTTTCACCAACATTTGTGGGATAGCAGTTAAAATGGTAAATACATTCTCCCAAAAATAAATGCACTTTCACCAATATATTTTGGGCATAAGTTGAAATAGTAAATCACCACTGGAATATATACACATTCCCCACAGTTTTTTTGTATTGGAATTTGAATAGTAAATGTGACCCTCATTAATCTCTATACTTTTGTTTCTATACTTTTCTCAATGTTTTCGGACTGCAAATAGAACTGCAAATTTGTCCCATTGATTTTTAACTTTGGTGATGTTTGTTTTATTAGAGTAAGTATATTAAATGAATACACTATAATGTTATGTTGTTAAGTATGTGTGATATGTGTTCACTTTTTGCAATTAATTATTTATAATATATTGTAAAGTTGTTAAATATGTTTAAAGTGATTTAGAATTAATCAAAATGACATTTTAAAACATTTAAGAGGATTTTATGAGAAATGCAAATTTAAAATATTTTGAAAAGGTATACTATTGGGGGCATGGCCAACTTGCGGGGAAGATGGGTGCTTTCTGAAGTGGCTCCTGTCACCAGCCGCACTAATCTCCATTCATCTATTGCAAAATCTGTCTACCGACCGCGCAGGACTTGACCACTGTGCCCTGTGTCCCTCGGGGATACTGCTGACATGTTTCCAGGCCCCTAAACCATTCCCCCGATGAGAGTTGCAGTGTGGCCTGGAGGAAGGGTTGAAGCAGTGGCCTTGCGTACAGTCGGGCGGGGGAGGACGTGAGCGCTGACATAGCTCTGTGGTGAGGACCACCGAGCCGCGACTGCCTTGGAATCAACTGCGAAGCTACAGGCGCTCGGTGCACAGAGGTGCTGTGGATTGCTGGTGACGCTGTCGGTGGCTGTGGGTACCGCAGGTGAGAAAACCTCACCAGGATCCATCAGGGCTTGCCCGCCTGCCTCTGGGCCTGGTGCAGCACCCACGGGTGGTGAAGCCCTGTCACGGCCGATCCCTCTTGTGCCGATCCATGCGGCTGACTACACAGTCGCCCGCCGGACTGCCCCGTGCCTACTGGGGGGCGCGACCACAAGTGACGAGAGATGGTCCCCGGAGCGGCCCTCTGGACTTGACTTTCTCGGCGGCGTACGGCACGGCTGCTGCTGTGCTGGGCAGCTAGCTCCTGTGGGGGCCCCGGGGGAAGAGGAACTATCAGCGCACTGTCTACTTTTTTGGCAGGACTGCAGGAGAAAATCACTACTTACAGTACACTATACCTCGCAGTTCCCTGACACCTTCTGGGCCCTGAGGCCAACACCCAGCAATACAAGTGCCATTCCTATAATTGCCTCACCCCTCAAAGACTGCCTTGATTGACTGTAAAAAGTGAGACTTGGAGGCAGTTGCCCAGTGTAATACTTCATACCTGCTCAGTGACTGTGTGCTGGATATCCTACACCGGGATTGGGAGACAGTTGGCACTCTAGAAAACGCAGTTACTGAGGCGCCCGTGCAGTGGCCCCGTCTGGCAGAGGAGTGACAGTCCTTCCACTGGCCTAATCATCACTGAAAGGATGCAAATCTTAAAGTGCACGACTCCCAGTGAACTCATCTCCTGGCGGTACGAGGGTGGAAAAGGAAAACCCGACAGGCCGCTTAGGGGATATCAAGGCTGGCTGTGTCTCCAGTGATGACAGGTGGTAGAGGGGCCCGTGCTGTACACCAAACTAAATTGGACAAGTTTACCCTATCTAAGGAGACCACTAATAAACTACCATCAGAGGACCAGCAGCCGCCTATGGCGCAACCCTCAGACCTGAAGGATAACCCCCACCCTAATGGACAATATGGTGGCATGGTCCTCACTGCCCTGGAGATGAAAATAGATGCATTGTCCACCGACATCACCCTGATAAGGGTGGATCTCTGCAATATGGGAGCACGAGTTAAAGAGGCTGAGGACTGCACTGTTACTATTCAGGCAGAGTCGCAGACGTTGAAGGCTCAAGTGGCAGAATTGTGTGATACTACAGGCGCCTTGGAGGCCCAATCGGAAGACTATGAGGGATGGCCCAGAAGGAATAACGTCCGCATGATAGGGGTATCAGTACGTTCAGAAGGCCCTCAGTCGACCTGTTTGTAGAAGATCTCATACCAAAACAACTTCATCCCACGGCCTTTTGAACTATTTCTCCGTTGAACATGCCCACAGAATCCTTGGCACTCCGCCAAAACCAGGTGCACCTCCGAGCCCGATCATATTGTGCATCTTTAACTACCAGGACAGGGATGTCATCTTACAGACCGCTCGTAGTGCTCCACCCGTCAAGTGTGATAATAACATTTTAACATTCTTTCTGGATTTCACATTCAAAGTCCAAAGACACCGTCGATCCTTTCTCGAAGTCAAGAGCGCACTTAGAGAGTGGGAAATGAAGTACTCCATGATCTTTCCGGCAAAACTGCATGTGGTGGCTGAGGGGAAGACTGTTTATTTCACTACACCGGAGGCAGCCTGGGACTGGTTGGACGGCTGGAGAAGGGTCAGAGGATCGGGACCCTCAGGGCAGATGGGGAGACGATAATCAGATGCTGAGACTGTCAGTAAGGCCCAGGATCCCGAGGTTTAGAAACATGTGTCATTCCTGCGAGCCTCTGCGGTTGAAGTCGAGATCAAGGAGGCTCTGATCCTTCAAGTCTCCTGAGGTGGTCCGCTGAACTCTGCTGCCAGGACACTCCGAACATTGATCTTGTCAGCGGTAACATTACTAACTGTGATTATGTGGGGAGTGGTTGTGTGGTGGTTCGGTGGGAACCACATTCACCCTAAGTTTGTCAAATGTTTTGGGGTGGCCGGCGCTCGGCACAGTTGCGGGGGCGGGCAGTTTTAAGTCCGCCATGCAGGGAGGTCAGTTTGTCCTGGGGCTTTAGTTACGATGTTTATTCTTGTTTTGTTGTTGTTTTTTTAACTTTGGTAACATCCTTTCCTTCACACAGCTGCGATATACAACAGATCGTTTTTCATTTTCTCCATTGGTACTTCCTATCACAGCTCTGACCGGTTTCAACCCAAGCATTCACTGCCCGTCAGGGAGTGTGGTGACCTCTTTGGGTTTGCTGCTCTGAGGTGGGTCCTTATGTACAATGGGTGGGGGATAGACATCTGGTGCCGTCAGCACCTCTTGGGTATTTAAGCTCCATGTCCGAGACATTGGTGACCCCTGCCTTTAAGATCCTTTCCTGGAATGTCAATGGGCTGGGTGACAAAATTCAATGGGGAGTGGTGCTGCAGTACCTTAAGAGGCATACATCTGATATAGTTCTCCTCCAGGAGACACAATTAGAAGGTAATACTTGCTGCGCATAAGACAGAGGGGGTTACAAAATGGTCGCTCATGCAGGACACACAAAGAGGAGTGGGCATCCTAGTGCGTAAAATGTTCTTGCTTACCATACAGCATACATGGCATGATCCCCATGGGAAGTATGTCCCAGTGTCGGGACAATGGGAGGGCACCATGCTTAACATTGCTTCACTTTACATTCACCACCCAACTACACGAGGGTACCTTTTCAAATATTGGTGCGCTTCGTCAACAGCTTCCTGAGGGTGGGTTCCTACTGGGTGGCGACTTTAATACCATTCAGGATGAGGAGGCTGACCGCAGACCCGCTCGCCGATCAACATCGACATGTAGGCCTCTGTGCACTTCATGGAGGTGCATGGACTGATCCACATGTGGCGGGCCTTTAACCCCACAGCATGACAAAATACATTCCACTTGGAGGCCCACTGGAGTCTTTTGTGTATTGACAACATACTCACCTCAGCTCGTCAACTCCCCTGTATTAGAGCAATTTCTCACCTGGCAAGGGGTATCTCAATTCACTCCTCAGTCTGCGCCTTCTATGGACAGATAGATAGCGGCGGTAGTTGTAGAGTGGTGCTTAACTCCTAGGACCTTAAGTTATCTCCAATCTATGAGAGTCTTCGCAAGACTGTGGAGAATTGTTTTAAGGAGAACGAGGGCTCTATGACTTCAGCTCAGACACTGTGGGAGGCTTTTAAAACGGTTATAGGAGCTCAGGGAATAGCCTTGATTTCTGGATAAAAAAAGAGAAGAGAGCTAGTCTAGAGAAGATCGAGAGGGAGATCAATGAGTTGGAGTCCCAGCTTGTCAATGGGTGACTGCGGTGACCTCACCCACATCTTGGCCATGAAGCAGAGGGAATACAGGGAGGTGGTGACGTGTGCAGTCAGTACCTGCTTCTGGGCTACTCAGCATCACCTCTATGAGGTGGGTGATAGAGCCGGGAAGCTCTTAGCTTGGTTGGACAGGAGGGAGGTGAGGTCCAGATGGGTTCTTGAAATCCTAAATGATGCCAGAGAACAAGTTAGGGACCGACAGGGTGAGGGCACAGTTTTTGCAGACTACTATACCTGCATCTATGCTTCTGCTAACATGGCCACACTTGAGGAATCATGTGAACTTATCACAGATATCCAACTGCCTGGCCTAACACAGTCAGACAGGGAATTTATGGAGTGGAACCTGACGGAGGTGGAGGTGGCAGAGTCTATCGGCACTTTGAACTCAGGTAAAGGAGTGGGTCCCAACAGTCTCCCTCTAGAACTGTACAAACTTGCAGCCTCAGAACTGGCACCCCACCTCCTGTGCATGTTCCTAGAAAGCCGAGAGGCCAGTGTGCTGTCGAGAGATCAAAGAGTAGCTACTAAAGTAGTGATCCATAAGGATGGCAAGCCGCCAGATGAATGTGCCTTGTACATGCCCATTTCGTTACTGAACGCGTAGGTTAAAATACTCACGAAACTCCTGGTCACATGTTTGATTCAGGTGATCCGACCACTAGTGCACCCAGATCAGTCCGGCTTTATGCCAAGCAGGAGTATGGTACTTAATCTGCGTAGATTACATGGGGTTTTGGGCCATGCAGACCGGATCCGGGAATATGCTTTTATATTGTCCCTGGATGCGCATATGGCTTTTGACACGGTGGAGTGGCCCATTATTTATGCAGTATTGGAGAGGCTTGGGTTTGGCCCTTGTTTACTGTCATGGATTCATGTCTTATACTCTGATCCGCTCACCCAGGTAGCGGTGAATGGGGGCATGTCTGCCCTGTTTTCATTGCAACAGGGCACAAGGCAGGGCTGTCCTCTTTCCCCCGTAATCTTTGTCCTGGTCTTTGAGCCATTGGAGGCCTGTGTGAGAACCGACTCTATGATCAGAGGGCTGCGATGGACTGTGGAGTGGGAAGACAGAATCTCCCTCTACACGGATGATATTCTGCTCTATGTTGCTGATCCAGCTAATTCCCTTGACAGACTTATGCATGTGTTCACATTATACCGGAGGTACTCGGGTTACACTATTAATTGGAATAATTCACTGATATATGTACTTAGCAGAGCAGCTCCAGGGTTTCTGATCAATTGTGAAGCCTGGATAGTAGCAGGTGGCTTTCGATACTTGGGGATTTTCATCACGTGTGATCAGAGGGTCTTTTATGCACATAAACTGGAGCCGCCGTTGGCTAGACTGAGAGTGGATGTCTGGCACTGGAGGGCATTGCTCGGTCTCTTTTGGGGAGGGCTGCCCTCTTCAAGATAATGGCCCAGCCCTGATTCTTGTATGGGTTCCATAACACGCCATACTATGTTCCTTTGTCCTACTTCCAGGTCATAGGCAGTGAAGTGCATGCCCTTCTCTGGGATGGGGTTCACCCACGTATAGGCCTACAGAAATTGAGTTGGAGCTGGTTTGATGGAGGTATAGCTTTTCCCGACATAAAAAAATATTACTGGGTAGAACAACTGATGGCTATTTACCACTGGGTCCTTCTCTCGGAGTGGGAAACGGCGTACAGGATGCACAGGGACACATGCAACATGGTTGTCATCTTAGAGCCATCTATATGGTTTCAGGGGCCGTGCCCTCTGTACGCCCAACAGTGACTACATTAGCTCTCTGACACATCGCACTCCACGATATGGGGTGGAAGGCCAAAATGACGCATGCCTCCCCCTTGTGGGATACGGGAAAGCTGGGCACCTTAGCAACACAAAGAGATTTCGACAAATTGGTCTGTCAAAGGTGGGTGATCTATGGACGCAGGGGGATGTGCTTCATTTCTCAGAGTTACAGAGTACAAGCTGGCTCCCACCGAGACCTTCTGCTATTCACAAAATCGTCACGCCCTATGGAAGGCAATCCCTAGGGGGGTAGAACTCCCTGAGTTCTCTCCGCTTGAGGATTGGTTGTTAGACTAATACATGCCGAGACATGCAATCTCATCCACCTATTGTAAATTGACCAATAACTCTCCTGATCCTCTGGCCAAGCTGCTGACAAGCTGGGAGCAAGACATAGGGGATTTGGAGGAGGGAGAGTGGCCTAAAGCCCAGGCCTCCCCAAGAGAGGTGGCCATACGCTCCAGATTTCGACTAGTGCAATTGAAAATTCTTCACCGGTGCTCTTATGCATGTGCTACCCTTGCTAAAATGGGCAAAATAGATAATGCTTGGTGTCCTAAGAAGTGTGGTTGGGAGGGTACGTTCTTCCATATGCTGTGGAGTTGCCCAGATCTCCGACATTACTGTCGGCCAAATGGTGCCTCCTCAATGTTTGGGCTGAAACAGACCTCAATTTTATGGACCGAGTCAGGCTCACATTGGCACTGATGGTGGCCAAGCAAAATATAGCTCCCATGTGGAGATTCAAATTGAGCCCGTATTTGGGGGACTGTAAAAGAGACATTGATGACATTAATCGGTGCATGCTGGCTGAGAGGGTGGTACATGTGGAGACAGGTTGTCCATATAAATGGACTAAAATATTGGGAAAATGAAATGTTTATGGGCAGAACTCTGTGAACCCCCGGTTGGTACTAATGATGATGTTTCGTAGTGCTGATGGTATGGATGTTACCGCTGATCTGTGTATTGTTGATACAATAGTCAAATGCCAATATGTTGCTATCCTTATAGGACTATGTCAGTGGATGCTGCTGTCTTTATATTCTGATCTTGAATGTCTACTGTCACCGCAGTTTTCTTTGTCGAACTGTTTAATAAAAAGAATTTTAAAAATTGTATACTATTTATAATTTTTTATTTAAAAAAATATATTTATTATACTACATTTTTAAACTGTAAGTTTAAAGTAGGAGTTTTAGAGGTAGTATGTTATATGTAGAGTAATAGAAAAAAGTCCTTTTCATTAAATACTTTGCTAATATAAATAAAAGTTCAATTTTATCAAATAAATATATTTACGATGTTAAATATTTGGATATTTTAATATAGTATTTTTGATGTTTAGAAATGTGAATGACTTTTATTTTGAATAATGATGGATTTTTTTGTTTGAAGTTGATTGTAGGGAATTGATCGATACCTTGATTATTACATGGGCTGTTTTTATTTTTTATTTATTTTAAAAGTTTTATATAGCGCTGGCTAGACCCAGAGGTATCAGAGAGCTTTACATGAGAAGATAATATAAAGCAAACATGGCATACAAATAGATAAAAAGATAATGAAACAACGTGTGAGATATACAAAACAAAAATAGATATACAGGTGCAAGAGCTATACACTTCAAGTAACTAGGTATATGATGTTCGGGAAATGGACAGATATTACTGGACAAAATGTAACATGGTGATTGGAGATCAGGTGCAGGACACAGGTTAGGACCCCCGATAATAATTGGGCCAAACATGGCGTATAAGTAGATAAAAGATAATGACAACAACATGTGAAATATACAAATCAAATAGATAAACAAATCAAACAAATAGATAAACAAGTCAAATAGATAAACAGGGGCAGGAGCTATACATATCAAGTAATTAGGCAGATGATGTTCAGGAAATGGACAAGTATTACTGGACTAATATAACATGGTGAAATTGGAGATCAAGTGCAGGTCACAGGTGAGGATCCCCAATAATAGTTGAGGAGGTGTATTTTGAGGTCTTTTTTGAAGCTGAAATAGGAGGGGTTGCAGCGCAGGTTTTTTGGGAGGGCATTCCAGATGATAGGGGCATTACCAGAGAAGGAGCGTGATTGTGTGGCTTTCTTTTTATGCAGTGGTGGTATAAGGAGGAGGGAGTTGGTGCTTCTCAGAGGTCGTGTGGTGCCCGCAATGAGGAGTTTCTTGGAGAGGTACTGCGGAGTGTTTTGGTGCAGGACTTTATGAGTGATGCAGGCAGTTTTGTAGGCAGATCTGCCTTCAATAGGGAGCCATTTAAGAGATTTGAGAGCTGGGGATAGGTGATCGAAGCATTTGCAGTCTGTAATGAGCCTGGCTGCAAGGTTGAGCACAGCTTTGATTGGAGCAAGGTGGACCTTGGGGATTCCATTGAGGATGGCGTTACCATAATCAATACGTGAAAGAACAAGTGACTGATCTACAAGTTTAAAGTCATCGGTAGGTATAAAGGGTTTGATTTTCTTGAGGTGACGGAGAGTGAAGAGGGCTCCTTTAGCAGAGTTTTTGATGTGGACATTAAGGGTTAGGGTTAGGGTTAGGGCTGTATTCATGTGACTATATTTTTTTACTTTCAGTTTAAAATTACTATAATTTTGTTGTCTATATTTTGGTGTTGAATGTTTTTGTATTTACTGTATTTTTTATCACAATATTTTTGTTATCAACATTTCTTTAATTTCCAAAATAAGGAATGAGTCGATATTATTGGCCTGCAATATTTCAACTACAATATTTTTGTATCACACATTTTTGTAGTCAATTTCTTGACATACAACATTTATTATTATTTATGACAGCTTTTATTTTTAAATGTTAATTCGCTGTACCCGTTTCCATACACATGGGTTAATGGATTTGGTTTGCTGTGTGGGTTATTGGTTACGAACCTATTTCTCTCCGAAGTAAACGAAAGGATAGAACCCGACCTTCGCAATTCTTCTTTTGCTTTCTCACTACCAATAAAGATAGCACTATTTATGTATAAGCAGTCGATGTAAAAGGAGATGAGGCAGTAGCGTAGCAAGGGGGGGCGGCACGAGTTCTGAGCGTGGTGGCCTCCTCCCCCTGCTCTTACCTGTGGCTGTCGCGCGGCGGGGAACGCAGGAATTGCCAGCACCCCCCCTCTCCCCCCCACCTACCCCTGCTGTTACTGGAGGCAAAAGCAGTTACCGCCATGGGTGGCAAAAGGTCTAGCTACGCCCCGGAGATGAGGTGCACATCGCTTTAAACGCATGGCTGACTGAACATATACTGCGGAACTGCACGGAAGAAGCCTCATGTGAGGGGTGCTCACTCGCTCCCACGCCTACCACATTGTGCAAATAGTACATTGTTTCAAGTCGGTAAGTTTAAGATCAAAGTATTTTTGCAGCAGCCTAGCCATCAGAATTTTTGCTTCGGCTTCAAAATGGTTCTTGTTGCAAGTGTGTTGCTTTTTATAATTGTATTTCTTCTTTTTCTATTGTAGTAGATGTTACTGCAACCAAAAGAGAAGTAACACACAATGACTTTACAGTAAACAACAGCAAACAGCTCAAGAAGGGGGTGCATCCAATTGCTGCTAACAGAGGGGGCATGTGGTTCTTATTGAAAAAACGGGAAGTTTGCATCTATTTTTTATTGCTGCTTGTCTCTGTCATTGGAAAAGGAAGTGCCACATGAAAATCACTCTGAACCATACAAGTGACGCAGCTTAGGTTTAAAATAGAAGAAAAATACCCAAAATAAGGATTACAAATACACGCAAGATTTTTACGCCTTGTTTATCACAACCACACGAACAGCAGTGGATCAATTCGCAGGATTTATTTTAAAGATGCATTTTTTCAGAATACAACACCAACACATAAAACATCATCCTTCAAGCATTGTGTTAAACAACAAAATTGAAAGCTTTCATACATGTAAGATGTAATGGAATTTGGTCTGTAGGATTATTAAGGACTTACCACATCCAGGACTGTGTCCCTTACATTTTTAAAGCCGAGGTTTACAATTCGGAATCCTTGAATTTAGGACTTTATAAGTCTGCAGTGAAAAATGTAGATTTCTGTTCGTTGTGTCACAATAATAAGGGAATATTGGGAAACATAATTTGTATACACCCAGTGTGAGACATAAAAGGGGTATTTTACTTGAAACCTATTTTAATGTGAGAGAGGTGAGAACAGCGAAAGACGCTGTTTTAAATTCACCATGTCCCCAAGTGGCAGTTAGGTTGGTAAATAATTTTGTGTTTCAAAAGAATATTGTTGGGATGTAATAAGAAAAAATTATCTGTATGAATTTGGTGCATGTAAGTATTTTAATAAATAATAAAACACATCACCATGGATTTCTCTGGGTTGCTAGGATTCAGAAATGTCAAGGGTTGCTCCCTGGTTGCTGACTGACTAAGGGAGCAAACTGTGCAACCATTCACCATGGCAAATGAGAGGAAAGTAGGATTTCTTTGAGCGTAGTTTTGACAGATGCGCTGTCAGAGAGGGGGTAAATCCCCGTGATCTGACGCCCCCCTGAGGGCAGAAATACTGTTTGGTGCCGTAAAGTAAGGCGCAAAGTGAAGCTGGTCGAGCTCCCCACATAATTCCTTTTCTCACTTTTTCCCTGGTAGTCTGTTGTGCTTTCCCCAGGTTGGGCTGCTTGGGGTGTTTACCACCAATCTGTCCACACAGGGGTGATGGAGGAGGGTCAAAAATCCCACCAGACCTGGAGAAAAAGTGAGAAAAAGAATGGGGTAGGGGGCGTGCCCATCCTAGCACTGGATTACAGCTCCCACCCGAGCACCAGACAGAGTGTCTATCATTTGGGGAAGCAGAATGGGGATCCATACGTCAATATTACGCCCAAAAAATCACAATTTCTTCTCACTTGTCATGAGGAGAGCTGCAGTATTCGAGTGCTATGCCCTGCGGGCAGAAACATTATTGTGGTTTTAGGGGTTGGGCAGGACCAGATGCCAGGACAGATCATCTCTTATCCTATTCTTTTTTTTAAAAATCTATCTCTGGCATCCAGTAGGCTTTCTGCCCCCCTGGAGGCAGATTAGGGTACATCCCTAGATCTGCTCCTTGGGGGTCAAAAAGATTTTTGAGGCTTTTGGATGGTAGGTTAGGTTGGCCCTCTTCCAACTTTTTTTGGTTTAAATAAACCGAGATCTGGTGATCTAATTGTGTTACCACCTTCACCCGTGGGGCGTACCAGACACAAAAAATGCCCAATCTGCCCCTAAGGGGTTGAAAACCACAGCCAATCAAATTACAGTTCACAGGGAGCCACCATCTGCCAGGGGGGCACACCCACTTTGCACCAAACAAAACTCTGGTGGTTTAGTGGGGATTCATACTGAGGGATTGTGGTCCTACATGTGATCCCTCAGCACAAATCCACAATGGAGTGGTACTGAGGGAAAGAAGAAACACTTATTACCTTTCCTCTTGTGTTTCCCCTGTGGGTCACCAAAAAAAAGATGAGCAGCTCTTCCTCTTTAGAGATTCTTCTCACATACATGCTGGAAGAAAAATGGCTTCCAGCCCACCTATGAGCACTTTCATGACTCCAGCTACCTTGCCCGCGCTAACATCATGATTTTGCCCAGGGTGGAATCATGAGTGGTAGTGGATGCAATTCTGCTGCTCTCCATGATGCAGTCCTGCTGAGGTAGCACCGAGGTGGAGCAACAACGCTTCCCTCGAGGTTGGATGCTTGGACCTCCCTATCCTCAGTGCTTCACGGGTTGCACTGTTGATGGGGAAGTTACATCCATAGCACCCTGGGGGTAAATAACTTAGTGAAGATGCTTTTGCCGACACTGAGCTGCCTGGCCTTCTGAGCCCACATTGCCCTGCAGCAAAGAGAAGGTGAGCATAGAAAAACAGCGCTATATATCATGCTTCCTTCAATCACTGCACACTATACCTTTCTCAACACTGGACTGCCTGGACTTCTGTGCCCACATTGCCATGCAGCAAGGAGGAGGCGAGGCATAGAACAAAAGCATTATATAGCGCACTTTCTTCTCCAACTGTGCAGTTATTATACTTTTGCTGACACTGGGCTTCCTGGACTTGTGAGCCCATATTGCTCTGCAGCTAGGATAAGGCAAGGCAGAGAACATCTCCACTACATAGAGTGTTTCCTTGTCACGCTGTGCGAGTCATGCGCAGGCTGCAACTGGTCAATGACCAGGTGACCACCGTGCCAGCAGGGGGATGGTCTGCTCCTGTCAGATCCCGGAAGAGGCTGGGTTAGCCTTCGCGGTCCTTCAATTGCGTTCTCTAATGGAGCAGCACATCATCATCTGAATGGGTAAGACAAAAACTACAGCCCTCACGAAGGGCTGGGTAGGTAACCCTGTTAATTCAATAGCAGATTTCCTGTGAAGCGCTATGAGAGCCATTAGTAAAGAAATTTTAAATGTAGAGAAAAGGTTAGATGTGACCCAAGGGACTGTCCGCATTAGGCGGGGCAAAATTAGTGGACCAGTCATAACCCAGAAAGGAGATTTTGAGAACCCATGAGCATGTGCCTCTAGCGATTTGTTAGCAATCATTCCAACCTCCTCTTTGTCTGTAAATGGCCCCCTGACTGCCAACAATAAAAATAAACCAGGTGCAAAGTCTTCACGAGTAAATGTAAATCCAGTACTTGTATAGCGCACGAATCACCCCCGAAGGGGTATCTCGGCGCTGGGGGCCATTGGGAAGATTAAGCGAGCTATTGCCCAGAGTCACATGGTGCTGGGCAGACCCCTGCCGCCGGAGCCAGGGATCGAACCGTGATCCCCAGCGTCCAGCGTCAGTCACCCTGGCCGCGGCGCCACACCTCTCCCCTTAGGCTGCAAAATCGAGAAACTCAGTTTGAAGAATTTGTAGAGAAAGAAGTTCTTTAGGGCTCATCACCTACAGTGCTGGGGGACAGACACAACAATATAAATTGGAAATGAATGGGACTTAAGGGTAAAGTATATAATCTGGATTGATCAAGCTTCATTACGGGGTTCTCTGTTCTTTGTTTTCAGGAGATATGGGCCATAAATATTTTTGATATTAATGGTTACATGACGTATTATACCCCAGCCCTTCCATCTACCGCAGACAGAGTGAAAGGGTGAATTTGCACATTAACCTCAACCCTAATGCCAGGTACAAAGGTGTATAAACATCTTAATTTTCCCTATTTCCAAACAATTGGATTATTGCTCTCAAAGAGTTTTTTCTTATCAATGAGAATTTAATCGTGACAGAATTTGTGTGACACTTGGCCTTGACAAAGAGTTAGAGTTATCTGTAATAGGAAAAGGATAGAGACATATATGTTGAGGGGGGATTTTAATGCCGATTTATATGAATCTTCTGCTAAGGAAGTTTGTGGGTATTCTGATTTAGTGCATCCTGGCCAGTCTCATTTGGACACAATGGGGTGGCTTTAAACATCTATTCATTAAAAATTATTTTTCATTTGCAAACGAGATAATTGACCCATCAGCCAATATTTCCCCTCACATTTACAGGGACTCGAGAGGAAGCACTATTGATTTTATTTTAATTACTGACAATTTAAGACCCTTTGTATGCAATCTTAAGACCCACACAAAATGTGAGTGACCACAACCCCTTAATTATTGATATCCTAATCAGAAAGAATTGTGAGATTGTAACAACAACGAAGCATGTGGATAATATAGACATGCTATGGAAAAATTACCCTTCTATAAGATGGAATAGGGTGATTTCGAGGGGTTCCTATGCAACCTAATAAATACTAATAAGAAGCATTTTGAGATGTGTATGGATGAGACACCTGGGGACAAAGCAATCAAGAGGCCCTTCACCACACTCTCCAACACAATCAAAAACGTTTTAACAATAATATCCTCGGGTCAGAGGCCCAAACAGAAAGGATGGGTTGACAATAACTGTGCCAAGGCACATAGAGAATTATAGATGGCACTTAGTAAAGACAGTAGAAAACAGTGGCCGCTTCTCCAATAAGGCAGAGCAGCGTCGCCCCACTACTCAAAAGGAAAACTAAAATGATAATAACGTATCATTATTATCATTTTAGTTTTCAGCGACTCTCAGGGCGCAGCGGGGCCGGCCAGAGCAGGGAGAGAAGTGTTTTGCACTTCTTAAGTGTGCAGGACTGCTTGGCCGGCCCTCTTGGGCTTGCCAAACAGTTCTGCGCACTTTGCATCTTCCCCACCAAGCTGCATTACACAGCCTGGTGAGGAACATGCAAAGGCTCCCTGTCCCCATCAAAGCGCCGATTCACGGCGCTCAGTCCAATCACAATGCTGCATTGCAGGGTGGTGATTAGCTCAGGGGAGCCTCGGAGCTGGGCGCTTCCTCCTGCTTCGTGCTGCCAGACAGAGACAGGAAGAAGAGGACAGAGGAGAGGCGGCGACCACGCGTCACAGGTAAATGTTTTTTTAAAAACTTTTTTCATCCGTCCCCCCCGCTCACCACCCGGGTCCGGTAGCAGCCGCTAATGGTAGAAATATGGCAATAGTGAGTGCATGCAGGTGGAAATACAGGTCTGAGCTGGCTGTGAGGAACAAAGTCTTTAAGGCTGGGGCTTGGGCAACACTTTTAGCAACAAGTGAGACAAAGGCACTTTTTGGCGAACGATTAATCAACCTTATTTTAGTGATGTCAGTACCTCTACCTTAAAAGCTGCTATCCCCCCACGGCAGTAGATCGATCATTTTATTAGCATTTACGAGATTTCAATTAGGAAAGGTCAGGCGAAGGAGAAGGACTTCTGTATGGAAGATTTGGGAGGCAATGTAAATAGTGTCAGCCCAGTGGTTTTTATGTTAGATGAAAGCCAGAGCAGGAATGTTCCGGGGACATATGGAATACCGAGTGACTGCTTTAAGGAGAACATTGATTTATTGAACTTAATGGCATATTGCTTTTGTAAATCAGCCATTGTGACAAAGAGTTACAGATTAAAACGTTGTCACAAAGGGCAGTTTATTCCTATTCCTTTTCAATACTTCTTCATTTCAACAGCTAGTTTCTTTGGGTAAACCTTGAGGGATTGTTAGAATAGGGGGTCTCTAGTTGGCAATGGTTTGCACCTTTGTCCAAATAGGGACCCTTCCTTCTAGTCAGGATAAGGGGGATACACTACTGAAATAACCCCTGCTCACCCCCTTGGTAGCTTGGCACGAGCAGTCAGGTTTATCTCAGAGGCAGTGTGTAAAGCATTTGCATATAACATACATTAATACAGTGAAAACACTACAAAAGGACACTACACCAGTTTTAGAAAAATAACCAATATTTATCTGTGCAAACAAGACCAAAATGATAAAAGACCAACATACAATAATCAAAAAGGAATTTGCAAGAAAAACTTTAAAATGCAGTTCCTTAAACCAGTAGCTCCGTCCAGGGCTACCGCAGTGCTGAAAACAACAGAATACAACAGTTACGGCCGACCGCGTTGGTGCGGATCGGCGCTAGTGTCAGCAGACTCGTAAACAGTACCTTTGGTTCCGGCCGACCGCGTCTGTGTGGGCCGGTTGTGGCAACTGTCACGGTTGTGATGTGAAGCGTAGCGGTGCGGCGTGTGGTGCTCTCAAGTTGCGCGGTGCAGGCAGCGGCTCGGTGACGAATGTCCAGTGGTGTCAGTGAGACCAGGCGGTGCTTGTGGTGGTGCTGACAGGTCACGGTGCAGTGACAGTGCCGGTTGATGGGAGCTGCCGTCGGTCCGCCCAGACTGCGGTGTGGGACGGGGCGGTGCATCGTGTGACTTACGAGCGGTGCCCCCAAACCACGGTGCAGTCTTGGGTGTCGAGGTCAGCGTGCAGCGATGTCGTCGGTGAGACCAGGATGGCGGAGTGAAGTGAGGCGGTGTGGAGTGTGGTGCCCACAGGTCGCGGTGCAAGCAGCGGCTCGGTGGAGGTCGGCGGTGAGACCAGGGTTGGGGTGCGAAGTGCGGCGGTCCCTTCTGAGGTGCCTTCAGGACACGGAGCCAGCAGCGGTGTTGGCTGCTTTCCCCCTCTTTGGCAACTGAAATCCACGGTTCCAGAGGTTGTACCCAGAGGTAAGTGAAGTCTTTGCTGTCCCTGAGACTTCGTGAACAGGAGGCAAGCTCTATTTCAAGCCCTTGGAGATACTACGCAACAAATGAAGAAAGTTCAGTCCAGACTTTCACTGCCCAAGGCAGAAGCAGCAACTGCAGGCCAACCCAGCAAAGCAGCAACATGGCAAAGGGCAGTACTCCTCCTTGCAGTTCTTCCAGTTCTTCTCCTCTGCAGGTTCCTTGATCCAAGCGAATTCTAAAGTTCTAGGGTCTAGGCCCTAATATTTATGTTCAGTTTCTCTTTGTTCTTTTGGGCAGGGAGTGTCTGTGCTCATTCCAAACCAGTTTGGTCCTCTCTGGCCCAGCTTCCTGGCAGGAGGTGGAGACAGCATTGTCCAAGGCAGACCAGGCCCATTCAGGTGCAAGGGAATCTCCTCCCACTACTCTAAATGTGGCCCAGGTCTATTCTGCCCAGCCCTGACTCATCCAGGAAAGGCAGGACACACCTCGACCCCCTAGTGGCTGTCTGAAGAGAATGCACATCACCAGCCCCTGTCACTCCAAAGCCAGACAGTCAATGCACAACCCAGCAGAGGCACACAGGATAGCTAAGCAAGACAATTCCTACTTTCTAAAAGGCGGTATTTTCAAACACAGAACATAAAAATCATCTTTACTAAAAGATGCATTTCTACGTTCAGAGTTCAGGCATCCTAAACTCCATTCCTCTATCGTGTCCCAATGGGAAGACATACTCATAAAATATTACCCAGTACTTCCCATTCTATCCTATGGGACAGATAGCCTCTCAATAGTGAAAAACGAAATATACTGTATTCTACTATCAGGACATGTCACACACACCAGTACATGTCCTACCTTTCAAATACACTGCACCCTGTCCATAGGAGTACCTTGGGCCTACCTTTGGGGTGACTCACATGTAATAAAAGGAAAGGTTAGGGTTTGGCAAGCGGGTGCACTTGCCAAGTCGACATGGTGGTAAAAACTGCACGCAGACACTGCAGTTGCAGATCTGAGAACCCTTTGAAAGGCAGCTCGTGTGGGTGGCACAATCAGTGCTGCAGGACCACTAGCAGCATTTGATTTACAGGCCCTGACACTCTCAGTGCACTTTACTAGAGACTTGCCAGTAAATCAAATATGTCAATCATTGAAACACCAATCCATAATCCAATTTACAATTGGAGCACTTGCACTTTAACACTGAACAGCAGTCAAATCCAGGAGGTCAGAAAGCAAAAAGACAGGGGAAACAGGCCAAATGATGCCAGGTCTAACAGGGATCTACACACATGACCCCTTGCTAAATTCGGAATTTTTATCTACTTCTCAGAAATATATAGCTTTCCTGGATCACCCATGGGTTTCACACTTGGTTCCACTACAAACTGGAAAGAAGTTGGAAGCACAAAAAATAGGAAAAATGTGCTACCTCTTTGAAAAATGCAAAACCTGTGTTAAAAGATTAGATTTTTTGATTTAGATTTTCATGTTCCTGAAAGCTGGGAAGATGGCGAACTTAACACAGCAAACTGTTCTTTATTGCCATTTTTAGAAGGAAAAAACTGACACTTTTATCCAGAGCACCCTTTTCCCATTATTCCCCCAAAAACTCAAAATGTAGCTATGTTTTGCCTATTTTCTTGGTCCCCTCCAGGGGAATCCACAACTCCTGGGTACCTTTAGAATCCCAAGCATGTTGGAAAAAAAGAAGAACATTTGGCGTGGAATCCTTATGTGGAAAACAAGGTATGGAGCTCTAAGCACAAACAACCCCAAATAGCTAAAAAAGGGCTCAGCAATGGGGAGGGCTTGGGGGGCTTGTGAAAGACTCAGCAGTTAAGGGGTTAACTTAGTCTTTGTTGATTTTCCTACTGGGGAGTTCAATTTTATGCATAGCTGTTAATAAACAATAGGAAAAATAATTTTGATAAAGCTATCAGTGCAATATTGAGATTCCAACTAAACGTGGGATGAAGCCCATAAAAGAAATGGGCCAAATACGATGGGCTAAGTGAGTCTTATTGGCAACCTACGGGGCTGGAGTCTGAGGCTATGTGTATTCAAATGATCTACAGGTTTCGGGAAACACCTGCCTGAGAAGATTGCGGCAGTTCCCCCAAGCTGCTCCACTTAGGTTAGCCACAGAGAACTGGGTGTTACCCATTTGGAAGATCTTTTCGGCTTTGCCCTCTTTTTCTGTGGCACAGAATTTTGAGGCCACTTTTAATAGACATAGACAAATTGTTGAAGATTGTTTGACCCTGGATTGGCTGAGATGTCTTAAGCAAGTCTGGGCAGTGAACTCTGCTCCGCTCACGGAGTTTGCGGACTTTTCCGCACTCCGCGTTATGCGGAGCTCGCAGAGTTCTGAAAAGCTCCGCTCCACAGAGTTTTTTCCCTCGCTCGCGTTCGTCAATGTCAAGTTGGCAAGCGCGAGCGAGGAAAATCCACGTCCTGGCAAGATTTTTCCTCGTTTGCGATCGTCAACATCAAGTTGGCGAGCACGAGCGTGGAAAATCAACCTACCGGCAAGATTTCTCAACGCGGGCGGTGAGATTTCTCATTGCGAATGGTCGCGTTTGCTCGCAACAGCTCGCGTTGAGAAACCGTCCATTTGTGTTGAGAAAACTGCAGCTCGAGTAAAAATCTACTCGAGCGGCAAAAAAGAATCAGGGCCTGCTTGCACTGTGCATGGTGCCGTTCGCGATGATTGCACAGTGCGGACAAGCACCTGGCACTGAAAATCACCGCAAACTGCATTTATCTAACGCATTCCGCTGCATGCGGAGCTCCGCGTAGCAGGGAGCAGTTTTTTTTGCGGAACTCCGCAAACTCCGCCCAGGCTTAGTACTAAGATGCATTGTGATATGGTGGGTAGACTGAAATCTTATGACGATCCAGGGACATTCATAGCTGCCAAGGTTTAAGATTGCTTATGCGTGCCATTTTCATAATTTCAGTCCGATTATGAGTGCCATTCAACAACTATGAGTGACACTTTCTCGTGCTCAAAATCAACCAATAACGACGAGGAAAACATATAAATATCAGAAATTACACTCAATTGAGCAACAAGAAACTCTAAGAAGATCTTAAAACTGCTGTAAACACCATAAATGGAAAGGCACTTAGTGTCGTCGGTGAACAGCCAAATGTGTGACACTTGAAGTGTCCTTTTCTCTGGAGTGAAACAAAGCAATAAAGTTCATTGAAAGAGATAAATATTAGAAATTAGACCATTTTGATCAACGAGAGACCCTAAAATACCTTGAAACTGCTTCAAAACCCCTGAAATAGAATATTATGGTATTGATATGCAATGGTTTGTGTGCATAGAAAATATGAAAGTAAATAAATTATCATATAACTTTTCACATCCCCATGCCATTGCACTTTATTGCGCCCCAACACAGGTAAGCACATGCTGCAGAGATCAAATGAACACAGGGCAGAAATTTTAAGCAAAATCACCTAAAGCTGGAAAATATGTGTAAACTTTAACTGGACATACTACAAAGAACAAATGCAAAGAGAAAGCACTTTAAACGTGTTCTAGAGCTGATCCATGACTAATACTTAGAGTAAACAAACTAGAAATGACACGTCACAAATGAATAAATATGATTTTGTTTCCAGTTCTATTTAATATTAAGTCCAGGCATTAGCAGACTTGAAAAAACAACTAAACTTTTTTTCGAAATGTGACAACCCTAGGCAGAGAGCTTGACTCACACTAGACTGCTGCCATTCCACCACTGCCTGGGAGTGGGTCTCAACGCTGAACGCTTCGTCAATTAACTTTATTTACAGTCCTGAACTGCGACGTGTCTCTGTGATTTAGATGCAGTTTAAAGCTGAGTCAGAGTGGATGGAGAGCCACAGGCAGCTCATCCAAGATTGGCTTGCTCTAGTTGGCAGCAGTTTTCGATGATTAGAGGACCCCATGCATGTTATTTTCAGGCAGGCCCGTTGAGCACCAGTGATGCCTTCTTGGGGGCTGGCACAATAGTATAATTAAAACATCCTGCCAGTCACGCGCACTGATGACCCTATCAATGTTTGAGGTTAGCACACAGAGTGCACCACCAATTAGGTGCCATTTGGACCAGAGGACTCCAACCTCATACTCTCTCTCTGCTTGCAGCGGGCACTGGGCCGTACAAGAAAAAGAAAGCTTAATTTGCCCGCCGCCACCACTCATTGATTGGCCATAATCCCAAAACAGTGCAAGGGAGGCGCCAGTTGCTGGAAACCTAGCAAGGCAATGCGCCGCCCCCGGATAATTTAGTGCAGGCGCACTGCCGGGCGATTTGATCACTGCGCCGCAGATATAGAAACTGTGTCTCGTTGTCCTTCTGTGACATCCACGTTACGTGAGGCTGCACTGCAGCCAGGGCTGAGAGTGAGTGGCTGATTGAATGCAGCCAGGCCCCAGGCCACGGTGCGGTGCCAATTCTAATTGGTGATAATTGCAATGCTTCCCAGTATGTAGCAGCAGGTTGTGGTCAGGCAGCACACAGTGTGTGCATTGCACTCACCAGGCTTGCGCTGCTTTACCTAATGGAGCACGGCTCCTACATCTGTCTCGCTCGTGCCACTCAGCGCCAATGGTGTCAGAAGACACTATGAATGCGTGACTTATGCATTTTAGTGTGGTGATGTGGACCACCACAGTAAAATGTGTTAGTCTAATGCCTGATGCGTGCAGGGCCGGACTGGGAACCGAAACGGGTCCTGGCAAATTGCTCGGCCAGCCCCCTGGGGGTACGGCCAAGCTGTGTGCTAGGGCCGGTTTCTTGCGATTTTGTTACAGGGGGCCGATATTGCCGGCTCCCAGTAACAAAATCGGCCCCCCAGGGGCCCAAAACCGGCCCCCACCCTCGCGGCCCACCGGGGAAACGCCCGGTGCCCGCTACTGCCAGTCCGGCCCTGGATGAGTGGTACTTGGCAGGGCTGGACATTAAATGAGATTGCAAAGGAGATTTTAAGGCATTATTTCCACACAGGCTGGAGGAGGATAGATATAATAAGGAGCTCCGCAAGTCAAGTGTTACCTTGCATTTCATTCTGTTACAGAACGATGGTTTTCAACCCTATTTGTAGATAGTAAAAAAACACACAGCACTAATTTGTTTTAACATAATTTAGATTGAACTTGAATCATCACCTTGTGCCGTTTCCCTAGATACAATGCCTGGTTTAGAGTTTTAACAAACTGCCCACGTGACGGGCTTTCGTCACAATGTATTTTGCACTTTCTAATTTTTTTTATAATTCAGTTCAATTAAACTTTATTCGGTTAATAAAGTCATAACCATAAAAGGACATAAAACAGACAAAGCAGCTAAATAAATTAAACATCGTTTTAAAATTCAAATCAAATACATCGCGGATATAAGAAGAAAGATTTAAAAAAAGAGAAAATGCATTCATGCGTATTTAGGCCAATGATTACCTTCTGCTATAAAACTTGCTACGCTGAAACAAACAAATATCTGGTAATAACTGCAAATACATCAAGGCAGGGCGCACTTGCGTAAAAGTCATCCTTCTTAGCAGGGGCAACAAAAAATCTTGCCTGAGTTTTCTATAAAATCTACAAAACATGAAAAAGTGCATAGTATCTTGAAAGGAAGAATCATCCCATTCACAAGGACCAGGCTCTTTGGCTCAGAAGGACTGCCGCGCCATATAAAGTGATTGAACATGTTAAGTCTGAAACGGGTCAATAAGAACCGATGGTGAGAATTTAAAACCAGCTCGAGATACTGTTACATACAAAGACGTGTCTGCGAGTCCTAACTGTGGGTTAAGTAAACTCCTTCTGTTCCCTAATGGAACATCTCCATCTGAAATAATTCACTCAAATCCATGAAAGATCAGCTTTCACAAACTTTTCTGGGTTTTCAAAAGCTCCCTTCTCCCTATGGAGAGCAATATTGGCCCACGTACCTCAGTCATGAGATCAGATGCCATCTGTCTAGAGAGAGACAACCCCTACCGGACCAGCCTATTAAACTTGCATTCTGGTTTGGTCCCAGTGGTGATCCGCTTAATAAGAGGGAGCAGACCAATGATGTCATTCAAATAGGGTAGGCCCAATTCTTGGTGGATGATATAGGAGGGTGTACAATTCGGAACGCCCAGCAAACATCTGCAAAATTTGTCTCCAATAGCCGAAAGTGAGCCAACTCGCGTATATCTCCACACATCATCTCCATACATGACAACTGAAACACATTTAGTCTAATACGATATGAACATGACGCCTACCTAGAGGCAAACTCTAAAATGGCTCCAATCATCCTTATCAGGGTCATTCTCTTATTCATCAAAAGGGGAGACCAAGTACTGGCACAGTCAAAGGTAACCCCTAGGTACAGGAAAGAGGAAACCGTCTCCAAAACATGACCATTAGCAGGAAACTGCCTGAATTTCGTGGACTTGGGTTCCTTGGTCATAACGTATAATTTGTGAAGATTGTTTGACAAGTCTAGATCTGCCATGAAAGCCACAAATGAGTCTATTAGAACGCTGAAGTCCCAGAGGGCCAATATGCATTCCTGAGGCACACCCCACCTAACTTTAAAAGACTGTCCGAGAGCCATCACTATTGTAACACACATTGAAGACATATCGTGGTGCCTGTCATGTGGAAAATGCACGATGGTACAATCCACCCCATAGATAATTTCCCAAAGTTTAGTCCTATTTACTCTGTCAAAGGCAGAAGTGAGATTCATGAATGCAAGGTGGAGATGACTTGACATTACATTCACACATTTATTCACAATCAAGTGCAGGTTCCGACTTTGATCACTAGTGCTGAAACCTGGTCTAAAACCAAACTGTAAGTCAGAGAGGATTCCAATTTCCTCTAGCCAAGTAGGGAGTTTATTGAGAATCACCCTCTCCACTATCTTGACTACTACATCTATTAAGGAGATGGGGTGATAACAAAGGGGAGAGGCCCTATCACCCATTCTGAAGCTAGGGTCAATGACTGAGGTTGACCAGGACTTGGGTGGGTCATCCACCACAGCCGTGTTGATACAATAGGCTAAGATCAGGGTCCAAAATTCAGGTTCACTTGAAAAGAGTTCAGTGGGGATCTTGTCTGGAGCCTTATTACTAGAGAGGGCCAACATGGCATTTTTTGCCTCCTCCAGGCCCACAAACAAGGTGGAGACACCCCTTGGGGTTATCGTGTCTTCAGGCAAAGCCTCAAGATCTATATTATATATTGCTTGTAAGTAATTCACCCATATGTCCGGTGGAATATATATGTAGAAATTAGTCCCTGATCTTCATTATATTAAAAAAGGGTGATTAACAACTACCCAGAATTTGGCACTATTATTTTGTGAGGAAGCCTAAAGTAGGTCCTGCCAGGCTCCACCATTCATCTCTTTTTTCCTCCAAAGGATCAGGGCTTTTTAGACCCGCCTACAGCTAGCGATCAGGTATTTAACCCTAGGATTATCTCTTAGCACCTGTCGAAGTAATCTATGCCCGTGGAACAAATGTTATCAAGCCATCTCCATGTCTTGGGGGGGGGGAGTCAATATGGGTAGGAATTGTAACAATAGAGTAGACTGCCTTTGTGATCGCCGAAAAGGCCCGTAAGACCTCTGAGAGGTTAGTTGAACCCCTCCAACATTGATTTAGTTCCAGGGCACAGACTTCCCTTAAGTGTGCGTGGAAGGCGACTGGGGCCACTTTTGATCATTTTAGTCTTCTCCTGTGGTCACCTGGTTTATATCTATGGTATTGGACTTGCGATTAACCCTTTCATGCAGGAGGGTGCACCGCAGCCTCAGAGAAATGGGGTTGTGGTCACTAGAACCCATGAGGTGAACCCGAACTTCCACTATGTTACTAAATAAATTTCCTGATTCCAGAATATAATCAATCACTGTTGAACAGCCCCTTCACGTGAAGATTGGGGGAGCGATGTTAGCCCTTGCAAATCAAACATTTCAAAAGCACAAAACAGATCAAATTCAGAAACACACACATTTAAAAGATCCCCTAGACTCGAGTGCTAAAAGTGGAACTTATAATCTTGCAGGAGCAAAGACTGGGGTTGAAAAACATGACACTGACCCAAACATGGGTGTGGATTAAAATCCACCATTAATATTGTTCAGCAGTGAGACAGGTATCTGACTCGCTGGGTGCCTAAGAACTTCTGTAGTGAAACCAAGTGCTCTGAGGAGGTGGAGCCAGAGATAGCTGTGTAAAAATTAACTACTAGCAATCGTCACTTGTCTGTGAACTGTAAGACCATCGACTGCAAGTCTGAAGACTCAGCCTGTAAATGCTGGGACTTGCATGGAGTAGATACAATTATCAACAGTAGGAAGCCTCCCTTAAGGCCTCCCAGCTGAAGAATGAGTTGCAGGGACAAATAATGTCTGGAAGCCATCAAGTGCAAAAGAACAGTTAGTGCCCTATGGGGCAGATGTATCAACATTGTCTTTTGCAAGTCCTTAATAGCGAATTTTACCGATTCGCTATTAAGGACTCGCAAAATGCAATGTATGTAGGTTTCGCAATTAAAATAGCGATTCCTACGCTTTCCTTATTTGCGACTCGCAAATTGCGAGTCGCAAATAAGGAATGGCTTCCCATTCCTTTCTATGGGCCCTAAGAGGCCCATAGAAATGAATGGGAATTGCATGCGCAATTTGCGAGTACCCAATAGGTACTCGCAAATAGCGCATGCAATTTCAAGGGTGCAAGGGTGCCAAAAGGACACCCTGTTGCACCCCTGAAATATGCATGTGTGCACATGTGGCGCACATACATGCCCTAAGGGCATGTATATGCGCCACATGGCACTTTGAAAAATGCAAAAAAAGTGCATTTTTCCAGGAAATTGCAAATTACCACCAACTTGAAGTTGGTGGTAATTTGCGATTCCTAAGGCCAGATCGCAAATTTTGGGTGCTTCCAAAATTGCATTTAAGGAATCGCAATTTGCGATTCCTTAAGTGCATTCGCAAAATAGGGAATCGCGAATTTTGCTATTCCTTATTTCTGCGATGGCCTTTTGGGATGATACATCCCAAAGGCTTTTTCCCGTTCGCAAACGGGCCAATTCTGCGAATCGGCCCGTTTGCGAACGGGAAAAAGGCTTCATACATCTGGCCCTATGTCTCTTATAGATAGAAAATAACACTGGACCAAACCCCAGTGTGCTCAAACGACGGAACCTGGGTAAAATGTAATTATAGAACAAGTGATTCCGTGGGTCTCAATCAAAGTGACCAATGAGGTTAAGGTACATATAGATCTTAATCATAAGTCTAATTTATTATGCTTCCATGAAGGTGCCAGACAACAAATCAATAAAGTGCAGATGGCGCAGTGCTCATAAGGACAATAGTGAAACAATTAAAATATGATACATATGTGCAACGTGGGTGTCCATATTTTCAAACATTTAGTCCAGTCTAAATATTGATACAGAAAAAAAACTGATTTGATTTTTGGATAATCCCCACTCCAGTGTCGACGTTTCGACCCAAAAACTAACTTCAATGGGTCTCCTCAATTCAGAACGCCATCTGACAAAGCACCTGGGAGAATAAATTGTGGGAACACCTATTAACCTCATGGGTATTTTTACTTGTTTCACACATACTCTTACTTCATATAGTGTGTACCTCTCAACTATATTTATCCTGGGCTTGTAGAGGTCTCAATCAGTTCACCACCATACCCCTCTGCAACAAATAACCACATCTGTATCACAATATGTAGATGTAGTGAATTACTTATATAAAACAGTATGCCACATTCTCAGAGTTTCTCATGTGATGTGCCACATCATCAGTGAACTGGATAACCTAAACCATGTTTCCATGGATATGTCAGATAACTACACAATAGTGTCCCATAATATAACCAGAACTCTATATGGCAGTTATAGCACTTGTGTCATCAAATTAGCCTTTGCAAACATATGCCACTACTGTATCCATATGACCTGTGCAGGATATAGTTGTATGTGATGGTTGTTATCCTATCCTCCTGAGTCCTTCAGTTCAATTCATTTGGCAAACTATCCATATTCATAAATGATCAGAGGATTTTGATTAGGCTCTGTTTTTTTACTGGGTTACCGAGGGTCTAACTTTTGTGCCAGATTTTAATTGTAATTTTATTGAATTATGTTAATACTGGGATCTGTTTACATGTATTATTCTTGCTGCTGTATGAATTTTCTGGAAACCATGTGATGAAAAATATTGGAATTTTACGTGTGTGTCTTTATGTTTTTTACATTTTATTCAGTTCAATTGAACTGAACTGGTTGCACTAGAAACATTCTCCCTAGCTTTACAAAGCAGACCAGCTTAGCCCCAGTTTTACACATGCTCACACTACTCAGTCGTTCTTTGACACTCTCTAGTATTCAAAATGGCACCTGCAGCACGTTATAAAACTCATAAATACATATATAGCTGCATTTTTGACATGCTTAACCATGCCTTAAATTACTGATGCAATATTGTTTATACGGCTTGCAGTCGCAGATTTAGCATTTCAAAAAAGTTTATGCCATCTGTACAGAGAGGAACATTGCTCTCAGCTTTCCACATCCATTGCTTGCTGCCGGTGCCATTCCTGACACTAATCAGCCATTGGCTGACTGTAACTATCATATATGATGTGTGGGGTTCGGCCATTGCACTAAGACATACAGCCATTTTATTGGTGCAGCAGTTGAGATGTGTCTATGTAGAGTGGCGTAAGCTCTGAATGCTACATCCAGCACGTTCATAAAGCAGACTATGAAGATATGTCTTATTTATCATACATAGTTATGGCATAATATCTTTGACATCTTTAGCAGGCGTTGACAATGGGGAAATGTAATCCATCTTGAAACAGTCACACTTTCTGCTGGAGGCCCTTGACACTTCCTGTCTGTAGTACGGTATAATTCACTCAGACCCAAGAGAGTAGCCCACAATGGGCCATTTTACAAGTTAGGAGGAGTGAAATGAACCCAGGTTTTCGCTCCACCTAATTATGAGAGTTAGATCATGGCTCTATGGCTGGAAGAAAAAACCTTTGAGAAATTTATGCTTCAGAAATATTCACATTTTTTAACCATGAATTTGTAGTTCATGTATGTCTTGAACATTTTGCATATAAAAAAGGAAAAAGGAAACAAAGCACTTTCTCATTCACTTATATCTGGCACTGCATACCGGAAACTGCAGGTAACAACCTCCAGATCTGGAGCAGCTGCTCCACCATCATCTCTGAAGGAGTTACCCAGCGATTCACTCCAGTTGTGGCCTTCCACCACCTGTCTCTCTACTCCACCTCTGGAGTACGAGCTAGACACAAAGGAGCACCACATGGCGATCACTCCAGCATCTTCATTTTTATATGTACTGTTTTACTGTACATGATCGGGAAAGGACCTCTGACTCTCTTGGTTTCCTAAAGGTAAGTCAGCCTAAGCCCCTACACAACTGTATCTGGGGCGATGCACATAATAACATATGAAAACCATAGATACGGATACACAGTACTTCTATTTCCTTACTCGGAATTACTGTAATTAAACAATAAGGGTCACATTTCTCAATGTTTAGTGTTGTCCTTGCGCCCCCCAAGGGGGCGCAAGGACGACGCAAAACCAAAGTGAGATGTGTCAAGCCACGCAGGGCCACGCAAGGCCACCTTGTGCGGCTCTGCATAGCTTGACAAATCTGGAGTAAGGCAAGACAGCGCATCTCGTTGTCTTGCGTTACTCTGACCCAGGGAGGCGTTCCATGTGGGGAGCGTGGGTGTTCTCACACACCCACTCATGAATTTTGGCGCGATCCCAGATCTACCATGCTACGCCTCCCCAGGTGAGGTGTCACAAGGAGAAATATCTTTATTTCTCCTCATTTGTTCCTCTTTGGACGTGTGCTGCATTGTGCAGCACACGTAGAAAGAAGAAAATGCCTCTGAGGATTGTTGTTGGGCAGGAAGGTGTCCCTTCCTGCATAACAATGCTGCTTACAATGCAGGCACCCTTGCACCATGACACAAATGTGCCTGCTTTGGTTTTAAGCAGCCAAAAGTGCGCCAGCGCAAAGAAACAACAGGAATGCGCTGTATAATGTTAAATACGGCACATTCCTGCCCTTTCTCTTTCACCCAGTGCAGCGCAGTGCAGCAAAGTGGCTTACTGCGTTGCTCTGCATGAAAAAATTATAAATATGGGCCTACGTGCTTACACTCTGTCTGTTAATTCAGAGCTATACAATGCAAGAGGCTAACAGAGCTATCACCTCTAACTTTTTAATGTACACTATCTTATTTTTGTATTAAAAAAGCCTGTCCCCCAAAGGCCGGTCTGGTTGTACAGAGCATTGGGAATTTACCCGAGAGGCTGGAAGGATAGGAGGCCGGTTTTGTTACTGGGGGACGCTTTTGTAGGAGTGCAGCAGTCTTGAAAGCACCTCTTGCAGAGTTCCTTGTATATCCAGTAGTTTTCAGGCAACAATAAAAGTGTCAAGATAACTCTGGTGATTTATGTACATGTTGAAGAGAGATTGGAGTTATGTCTAGTGGCCCTTTTGACTCATCTAAGGTAGCGCAGAGGGTTAATATGCCTGCTGCAAAGGATATGTACCATGCAGATCACAGAACAGTATTTTATGTGCTTAGCTCAGTGGGTTACTGCTTTTGTCATAGATACCCTTTTGTTACTGTGCAGTTCATAAGTTACAATCATACAAACTACATGGTACAGGCTAGAGAGTTATGTTTTTTTCGGAGTCTCTCATTATCCTAATGTTACTAGAAAGGGTTTGTTTGGGTAGAAATAAATTCTTATTAGTAAAGCCAACCCTAACCACTGTGTTACATTCCGAATCCTGAGTTTGTGCTTCTCCAGAACAAACACTCTTAAAAATGCCTACCAGTATGGATGACATGAATACTACACCTTGTAGTCCCCTTTGTCTTATGTAACATTTTCTATACACTGATTTACACACGTATGATTCAATATCTCTGTATTTGTGTGTGATATAAAGTGCTCTGACACCCTACACTGGTATTAGAGGCGCTATAAAAAAAATTAAATACATGTGAGAGAGGGGCTATGGAGAGATGAGAGGCATTGTTGCAGGGTGATAGTGAGGGAATCATTGAAGAGCCCCAACAAAGATTGTCATATCCTGGTGCACTCTAAGGTCATCATTTACTATGCTTTAAAAGTGAATACAATTAAATATATCATGAAAAATGTGTTGCAGGTTGTGCCATTTTTGCCCAAATTTTGTTGGGCGGAGAACCCCCCAAACGCTGCACTCACTATGCAATGTGCGAGGGCTGGTCTGACAAAATATCCCAGGGCTGCTTTGGGTTCCCAGTCCAGCCCTGCTGTCCACAGCATTGACCTTGGTTGTGAAGCATTCCATCTATTGATTAATTGGACTATAAGCACGTCACTTGTAACTGGATAAAGAATCTGCTGAATAAATATTGTCAGTAAAATCCCTTACAATGGATATTTTGTCCTTGCAACAAACTTTGTAAAAATTAGTATAATTTTCAGATATAGTTTCATGTGAATAACACTGTTTAAATGTCAGTTGTCATGCGCCGGTGTTAGACTAGCATTAGCCTCATTTGAAAGGCGCTACATTTCCCTGTTCAAGCCTATGTTTACCTATTCATGTGACTGTGTCACCCTTTGGACGATAGTATAAGCTGTTTAACCTTTGAATTGTTCACTAAAATAAAAACATAAAAACTCAAATTTCAACAGGGTTGGAGACCCTATTATCTTTACGAATTCTTCGACAAGGTTAATGCTAGATAATCACTCTCCTTAAGAATTAAATGAAAATGGAACCTTTCTATTGTGTGAGCCATGTTCTCCCTTTGCCCCCACCTTCTCCCTGGACGGTAGTATATTCAGAGGCGGCTCCTCCGCTATGGCAGAGGAGCGTCGCCCCATTGCTTTCTCGCAGTGCGAGAAGCCAAAACATACAATAGGAATAACTTTTAGTTATTACCATTTTATGTGTGCTTTGCGGGTGGGCGGGCTGCTCTGCTCTCCGAGCAGGGGAGGGGAGGTTTGCCCATTCCTGAGTGCGCACAGACTATTTGGTCGGCTCTCTCGGGCCGCCCAAACCAGTCATGCACACTTTGCCCTTCTCCATGCAGGCTGTTTTGCAGCCTGCATGGAGAACATGCACAGCCCTCTAGCCCCAGGCGGAGTGGCGTGTCACAGTACTCCAGGCCAATCACAACGCTGCATGCAGCATTGTGATTGGCTTAGGGGAGGGAGCCTGTCTGCCTGCTTCCTGTTCCTGCAGGAGTAGTGAAGACGCGGGACCCAGCGAAAAGGTAGGTTTTAATGATTTTTTTTACATTATGAACCCCAGCGCGACCCACCCCCACCCCGCGCGACTCCCCCGTGCCCGCCCCCCCACCTGTGACCCATGCTGGCCGCTACTGAGTAAATTGAAATTACAGCAGCTTCCTTCCAATCCTAAATTTGCAAATTGAGGACCTCAGGATTTACAAAGGTCACCCTGGTTACACTTATATAATCCAACATCTATTTAGTCCTACCTGCAGGCTCATTAGTCATCCTCATGGGAATTATACCTTGTATTAATGCCGCCTAGTTTGGGTTTCTGGTGTTTCGCCTATGATTCTGGACCTTTGGGTCCACCTCTTTCCTTACAGTGCCACATTAATGTAAAGATTTGGCTCACTCAAACTTAGTTCAAAATTGGTACCTTCTGATCCCTCACATGAAATAACTTGTGATGAGTCTTAGGTGGAAATTAAAATGATACTTTGGGACACCCCAAAATGAAAGCTTTTCAGGAGACCTGGAACCATTCCATCTCATTCTTCAACTAAGTCCCAATCTCTCTCAAGAACTCACACAGCTTTCAGTCAATGTCACCCTCAACATTCCATGTAAACGTCACAGACACTCTTTACCTACTGGCAGTGCTCTCTTGAATGAAAGCATTCGCAGCATATAAAGCTTTACTTTGGAACCACCTTAAATGAATGCTTTTTGAGAGACCTGGGGTGCAGTTACAAGACTTTCTTGTTAAGGTAAGTCTACTATGATTTTCTTACACATCAGAAAGCTGCACTACAAACCTATTGGTGGAGCAGAGGCCCCCACCTCTGCACACTTGACAGAGAACTGCACACCACACTGCAACATCCATGTCAGTATGTAAGGGATCATTTTTAGGTCTCGCGTAGGCAGCGCGCATGCGCTGTCTCTCCGAGACATCTAGTTATCTGTATAGCGAGGGTAATCCCGCCTGCTGCTTGCCTGCTTCTTGCAATTGGCTTATTCACACGTGACTGTAATCTCCGGCCTCCCTATTGGTTGCTGGTCCGATGCATCACTTCGTTTTTATCGGAAGCAGCACCGACCAACTACAGTTATATTGCGCTGTAGGGCTTTGTCTGTTTCCTTTAGGGACTACTTGGGCTTTTTTTTTTTAATCGCCAAGGCGCCCGCTTCATGGGCTGTGGCGATTTAAAAAAACAGATGCTTCCCATTTTTTTTTTAATCGCCACGGCGCCCGCTTCATGGGCCGTGGCGATTTAAAAAAACAGATGCATGCAGGCAGCGCCACTCTTCACAGTGACTATCAACCAGTGGCCGCCAGCTGGCTCCCAGTTATTTCCTGTAACTGCCTCAGGCGTCCCGCCGCTCATCAGTGCTTGTTAGCAGAGATTCACAGTACATCAGGAAACGCACCCAAAGGTCTCGCCCGTCCCATTTCACAACTAACAGGCAGCAGAGTGCAAGCATGACCCTGAATGCAGTTTAAAGCAACGGCCAATCAATCGAAAACCCGTAAATAATGCTGTATAACTACAATGGGATGTCTATTTATTGAAAAAAAACACCCACCGTTGTTTTTGCCCAATTCCGAGGGAAACAGGGTCTATAAAGGCTACAATGCATGTAGAGAAATGGTTTGATTTAATAGATCTGGCAATCTCATTGCCTTCTTGTTCAATTTATATGCTCTACTGAAATATCAAAGACATGTTCTACATCGACATGAAAAACTCTCGTCGATGCTGGCGGTCTTGCTTGCCAGATTTTCAAGGACACCAGAATTCTTCTCACGCCCCATCTGATCTCCATTTTATGAAAACTGTTCAGATGCCTTGCCCACCAAACACACGCCCATTCACACATTGAAAACTTTCCTTAAATTCATATTTCACATTTAAAATTGGCTTTTCCGTGCGTTTTAATATTCAAACGTGACGTAATCCCACATTTTTCCATTCTTTAGAGATTTTAGGGAGCGTTTCGTGGTTCCTCATCTGTGAATGGCATCCAGAACATTCCGAGCGATTAACGCAAACATCCCTTTTATGGCTTGAATTCTAGTAGCCTCTGCGAAAACTCTACTGATTCTCAGCTTTGGAATTAGAGGACGTTATTCTCCTTATGTTTTGGTGTTTGTTTCGCGCACGTTCATAGAATTCAAAACTGATCTCTTTTATTCATATTGCAGTTGTCTAACACAAACCATATGAAGTTTATAGCGCCTGCTCGGAAGACCGAGTGCAAACATGGATCTCAAGCAACGACAATTAGATCGCATTAATAAATAAAACAAAAAGTACATACAGATATTGGTCTTTTGGACCGTCTGAAAGCCAAACTGTGCACCAACAATGCTTTTCTGTTATTTTTTTTAGTATTGAAGCGCATGAATACATTGGTGGGTCTAGAAGTTAACCCTCCACGGAAGCCATGCCGTGCACACTAGTACCTCAGATATGACAGTGCACCGATCTTCAGCACTGTCGTGCAGCTTAGCGCTGCTATGTACCCCGCACCAGTTCCAAGCTACCCTGCAAGCTGCATTCCCATTGTAGCGCTGCCCTTTCTCCCCACTAGAGCACTGAGGTACACAGTTCTAGCACCACTGGACACCCCGAGTGTAGCACAGCCGCCCACCACTTTATGTTGCACTGGAGTACAACTGTTTTGCACTACACTAGAGCAGCGCCGTTCTCCCCAGTTGTGCGCTGCACACCCTTTCTTTCACTGACAAGCAACCCGGCCATGTCATGTACCCCCTAGTCCCTCTGTAGCACTGCTGTGCATCCCTGCCTTAGTAGTGCTGTGCAGCACAGCCGCACTCCCTCAACGGAGCATTAACTTACACGACGCACACAAACTTGTTGTAGAATGAGGACCTTGCTTCTCGCACCTTTCGTAGTCTCCATATGTACTCCCAGGGCTTTAAGTGGGAAAAAAAACTGGGGGTGCTCTAAAAGGGGCGGGGCAAACCTCTTAAAGGGGTGTGGCCTATCCAAGTAGGGGGCGTGGTCTAAATCAAGATAACTAGCATTGTGTGCTTAAGACAATCATAAAGTCGCATCCAGCAAAGGATAATAAAATAGACATAAAGGTATATTTATTAAGTATAAGCCATAAAAATACCAAACACTTTAAAAACATGTAAAAATTATTTACATTACTTAGAAATCTATTGCAGGATTTCCCAAAAGTAGGTCGATTTCAACTTTTTTTTTGCATTTACCAATGCTTGTTTTATAAAGGCACAAATTCATTAATTTTGGGAATCAAGTATATGCTTGTATTACTTTAATGTAGTAACAGGAGATCGATTTCAACTTTTAACTTCCTGGTGCTGTTAGGGCTGGGGCAGGATCACGCAGACTAGTTCCTCTCTCTGCGCTTCACTTGTTGCTGGATTACACTGCAGCCTTGACGCTCAGTGTGAAAGGTCAGAGCAGGGTCGTGCTGGAGCAGGCTGCCTGTGGTCGTCTCTCTCCTAATCATCCCACGATGTCAAGGCTGGCACCACGACGAGGTTGCTCCTGCGCTGCAAAAAGAGAAGGGAAATCCTGAGAGAAAATGGCTCTCTTTAAAAAGGATTTCCCTTCCTCCTACAACGCGGCTCACCTGGCATGACGTCATGACGTCATGCCTCGACCTCCACTTCTCAGTAGTGAGCAAAATGAGCATGCACACATCGATGTGCATGGTCTCACTGCAGTCCAATAAAAAACAAGCATTTGCAATGCAATAGGTCTCGCATGAGTGAAAGTTTGAGCTATTGGCGTTGCTAATATTAATGCAACGCCAATAGCTCAAACTTTCAGTAATGCCAGAGCTTCAAAAGTAAAGCAAAAGATTAAAAAAAAAAAAATCTGTCTTTACTTTTGAAGCCAATGCGCATCCGTGCTTTAGCTTAAGATGTTTAAAGCTAAATTGAGGGTGCCGCGATTGTAGCAAAAGTAAACAAACAGAAAAAAAATGCGTGTAGACATTTAAGAAAATAGTGCTCCGAGGATGTAATTAAAACGTATCAAGTGACATGTAACAGAGGGTGTCCTCATGGGAGGTTACAAGAAGAGAAAATGCGGTACTAAGGAGGGACTATTAAGCCTATTGACTATTGAAAAGCAGTCATTTACAAAGGACTGTGACTGGAGTGAATTAAAAAGGTGGGCATAAAGTGGGTGGAGCTTTATGCCTATATCCAGCATATGTAGAAGAGACAGTGCTAGCGCTGCCTAGGCGAGACGTAAAAAAAGCATACTGGGGCTGCCAGAGTAAGAAAATGAAGAGCAAGCTGTCACAGAAAAAAGTTCCAGGGCTTTTTAACCACAGAGGGGGCAATTGTGCTTTGAGGGCTAGATCATGGCCATCAGCCCTAAAATCAGCTCCCTACTTTGTAGCTCAGTAGAAAAGGCCTGAATGCCCATACGAGCCCTGAAGGGTGGAAACCTATCGGCACTGATGGAAAAATGCAAGACATGGCAAAATCCCATACATAACAGTAAATACATACTGTAAATAAATGTCTGTTATGCAAATTTAATATAGGTTATTGACTTTATAACAAGTCAATGTGTTTAGGCAATATTTCGCGCTTCTTTGAAAATGTGTGACACAGAAAATATCCTGTGTGTTTGCGATAGTGTGTGGTTTGGCAGCATCCCAAACACATTCAGTGACACGGCAGTATTCTGTAGATTTATGGCACAACTCGCATCGGAATATCCAGTGTATGCAGTACCACATGTCTATTGCACAAGTTTTGGAATAATCTGTATCCATGCTCTGCACAGTTTAGCAATATCCCTGGAAATGTATGATAAAATTGTGTGGCATGGAATTAGCGTGGTAATCATTTTGACATACACACATCCTTTGTATACAGGAGACAACCACACACAAGATACTATTGTTATGAACGCTGTGGATTTGATTGCTGCACCAAATTGTTGGACAACATTTTATGGAATTAATGGAAAATATTGTTCTGCTACCTGTGCCAAATCTGTGATTGGGGATTTCATGGTCATGGAAGGTGCACAATGTACTAGGGAGGAGAATTACAGTGTGAAGTGCTGGAAAAACATCTCTGGCACAATAAAAGGACCCATGGTCTTGTTGTTGTAGTTGTTTATGAAGATTGTCGGGCAATTGCATATTGAATTTTGTGGAGGGGGCATTTTATATTAAATTCCATAGGAAAATGAGTTTGTCTACCTTGGGGTATTTTATTCAGTTTTTATCGCTTCGATGAAGACTGCTGCACACCCATGATATGTTCTCTATAAATTAGTGAAAAGGATGGGTTTAGACACAGGCAGCGCATCCTAGTTCCCTTTCAGGAAGGATCTTGGTTGGCAGGTTTTTGCTTCCTAATGGTTCCTTTACTGACTGACTAGAGCTGAAGATGGACTGGAGATCAAGCAATGCTAGTGAGGTTCTCTAACAGGGACCCATCAACCCTCGCCATTGCACAAATTGTTTGTCTGCGCTCCATAGAACATAGGCAATCAGTTATAAAAACGCTATTCACCAACAGTCATTCACTAGAGGAAGTCGAGGTCCTGCACAATCAATCTAGACAATTATGGAGCACCTCCTGGGTTGGGTTAGTGACCCTGGCTTGATGAAACAAACTACTATGAGTTATCTCGCTTCACAGATGAGTGGCCTCCTGGCCCATGGGCGATGACAACATTCCCAACCTAAAATTAAAGAACGATTTATAAACCTTAAAAGGAGGACAAACTACAAGTAATCATTTGCCATCCCTACAATACCCTTCAGGGTGAACATGCACTTTACAAATACACGTTTTGTTGTGTTACTTTTCCTTATGCCCACGTGGATGCTGGATTCAGCTACTTATTTGGCATGGGAGTATGGCAAAAAGTAATTGAAAACGAATCTGAATTAGGCTGAAGTAAATGTAAGCCTGATATTCGATATTTATTTGGAAATGGTGGACACCTATGCTTGCTGGATCAGAGAGAAATCTAGAAGGGAATGGCATTTTATAGCTGTCTGACGGGGGTGGGTCAACATATCATATATAAGCAACATCTGTTGTGAGCCAGGAAATATATTCTGTATTGTGAGGCTTGCTGTTTTGCCCCTACCACATGTAAAAGTCTATACATGACAGCTGGTGACCTCTGTGAGCTCAAAAGCTCAAAGTGTTTGAAGATGCCCCACATTGTATGATGCGCCATGTGTGCACCTTGCCAGTTTAAGGGAGCAGGGTGTGGACTCATCAGTGAGAAGGCACGTGAACTGGTGCAATCATTAGGGTTGACACATGAGCAGTAGTTACCGGTCTGTCTGATATTTTTATAGCAAGAAAGGTAAAATAAAATAAAAAAACGTTAAGATCATCAATATTGGGATTTCCCCGCTTTGAAATATAAGATAATAGCGACACATACAAAATGGAAACAAGTGAAAAGCATTTTAGAGCTATATAAATTATTAATAATTGGGGGTTATGGTAGAGGTTGAATTTCCAGGTTAAAAAGGAATACTGAAGAATTGCACAAACTATTTTTTATGTATCATTTCTTGGTTCAATCAGAAACGCCGGAATGTTTATTTTTCTGAGAAAAGGGCCACCCCAAAGTCGGTCTCTAACCCACGGTCTCTCACCCAGTGTTGTGGTATGTGAGATTGTGCTTGTGCGTCACCTGCCTACAGCTTCCCGACACAGGCAGAACTCCACTTCATATACCACTGACTGTAGGGATGGCACGTTTAGAAGCCATTCGTGCGCGCTGCCATCTCAATAAAAGTAAATGTTTAAAAAACATTTATGTCCTACTGACGATGTGAGCGGCTGTCACAGAGCTACTACAAACATCAGGCTCTTAACTAAGTGACACCACTGCCGGCCGTGCTGAGAGTTGGACTGCACCAGTGTGGTCATTGACGATAGTGCTATAATTAAGCATTTCTTTTACTTGAACCAAAGCACTCAGATGCTTTTACGCAACGACTGCTCCCATGGAACACCGGCCCGGGCATGCTTTTTTTCTGTGCATAACATTTTTGCTTACCTTTCACATTATGCAGCGCGAGCACGATTATTTATAGCACAGCATTAGCGAGGCTCGCATGTTGTGGACTTTAACATTATGCAGCGCGAGCACGTTTATATATTTATGGCACCACTTCTGCTTCTGTGGCACGCAACTCCCCTGCCTATGTGATGAGCTGAGGTGGGGAGACAAGCAAAGCGCAAGCCTACGGGCCGGTCGTGCTTCCTCTCAGTAGCATTCCCGCGCTATAGGCTCGACCTAAAAAAAGAAAACGGACTACCTTTGAGAGGCCCGAAAATAGAGCCCGATAGAGACCCGTTTCGAGGCCCCCTGAAAATAACTGCCAGTGCTCAGACCCGGACAGACCCGGCCCACTTAAAGCCCTGCGTACTCCTTCTTTTGGCTAAAATCCTTAAATCTCTGCTGGTTCACCATCGCTCTCGGTTCTCCCACTGTGGTGCTTAGAGGCGGAGACGTGCCCCTAGTCCGCGCTGTATTCCTCCTGTGACTCGGTCCTGTATTACTGCACCCCTGGACTTGAGCGGTGGTATAAGTGTAATTGGGTGTCAATGCAAACAAAAAGACATGCCTAGGGTCCCCTGGTTGGCATGTAAACGTTTTTCATAGTTGGTGTGCTGTGCGCACATCTTCCCATGGGCCCCAGTGCCACTGCAAATCTTAGTCTTTTCTACCACTCACTGTTCTGCTTATGAACTGCTTGGCACAATCTGAGCTCCTCGGCTGTTGTGCTTAATCACGAATCCTTTGTGAGAACCACCACGTTCTGAAAGCAGCAGCTCTGACTGAAGAATGCAGCATGAGATAACGTCTTGGTTTCTGTCTGCAGCTAAAACTGTTTATGCTGCATAATTTGACTTCTCCACATCTGCTTTATACAGGAATGCTTGGCAATGTTGATTTGGTAAGTGTTGTGTATTTTTTGCCTTTCTACCGGAAAAAGTTTTTTTCATTTCAACATCAGAGCACCCATGCTTTGCAGTTGTCATTTTGCCTGTGCTGTGCATTAACACTTGATTTATACCCTTGAGATATTCCGGGAACACAAACAGTTCATGTATTTAGCTACACCATGTTCCTTGGCATCTGCACACAGGACTAGCAGAAGTGTGGTGTTGTTTCAAGGTCTTGGTGTCGTGTTATTATTGCCTTAAATCAACAAGCATTTGCAATGCTCAAGGACCTCTTCCTCAACCGAACTCAACCAACTGGATAGCAACCACCCAGCGAGACAGAGTACCTCTGCTACAGGAATCTCGTCCAGCAGATAAACAATCAAATACCAAAAGGGTTTCTACACCACCTGTCTTTTGCTCCACTTCTATGATCCCCTCCAGGCCTTAACCTGATTCGACACAAGACAATGCTGTTTACTGAAATAATGTGTGTCCGTTATCATCATGATAAATGTTGTGAAGACCTCTGATACCTTCGGGTCTGGCCAGCGCTATAGACTCTTAAAAATAAAATAAACAATGCAATAGGTATCTCATTTGGGAGAGTTTGAGCTATTGGCATTGTATTTTACAATGCCTTTTATTTATGAGTCGGTTCTTAAAAACAAATATATAAAAGGCATTGTCATTTACAATGCCAATAGCTTAAACTCTCGCAAATGCGAGACCAATTGCATTGCAAATGCTTGTTTTAGAATGTGATCCTGCCTGATTCAGGGGGAACATTTTTGTCACAAAAGTAATTTTGGCTGGAAGCCCTGAAATAGCGCATAGTTGGCTTTTTTATGTATTTCAGAAAAAACACTAAAACTGGAGTTTGATTCTGAGATAGTAAATATTAAAGGCTCTGACATGGAAGGATGTTTCTCCTTGAATTTGGGGGCCATCATGGATTCTTTCTGTCTGGTTAGGCCAAGCCTCTCACAGCAGACCGAGGCAGGTAAAATCTGCATTGGAAGCTCTGCCGGGAGCTATGTGGTAGATGGACTGCGAGGTAAAGGTTTCTGATAGCAGTGCCTCAGGTGATAGTGGGGTGAAGGAACCATGGACAAGGTGGGGGGGTGAACTGCTGATTTATGGCAGTTCTACATTCTCCCAAATCCTAAATGACCCTAAGTATCACATACAGTCTCAACTTGGGACACAAGATACTTGGGCACTGACAATATACCCGCACTTTGTGTGTGTGTGAGGATTGTGGGGTATGATTGTGTGACCTTACCGTTTAATACACTCACTGCACCATCTTGGGTCCAGTCAGGCTCATTTGTAAAACCTCTAGCTCAACCCTCGGTAACTGTGGCTTTGAGCAGCAAGGCTTAAGCAAAGGAACTAGTGTAAAGCATATAGAAGCACCAAACAAAGATATAAGAAAGTGACATTAGATGAAAGAAAACCAGCACAAATTTCTAAAAATAGATGTCATTTTAATGAATTTTTAGACACCAAGATGAGCAGAATCCACTAGAGGGTTCAAGAGATATAGGGCCAGATGTAGCAAGCTAAATTGCGATCGCAAACGCTGAAATTAGCAGAATTTCAGCGTTTGCGTTCGCAAAATAGCATTGTGCAATGTAGAGAATAAAAATCCCAATCGCAAAATAAGGAATCGCAAAATTTGCGATTCCCTATTTTGCGAATGCATTTAAGGAATCGCAAATTGCGATGCCTTAAATGCAATGCAGGAAGCACCCAAGTTGTGCGATTTCTGGTTTAAGAAATCGCAAATTACCACCAACTTCAAGTTGGTGGTAATTTGCAATTTCTTTGAAAAATGCATATTTTGGCATTTTTCAAAGTGCCATGTGGCGCACAGACGTGCCCTTAGGGCATGTATGTGCGCCACATGTGCACACATGCACATTTCAGGGGTGCAACAGGGTGTCCTTTTGACACCCTTGCACCCTTGAAATTGCATGCGCAATTTGCGAGTACCTATTGGGTACTCGCAAATTGTGCATGCAATTCCCATTCATTCCTATGGGCCTCCTGGCCCATAGGAATGAATGGGAAGGGATTCCTTAATTGCGAATCGCAATTTGCGATACGCAATTAAGGAATGTTTAGGAATCACAATTATTATTGCGATTCCTACCTACATAGCATTTTGCGAGTCCTTAATAGCGATTCTCTAAAAATCGCTATTAAGGACTCGCAAAAATGTTCCTTCATACATCTGGCCCATAGATTTTTAAGTAAAACGTAAATCACAGCTTTTTAAACCAAAGCACATACAAGCATTGGTAACTGTAAAGTTTGTAAACTTTTGAAATAGTTGTGTTTGGCTACTCCAACAGAGAGAAGCTCAGGGGGGCAACTAAGGACTACTTGGACTTACCTGATCACCAAAGCAGTCTCAAGTTCAGTTCCACACTTGACATCAAGACTGCCGTAGACTTCAGTGGAGTGGTCCTGATGCTGGGGATGCAGGGTGCTGAGGATGCTGAAAGATGCTCTGGGTACTGTGCGGTCGATGGAGACCTTTCAGGGATTATTCCTCGGTCCATGTGTAAGGTGGGGTGACTTTGGCCACAGGGGCAAGGGTTACTCAAAGTCCTCTTTGAGCCAGTAGAAGCCCATCAGCGGCAGGGCTATTGATCTTCGGTCACAGTAGGTCCAGCCGTATCCTTTGGTGAGGGCTGGTGTCCAAATTTGGCAACCTGTCCCAATCTGACGACTCTCCCGGTCCAACAGACACAAGTGCAACTTTGGGTAGAGGCTGCACGTCGGTAATCAGTGGTGATTCCTTGCGAGTAGCTACTGACTGGGCAGGACGGGTGACTTCAGCTTTTGTGGCCCTGCTGCTGGAACAGGGGTTCTCCCTACTGACCCTTGGAGTCACTACTTTGGACTGGGGCTCAGGAGCAACTTTTCCTTGAGCTCGGCACCACACGCACAGTTCTCTCTTTGGTAGCCCACGGAGCAGCCGGTGCAGTCCAGTGGTTGGTGCATCCTCTCGTGCCAGATCCTGGGGTCAGCAGGGCAGTCCTTCTTCAGGCCTGCCTCCAGTCCAGATGCGATCTGAGGTTCAGGGTGCCAGGGGTGCCATTTATATGTCCAGAAAGTGCCCTGGGTCAGTGAAGTGGTCACTATCCACTGAGCTACCATTTTGCCTCCCACCCTATGACGACTTCCGGCTATGTGTGGTATTTAGAAATCACTCGCAAGATGTCTGAACCTTTCTTTGGATGTTGGGAGGTTGGTAGCCCACCATAGAGGTGTGGCTGCCTGTGAACTACACACCCATGGAAAAAACAGTTTGTCCACTGGTTTCCCCTCTCTGTTCTCACCGCCAGCCAGTCTACCTGAAGAAAGAGGCAGCCCTACACGAATGTGATCGCCATTTGCCCAACAAAGGCAGCTTCCCCTTTGAAGCTCGCCTTTAGGGCCAACACCCTGTTTGGCTTCCTGCAAGGGACAGGTAAGACCTCTTTCTGTGGATGGCCTCTATTGTTCCTAAGCCTGGGAGTCATTCACATGACTCCCAAGGAGGGCAGAAGGCTGTCTGGGGACCAGCAACTATGAAAGACCACTTAACAACAGAGTGGCAACTTTCTAAAAGTTGCCTTTCCACAAAAGTGACATTAAATTTGACTTGGGCATCAAGTTGGGTTTAATGCCACCTTAAAGTACTCATTTTAGTAGTCCCATTAAATGTTAGCAGGGCTGGGATGTCAGCCCGTACCTCTGTGTTAGCCAATGGGGCTACTAGCTCTTCCACAGTGAAAACAGCAATTTGGAAGTTTTACTGTTAGGACATGTTAAAGTATATACCCCACTTAAGAGTGTACAGCTCCTTGCCTTAGGGTTCGATGGGCCCTCTTTAGAGGAGACCTGTATATACTGTTATGGGAAGTGGAGTCTTTGCTATTGGTTTAAATGGCAAAGTCGAACTAGCAGTTATAAAACTGCTCTTCCAGGCTGCAGAGGCAGGCCGGGAGCCATTTTGTACTTTGTCACACGCAGGTGCTGCAGCCTTGGGTGGACACTCTAAGTTACATGCCCTGGGTACCCTGGTACCATATATTTGGGACCTATAAGTAAGTCAGCTTATGCCAATTGAGATAAGCCAATTTAACATACATTTTGTAAGGGGTTAGAACACTGGCACTGAGGTCTGGTTAACAGGCCTCAGTGCACTTTCAGAGTCGAAAAACAAGCAGCATCAGTCCAAAACTTTAAGGGTGATCATGCAAACAGAGGCATTTCCTTTCAGTGGGGAATTCCAGTACCCACATCTGGTAGTGAAAAGTTCACCATTCAATTTGGTAATTTGTGTAACTTCTCAAAAGTGACTCGTCCCATGGTAGATAAAACCACTTTGGTCGAGCAACCTCCAATTTCCTCTGTCACGTTGACAGATGACAGAAATATGCTCTGAGGGTGAACTGAAAATCTACTGCCCATACTCTGAAACAGACCCTTGCCCTTTTCATGATTTCAGTTATGCAATAGTTAGTTTCAAGTTCTAACTCCAAGAGAGAGCAATGCCATCTCTGATGTAGAATTTGAAACTAATCCCGTTAATTCTGAAATAATTAGTTTCAGTTTCCAGCTCCAAGAGGGAGTAGAGCCCTTACTTCTAGATGCAGCTCATGTTTGCCTTTACACATAAACCTGAAGCATAAATTGACCAAGCTGTAAAGATTTAGCTTTCATTGACTATCAATGGGAAAAATTACATTAATACAGCAACCCCACATAGAGAGATATCTGGAAAATTTGGATTCAAAATAGAGTGCTGAAATCTAAGATTTCCAAGCTGCTTTTTATTAGTCATTTAATATGATGCAAAACAATAACCAAATGTGACATCAGAACCTGACTTTGGTACATTCATTTATGTGAAATAGGAACAATACATATGCATTGTTGTATTTCTATGAAAAAACATGTTTGAATTTATTGTCAATAGCGTAACACTTCCCCAAACTATCCGTTCCCGCCCAATACCTTCTCCCGGTGCCGTCCCACCCCATTGGTCAATCAATGCTTTAAAAGGATTCACTAAGTAACAGACTCAAAGAAGGACGAATCAAAAGCAGAATTGCATGTGAAGGGAAAATTCAGGTAATCACCTCATCCATCTATGGCCGGTACCCCTGTCAACTAGAGCCACCAGGAGTCCTATTACATATAGGGGCATATTCTCAGGAACGTGTGATAACCACCGCAAGTGTAGCTTAACGCAACCGTTCACATCGCAGTCTATCGCGGGAAAACAACTCTGTGTCAATGTGGTATTCACAACACGGCGGTACCATGCAATAGTTACACGACAACGCGTCAAATGAATGCGTTAAAAACAATGCGACGCCGCAAAAACGCGAAACCCCAACGCGAAAATAGTAGCGATGACGCCAATCGCGATACAAAAATCTACGAAAACCAGCCACAGGCCTGCAATTCCCACGCGTCATGCGGGAAAATGCACTATAAAAGTAGAAAAAAAACATACCAACAAAAGCCAAACAACAGCGAAGCACAATGGAGGCATCCGGAGCAAGTACAGAGGACAACCAGAACCCCACAAACTCCCCGGAGGAACAGCCAGGGACCTCGGGGTCAGGGAAGGGCAAGGACAAGAAGAGTAGGAAGAAGCGGTTCAGTCCGCAGGAAAACAGGATCCTGATAACGGAGGTGATAGAACACCATCAACCACTGTTCGTCACCTCCACTGTGTCACTGGCAACTAAAAATGGAATATGGCAGACCATCGTGGACAAGGTGAATGCAGTCGGAGTGCTGAAGAGGACAATGGACGAGGTCAAGAGGCGCTGGAATAATGTGAAGCGCAAAACCAAGCTGAAATTTGCAAACAACCGGAAGGCAGCAATGCAGACTGGAGGTGGGAGTCCAGTGCAACAGGAGGAGCTGGACGAGATGGAGGAAATGGTGTCCACAGTCATCAGTGGGGAGACGGTGGCAGGAGTTGGGGGACCGGACACTACTCAACATGACCGGACACAACATCAACAGGGTGAGTAACCACCAGGGACTGGGTGGACGGGGGGAGATGGGCACAATGGCACACATGCACAATTAAGCATAGCACATCTGCGGACAAACCATGCCCCAGACCCACAACTCCCACCAAGAGACCAATGCACACAGGTATGCAACATCTCAGCACTGCATAAGCACAGAACCCAGAGGCACACCGCATGAAAGGGATAAGGGCAGCTAAATCAGAGCCGCAGGGGCGACTCCCCCAAAATGCGGCACACACACATTACATGCAGGGCACCTCAACATTGACAACGATGTGGTACAAACCGCAACACGTCCACAACAGAACAGAGGACACAACTGGTGCCGCATGTATGTAGAAACTGGCCAATCACATTTGGCACTGCAGGGAAATGTGAGTTGACAATGTACAAGTACAAACACACATCCGTGATGTAGTCGGAATGTCCACTGTCCCGCATCAAATAGGCAGCTCCCCCCAAACAGTCACAATGTACACTGTCATACAGTCTGAATGTAAACATGTACAATGCGTCAACATACATGTGAACACAATGTTAAACTGCATCTCCCCTTCACATTGCAGGGGGAAAGCCAACACCTCCTGCAGAGCAGTCCGAACCTCTCTTCTCTGATGACGAAGAGGACCACTACACCTTCGACTCCAACGCCCTCCAACAGCTCGTGGAGAGCCTCCACAGCCCACTTCCAGGATCAGGGCAGCCTAGCTGCCACGAGGAGAACCCACCCCCTGCACAGCACACACAGCAGGCAGCACCCACCACCACGGCTGCCTCCAAGGACCCCCACGACGAACACATGGCCTTCCAACGCCGTGTGTTGGGGTGCCAGGAGAAGCTGGCTGAACAGGTGCAGGTGGGGTTCGACCGCATGGCAGCCAAACTAGACGCCACACGTGGGTGTCTAAGTCCCATCAGGGACCACTCACAGTCCCTAACGGACACCCACAGTCCGCTCCATGCTCTCCAACGGACCATGGCTGACATCGCTAGAGTCCTGACTCTGCGACAAGAACGACTGTCTAGTCAGAGTGCCTCCAGCGATCTCGCCAGGGAGTTGGGA